>OU342741.1:462416666-463006010 GCA_910589775.1 Avena eriantha
GCGATTGGAGGTGGGGGGAGGAGTCCTCCTCCCCCACGACTCCGTATCTGACCCACCAGGACTCCTTGATCCCTATCTTGATTTTCAAGCAAACTCCAAGATATCTTCTAGAACCTTCCGGAACATTCCGAAACCTTCTAGAATCCTCATACAAACACTCCAGAACATTTCCTATCTCATAAAATGATCTCCTATATATGAATCTTATTCTCGGGACCATTCCGGATCTCCTCGTGATGTCCCGAATCCAATCCGAGACTCCGAACAACATTCGGTCTCCAACGCACATTCCATATCTACTTAAAACAACTTCGAACCTTAAGTGTGTCACCCTACGGTTCGTGAATATGTAGACATGATAGAGACACATCTCCTATCAATAACCATCAGCGGGACCTGGAGATCCATAATGGCTCCCACATACTCAACGATGACTTCGCGATCGATTAAACCACTTACATACGAAACTAATTCCCTTTGTCTCGCGATACTATACTTATCCGAGGTTTGATCGTCGGTATCTCCATACCTAGTTCTACCTCGTTACTGATAAGTACTCTTTACTCGTTCCGTGATATGTCATCCCTTGTGACCCAGTCACATGCTTGCAAGCTAACTAGATGGCATTCCACCGAGAGGGCCCAAAGCATATCTATCCGCCATATGGATGGACAAATCCCAATCTTGGTTCATGTGCTTCAACACATACTTTCAGAATACCCAATGACACTTTTATAACCACCCAGTTACGAAGCGGCGTTTGATGTCATCAAAGTATCCATCCGGTGATGGTGATTAACATAACCTCATGGTCGAAGGAATAGGTTACTATGTATTTGAAAGCTTACAGCAATACGAACTTAATGACTTGATCTTATGCTACGCTTACTATGGGTGTGTGTCCATCACATCATTCTCCTAATGATATGACCTTGTTATTAATCACATCCTAATGTCCATGATCAGGAAACCATGATCATCAATTAATCAACAAGCTAGTTCAACAAGAGGCTTACTAGGGACTCTTATATGTTTACAAAACACACATGTATTAGTGTTTCCTAATAATACAATTATAGCATGGGATGTAAACATTCATCATAAACACAAAGATATAATAATAATCACTTTTATTATTGCCTCTTGGGCATATCTCCAACAGTCTCCCACTTGCACTAGAGTCAATAATCTAGATTACATGGTAATATAGCGAACACCCATGGCGTTTTGGTGTTGGTCATGCTTTGCCCTAGAGAGAGGTTTAGTCAACGGATCTGCCACATTCAGATCAGTGTGTACTTTGCAAATCTTTATGTCACCATCTCGGACATACTCACGAATAGCGTGGAAACGTAGCTTGATGTGCTTCAGCTTGCTATGTGACCTTGGCTCCTGCGCATTAGCTATGGCACCTGTGTTGTCACAGTAGATGGCCATCGGGTCCAACACACTGGGAACCACGCCGAGTTCAGTATTGAATTCCTTCATCCAAACGGCTTCTTGTGCCGCCTCGGAAGCAGCTATGTATTCCGATTCAGTTGAATATTTCGCCACAACGCTTTGCTTCGCACTCCTCCAGCTCACTGCAGCACCATTCAAAATAAATACGTATCCCGATTGTGACTTCGAGTCATCCGGATCGGTGTTCCAACTAGCATCGGTATAACCGTTTACAACAAGCTGTTCATCACCTCCATAAGAAAGAACCATATCCTTAGTCCTATTTAGGTACTTTAGGATATTTTTGACCGCTATCCAGTGCTCCATTCCAGGATCACTTTGATATCTGCTAGTCAAACTAACAGCATGTGCTATATCCGGTCTTGTACACAGCATGGCATACATGATAGAACCTATGGCTGAGGCATAGGGAATGTTATTCATTTTCTCTCTATCTTCTGTCGTAGCTGGACTTTGAGTTTTACTCAAGGTCTTACCTGACAACATGGGCACGAACCCTTTCTTGCTATCTTCCATTCTAAACTTCTTTAGAACTTTGTCCAAGTATGTACTTTGTGAAAGCCCTATTAGGCGTCTTGATCTATCTCTATAAATCTTGATGCCTAGAATATATGCCGCTTCGCCAAGATCCTTCATTGAAAAACTATTATTCAAATAGGTTTTGATGCTATTAAGAAGTTCTATATCATTCCCAATCAACAATATGTCATCTACATATAGTACTAGGAATGCTACAGAGCTCCCACTCACTTTCTTGTAAATACAAGCTTCTCCATAAGTTTGTATAAATCCAAAATTTTTGATTACTTTATCAAAACGTTGATTCCAACTCCGGGATGCTTGCTTCAGTCCATAAATGGAGCGCTGAAGTTTGCATACCTTGTCAGCATCTTTAGGATCGACAAAACCCTTGGGTTGTACCATATACAACTCTTCCTCAATGTCACCATTAAGGAACGCTGTTTTGACATCCATCTGCCAAATCTCATAATCGAAATGTGCAGAAATTGCTACCAAAATCCTTACAGACTTTAGCTTCGCTACTGGTGAGAAAGTCTCATCATAGTCAACTCCTTGAATTTGTCGGAACCCTTTCGTGACAAGTCGAGCTTTATAGACGGTAACATTACCATCAGCATCTGTTTTTCTCTTGAAAATCCATTTGTTCTCGACAGCCTTACGGCCATCTGGTAAGTCCACCAAAGTCCACACTTGGTTTTCGTACATGGATCCCATTTCGGATTTCATGGCTTCTAGCCATTTGTCGGAATCTGGGCTCACCATAGCTTCTTCATACGTCACAGGGTCATCATCGTTGTCCACCAACATGACGTTCAAGGCAGAGTCATACCAATCAGGAGTGGTACGAACCCTCGTTGACCTGCGAGGTTCAGTAGTAACATCGTTCGAAGTTTCATGATCATTATCATTAGCTTCCTCTTCAATTGATGCAGGCGGCACCAAAACATCTTCCGGTGCTGCGCTACTCTCAAATCCGAGAGAAGGTTCAATAACCTCATCGAGTTCTACTTTCCTTCCAGTCACCTCTTTCGAGAGAAACTCCTTCTCAAGAAAGGATCCATTCTTGGCAACGAAAACTTTGCCTTTGGATCTATGATAGAAGGTATACCCAATCGTTTCTTTAGGGTATCCTATGAAGACGCATTTCTCCGCTTTGGGTTCTAGCTTATCAGGTTGTAACTTCTTTACATATGCTTCGCAACCCCAAACTTTAAGGAACGACAACTTAGGTTTCTTACCAAACCACAATTCGTACGGTGTCGTTTCAACGGATTTAGATGGTGCCCTATTTAAAGTGAATGCGGCTGTCTCTAATGCATAGCCCCAAAATGATAACGGTAAATCTGTAAGAGACATCATAGACCGAACCATATCTAAGAGAGTTTGATTACGACGTTCGGACACACCATGACGCTGTGGTGTTCCCGGCGGTGTCAACTGTGAAAGTATTCCACATTTCTGTAAATGCATGCCAAACTCGTAACTTAGATATTCACCCCCGTGATCAGAACGCAGAAACTTAATCTTCTTGTTACGATGATTCTCCACTTCACTTTGAAATTCCTTAAACTTCTCGAAAGTTTCGGACTTATGTTTCATGAAGTAGACATACCCATATCTACTCAAGTTATCCGTGAAAGTGAGAACATAACGATATCCACCACGCGATGCTACACTCATTGGACCGCACACATCGGTATGTATTATTTCCAATAAGTCTGTAGCTCGCTCCATTGTACCAGAGAATGGAGTCTTAGTCATTTTTCCCATTAGACATGCTTCGCATCTTTCAAGTGATTCAAGAAGTCCATCTGAATGGAGTTTCTTCATACGCTTCACTCCAATGTGACCAAGACGACAGTGCCACATGTATGTAGAATTATCATTCAATTTAATTCGTTTAGCATCTATGTTGTGAACATGTGTATCGCTACTATCGAGATTCAGTAAGAATAAACCATTCATCTCAGGTGCATTAGCATAAAAGATATTACTCATATAAATCGAACAACCTTTATTCTCAGACTTAAAATAGTAACCGTCTCGCAATAAACAGGATCCATATATAATGTTCATGCTTAACGCAGGCACCAAATAACAATTATTTAAATTTAAAACTAATCCCGAAGGTAGATGTAGAGGGAGCGTGCCGACGGCGATCACATCAACCTTGGAGCCATTTCCAACACGCATCGTCACCTCGTCTCTTGCCAGTCTTCGTTTATTCCGCAGCTCCTGTTTCGAGTTACAAATATGAGCAACCGAAACAGTATCAAATACCCAGGCACCACTACGATTACTAGTGAGATACACATCTATAACACATATATCAAATATACCTTTCTTCTTGATGTTGCCGTTCTTCAGATCCGCCAGGTACTTGGGGCAGTTACGCTTCCAGTGACCAGCTCCCTTGCAGTAGAAGCACTCAGTTTCAGGTTTAGGACCAGCCTTGGGCTTTTTAGCAGGTGCGGCAGTTTTCTTGCCGTCCTTCTTGAAGTTGCCCTTGTTTTTAGGCTTGCCCCGTTTCTTGAAATTGGTGGTATTATTGACCATCAACACTTGTTGCTCCTTCTTGATATCCACTTCAGCAGTTTTCAGCATGGACGACAGTTCAGGCAACGTCTTGTTCATGCAGTGCATGTTGTAGTTCATCACAAAGTTCTTGTAACTTGGTGGCAGTGATTGAAGGAGACGGTGAATCCCCAATTCATTAGAAATCGATATTCCCAACTCTTGGAGCTTCTTAGCGTACCCAGACATGGTGAGCACGTGCTCGCTAACGGAGCTTCCTTCTTCCATCTTACAGTTAAAGAATTTCTCGGAGGCCTCATAGCTCTCCATGGCCGCGTGAGTCTCAAAAATTAGCCTGAGCTCCTAAATGATCTCGAACGGGTCGTGGTGCTCAAAACACTGTTGGAGCTCCGCTTCTAAACCACACAGGATGGCACACTGAACTGTGGAGTAATGATTCTTCCGAGTGGCGAAAACATTCTTTTCGTCATCGGTGGCATTATCTGCAGGTGGGTCACCTAGCGGTGCATCGAGCACATAGGTCAACTGACCAGCCCTGAGGACGATCTTCAGTCCACGGAACCAGTCTGTGAAATTGCTTCCATTGTTTTTAAGCTTTTCTTTCTCTAGGAACGCATTGAAATTGATGGAGGGGGTCGCCATAATCTACAACAATTTGCAAGTAGTTTAGACTAAGTTTATGACAAATTGAGTTCAAATTTAATTATTAAACTAACTAGGTGAACTCCCACTCAAAACAACATCCCTCACATTGTCTTAGTGATTACACGAACCAAGTCCACTACACCAAGTCCGATCTTCACGAGAGAAGATGTAGTTTCATCGGCGAACAATCTTTCATGTTCATCATATCAATTATATGACTCATGCTCTACCTTTCGGTATTCCGTGTTCTGAGACCATGTCTGTACATGCTAGGCTCGTCAAGATAACCTTAGTTTCCGCATGTGCAAATCTGGCTTGCACCCGTTGTATGCACACGTAGAATCTATCACATCCGATCATCACGAGATGCTTCGAAACGACGAGTCTTAGCAACGGTGCCAACGAAGGGTGAACACTTTATTACTTGATATTTAGTGAGAGGGATCATCTTATAATGCTACCACCGCGATCTAAGCAATACAAGATGCATAAAGGATTAACATCACAGGCAATTCATAATTAGTGTGATATGATATGGCCTTTTCTTCTTGCGCCTTTGATCTCCATCTCCAAAGCACGAACATGATCTCCATCATCACCAGCATTGCGTCAAGGTCAGTGGCGCCGCTTCATGGTTGTCCATCATCACCAGCAACTATTACAGCTACTTGGAATAAAGCTATTACAAGATGAATAGACACGCAGGTCTTAATAGAATTAAAGACAACCATTAGGTTCCTGCCGGTTGCCATATTACAACAAGGATCATTGCATACATCAAATACAATCACAATCACATGTTGGCCATATCACATCACAAAACCCCTGCAAAAACAAGTTAGACGCCTCTAATTTTCTTTGCATGTTTTACGTGGTTTGGGGCTTTCGCATAAGACCGATCTTACCTACGAACAAGGACCACAACGTTGATACAAGTGTTGTCAAGATGCTCATTGTAAATTGAATCTTAACTATGGTGGGAGAGACAGACACCCGCAAAGCCACTTGTGCAAAGCAAGTTGCAAGTCAAGCGTGGAGCAAGTCTCATGTGCGATGACATGTAATGTTAGCCCGAGCCGCTTCATCCCACCATGCCGCAAGATGCAAAGTACACGCTAAGACACCGACAACAAAAGCATCAACGCCCACAAAACCATTGTGTTCTACTCGTGCAACAGATCTACGCATAGATACGGCTCTGATACCACTGATGGGTTCGTAGCAAGGAAAACAAAAAATTTATACCGCAAGAACGAATAAAACCTAGATCTAATCTAGATAAAAGCCAAGATCTAATCTATTAGACATGAGCAACGAGATAGATGGGAACTAACCCTCATAGATCCGGAAGCGTTAACGAGATTAGATCTCGTGGTTGATGTAGTCGATCACTTGCCGATCTCAAGATCGTGTGGACGATCCTTCCGGCGTCGCGTTCTAGCAGCGCTTCCGCCCTCGGTCAAGTAGACGATCCTTCCGGCGCCACGTTTCGGCAGCGCTTCCGCAGTCGGTCACACGTGCGGAGTCGAAGTAGACCTTCCTCTCCCCGTTCCAGCGAGCAGTGGAGGTAGTAGATCTTCTCCACAGAATCCCAGCAGCACGACGGCGTGGTGGTGGTGGTGGAGTAGAGAATTCTGCAGGGCTTTGCCTATGCCTATGCAGAAGATGGTGGAAGAGAGAGGCGGCAGAGATTGGACGTTATGAGAGCGTGGGTGGAGGGGGCGCCCCTGCCCCTCTATTTAAAGAGGGGAGGCGCCTAGGGAGGGGGAGTCCTTGTAGGACTCCCCTCCCCTTGTATGGCCGGCGGATTGGAGGTGGGGGGAGGAGTCCTCCTCCCCCACGACTCCGTATCTTGACCCACCAGGACTCCTTGATCCCTATCTTGATTTTCAAGAAAACTCCAAGATATCTTCTAGAACCTTCCGGAACATTCCGAAACCTTCTAGAATCCTCATACAAACACTCCAGAACATTTCCTATCTCATAAAATGATCTCCTATATATGAATCTTATTCTCCGGACCATTCCGGATCTCCTCGTGATGTCCCGAATCCAACCGAGACTCCGAACAACATTCGGTCTCCAACGCACATTCCATATCTACTTAAAACAACTTCGAACCTTAAGTGTGTCACCCTACGGTTCGTGAATATGTAGACATGATAGAGACACATCTCCTATCAATAACCATCAGCGGGACCTGGAGATCCATAATGGCTCCCACATACTCAACGATGACTTCGCGATCGATTGAACCACTTACATACGAAACTAATTCCCTTTGTCTCGCGATACTATACTTATCCGAGGTTTGATCGTCGGTATCTCCATACCTAGTTCTACCTCGTTACTGATAAGTACTCTTTACTCGTTCCGTGATATGTCATCCCTTGTGACCCAGTCACATGCTTGCAAGCTAACTAGATGACATTCCACCGTGAGGGCCCAGAGCATATCTATCCGCCATATGGATGGACAAATCCCAATCTTGGTTCATGCGCTTCAACACATACTTTCAGAATACCCAATGACACTTTTATAACCACCCAGTTACGAAGCGGCGTTTGATGTCATCAAAGTATCCATCCGGTGATGGTGATTAACATAACCTCATGGTCGAAGGAATAGGTTACTATGTATTTGAAAGCTTACAGCAATACGAACTTAATGACTTGATCTTATGCTACGCTTACTATGGGTGTGTGTCCATCACATCATTCTCCTAATGATATGACCTTGTTATTAATCACATCCTAATGTCCATGATCAGGAAACCATGATCATCAATTAATCAACAAGCTAGTTCAACAAGAGGCTTACTAGGGACTCTTATATGTTTACAAAACACACATGTATTAGCGTTTCATAATAATACAATTATAGCATGGGATGTAAACATTCATCATAAACAAAAAGATATAATAATAATCACTTTTATTATTGCCTCTTGGGCATATCTCCAACATATGGAACCACCATTGTCATTGAAATGTGTATTCTTTCATTAACCACATATAGAGTCATTTCATGTCTATTCTTTTCATAGACCACATATGGATCCACCAGGGTCATTGCATGTGTGTTCTTTTCGCAAACCACATGGATCCACCAGTTTCATTGCATGCGTGTTCTTTTCAGGGACTACATATAGATCCACCAGTGTTATTGCATGTGTGTTCTTTTCACCAACCACATATGGATCCACAAGAGTTCATTGCATGTGTGTTCTTTTCACAAACCACATATGGATCCACCAGAGTTCAATGCATGTCTATTCTTTTCATTAACCACAACTAGAGTCATTGCATGTGTGTTCTTTTCACAAACCACATATGGATCCACCAGTTTCATTGCATGTGTGTTCTTTTCAAGGACCACATATAAATCCGCCAGTGTCATTGCATGTGTGTTCTTTTCACAAACCACATATGGATCCACTAGAGTTCATTGCATGTGTGTTCTTTTCACAAACCATATATGGATCCACCAGAGTTCATTGCATCTCTGTTCTTATCATTAACCACATATGAATCCACCAGTGTCATTGCATGTGTGTTCTTTTCATTAACCACAGCTAGGGTTACTAGATGTATGTTCTTTTCACAAACCACATATGGATCCACCAGTGTCAGTGAAATGTGTATTCTTTTCACAGACCACATGGATCCACCAGTGTCATTGCTTATGGATCCACAAGAGTTCATTGCATGTGTGTTCTTTTCACAAACCACCTATGGATGCACTAGTGTCATTGCATGCGTGTTCTTTTCATTAACCACAGCTAGATTCATTGCATGTCTGTTCTTTTCACAAACCACATATGGAACCACCATTGTCATTGAAATGTGTATTCTTTCATTAACCACATATAGAGTAATTTCATGTCTGTTCTTTTCACAGAACACATAGGGATCCACCAGTGTCATTGCATGTGTGTTCTTTTCACAAACCACATGGATCCACCAGTTTCATTGCATGTGTGTTCTTTTCACGGACCACATATAGATCCACCAGTGTCATTGCATGTGTGTTCTTTTCACAAACCACATATGGATCCACCAGAGTTCATTGCATGTGTGTTCTTTTCACAAACCACATATGGATCCACCAGAGTTCATTGCATGTCTGTTCTTTTCATTAACCATAGCTAGAGTCATTGCATGTGTGTTCTTTTCACAAACCACATATGGATTCACCAGTGTCATTGCATGTGTATTGTTTCTGTTAACCACATCTAGAGTCACTAGATGTATGTTCTTTTCACAAACCACATATGGATCCACTAGTGTCATGGAAATGTGTGTTCTTTTCGCCGACCACATATGGATCCACCAGAGTTCATTGCATGTCTGTTCTTTTCATTAACCACATCCAATGTCATTGCATGTGTGTTCTTTTCACAAACCACATATGGATCCACCTGAGTTCATTGCATGTGTGTTCTGTTCACAAAGCACATATGGATCCACCAGAGTTCATTGCTTGTCTGTTCTTTTCACAAACCACATATGGATCCACAATTGTCATTGGATGTGTGTTCTTTTCATTAACAATAGCCAGAGTCATTGCATGTGTGTTCTTTTCACAAACCACATATGGAACCACCATTGTCATCGAAATGTGTATTCTTTCATTAACCATATCTAGATTCATTTCATGTTTGTTCTTTTCACAGACCACATATGGATCCACCAGTGTCATTTCATAGGTGTTATTTTAACAAACCACATATGGATCCACCAATTTCATTGCATGTGTGTTATTTTCACAAACCACATATGGATCCACCAGAGTTCATTGCATGTCTGTTCTTTTCATTAATGACAGCTAGAGTCATTGCATGTGTGTTCTTTTCACATACCACATATGGATCCACGAGTGTCATTGCATGTGTGTTCTTTTCATTAACAACAACTAGAGTCATTGCATGTGTGTTGTTTTCACAAACCACCTATGGATCCACTAGTGTCATTGCATGTGTGTTCTTTTCATTAACCACAGCTAGAGTCATTGCATGTCCGTTCTTTTCACAAACCACATATGGAACCACCGGTTTGAAATGTGTGTTCTTTTCATAGACCACATACGGATCCACCAGTGTCTTTGCATGTTTGTTCTTTTCACAAACCACATATTGATACACCAGAGTTCATTGCATGTCTATTATTTTCATTAACAACAGCTAGAGTCATTGGATGTGTGTTCTTTTCACAAACAACATATGGATCCACCAGAGTTCATTGCATGTGTATTCTTTTCACAAACCACATATGGATCCACCAGAGTTCATTGCATGTGTGTTCTTTCCATTAACCATAGCTAGAGTCATTGCATGTCTGTTCTTTTCACAAACCACATATGGAACCACCATTGTCATTGAAATGTGTATTCTTTCATTAACCACATCTAGAGTCATTGCATGTGTGTTCTTTTCATAGACCACATTTGGATCCACCAGAGTTCATTGCATGTGTGTTCTTTTTCATTAACCATATCCACCAGTGTCATTACATGTGTGTTCTTTTCATTAACCATAGCTAGAGTCACTAGATGTATGTTCTTTTGACAAACCACATATGGATCCACCAGTGTCATTGAAATGTGTGTTCTTTCCATAGACCACATATGTATCCACTAGTGTCATTGCATATAGATCCACGAGAGTTTATTGCATGTATGTTCTTTTCACAAACCACCTATGGATCCAGTAGTGTCATTGCATGTGTGGTCTTTTCATTAACCACAACTAGAGTCATTGCATGTATGTTCTTTTCACAAACGACATATGGAACCACCAGTGTCATTTAAATGTGTGTTCTTTTCATAGGCCACATATGTATCCACCAATGTCATTGCATGTCTGTTCTTTTCACAAACCACATATGGATCCACCAGATTTCATTGCATGTCTGTTCTTTTCATTAACCACAGCTAGAGTCATTGCATTTGTGTTCTTTTGACAAACCACATATGGCTCCACCAGAGTTCATTGCATGTGTGTTCTTTTCACAAACCACCTATAGATCCACTAGTGTCATTGCATGCCTATTCTTTTCACAAACTACATATGGAACCACCATTGTCATTGAAATGTGTATTCTTTCATTAACCACATATAGAGTCATTTCATGTCTGTTCTTTTCACAGACCACATATGGATCCACCAGGGTCATTGCATGTGTGTTCTTTTCGCAAACCACATGGATCCACCAGTTTCATTTCATGCGTGTTCTTTTCACGGACAACATATTGATCCACCACTGTCATTGCATGTGTGTTATTTTCACAAACCACATATGGATCCCACAGAGTTCATTGCATGTGTGTTCTTTTCACAAACCACATATGGATCCACCAGAGTTCAATGCATGTCTGTTCTTTTCATTAACCACACCTAGAGTCATTGCATGTCTGTTCTTTTCACAGACCACATATAAATCCACCAGTGTCATTGCATGTGTGTTCCTTTCATAAACCACATATGGATCCACTAGAGTTCAGTGCATGTGTGTTCTTTTCACAAACCTTATATGGATCCACCAAAGGTGATTGCATGTCTGTTCTTATCATTAACCACATATGGAACCACCAGTGTCATTGCATGTGTGTTCTTTTCATTAACCACAGCTAGGGTCACTAGATGTATATTCTTTTCACAAACCACATATGGATCCACCAGTGTCTTTGAAATGTGTATTCTTTTCACAGACCACATGGATCCACCAGTGTCATTGCTTATGGATCCACAAGAGTTCATTGCATGTGTGTTCTTTTCACAAACCACCTATGGATCCACTAGTGGCATTGCATGTGTGTTCTTTTCATTAACCACAGCTAGAGTCATTGCATGTCTTTTCTTTTCACAAACCACATATGGAACCACTAGTGTCATTGAAATGTGTATTCTTTTCACATACCACATATGGATCCACCAGTGTCATTGCATGTCTATTCTTTTCACAAACCACATATTGATACACTAGAGTTCATTGCATGTATATTCTTTTTATTAACCACAGCTAGAGTCATTGCATGTGTATTCTTTTCACAAACCACATATGGATCCACCAGAGTTCATTGGATGTGTGTTCTTTTCACAAACCACCTATGAATCCACTTGTATCATTGCATGTGTGTTCTTTTCATTAACCACAGCTAGAGTCATTGCATGTCTGTTCTTTCCACAAACCACATATGGAACCACCATTGTCAATGAAATGTGTATTCTTTCATTAACCACATCTAGAGTCATTGCATGTGTGTTCCTTTCACATACCACATATGGATCCAATAGAGTTCATTTCATGTGTGTTCTTTTTCATTAACCACATATGGATCCATCAATGCCATTGCATGTTTGTTCTTTTCATTAAGCACATCTAAAGTCACTAGATGTATGTTCTTTTCACAAACCACATATGGATCCAGCAGTGTCATTGAAATGTCTGTTCTTTTCACAGACCACATATGGACCCACTAGTGTCATTGCATATGGATCCACTAGAGTTTATTGCATGTGTGTTCTTTTCACAAAACACTTATGGATCCACTAGTGTCATTGCATGTGTGTTCTTTGCATTAACCACAACTTGAGTCATTGCATGTATGTTCTTTTCAGAAACCACATATGGTACCACCGGTTTCATTGAAATGTGTGTTCTTTTCACTAACCACATATGTATACACCAGTGTCATTGCATGTCTGTTCTTTTCACAAACCACATATGGATCCACCAGATTTCATTGCATGCTGTTCTTTTCATTAACCACAACTAGAGTCATTGCATGTGTGTTCTTTTGACTAGCCACATATGGATCCACCATGGTTCATTGCATGTGTGTTCTTTTCACAAACCACATATGGATCCACTAGAGTTCATTGCATGTGTGTTCTTTTCACAAACCACCTATGGATCGACTAGTGTCATTGCATGTGTGTTGTTTTCATTAACCACAGCTTGAGTCATTGCATGTCTGTTCTTTTCACAAACCACATATGGAACCACCATTGCCATTGAAATGTGTATTCTTTCATTAACCACATATAGAGTCATTTCATGTCTGTTCTTTTCATAGACCACATATGGATCCACCAGTGTCATTGCATGTGTGTTCTTTTCAGAAACCACATGGATCCACCAGTTTCATTGCATGCGTGTTCTTTTCACAAAGCACATATAGATCCACCAGTGTCGTTGCTTGTGTGTTCTTTTCACAAACCACATATGGATCCACCAGAGTTCATTGCATGTGTGTTCTTTTCACAAACCGCATATGGATCCACCAGAGTTCATTGCATGTGTGTTCTTTTCACAAACCACATATGGATCCACCATTTTCATTGCATGTGTGTTCTTTTCACGGACCACATATAGATCCACCAGTGTCATTGCATGTGTGTTCTTTTCACAAACCACATATGGGTCCACTAGAGTTCATTGCATGTGTGTTCTTTTCACGAATCATATATGGATCCACCAGAGTTCATTGCATGTCTGTTCTTTTGATTAACCACATATGGATCGACCAGTGTAATTGCATGTGTGTTCTTCTCATTAACCACACTAGGGTCACTAGATGTATGTTCTTTTCACAAACCACATATGGATCCACACTGGGTCATTGAAATGTGTATTCTTTTCACAGACCACATATGGATCCACAAGTGTCATTGCTTATGGATCCACAAGAGTTCATTGCATGTGTGTTCTTTTCACAAACCACCTATGGATCCACTAGTGGCATTGCATGTGTGTTCTTTTCATTAACCACAGCTAGAGTCATTGCATGTTTTTTCTTTTCACAAACCACATATGGAACCACCGGTGTCATTGAAATGTGTGTTATTTTAACAGACCACATATGGATCCACCAGTGTCATTGCATGTGTGTTCTTTTCATTAACCACAGCTAGAGTCACTGGATGTATGTTCTGTTCACAAACCACATATGGATCCACCAGTGTCACAGAAATGTGTGTTCTTTTCACAGACCACATATGGATCCACCAGTGTTATTGCATATGGATCCACCATAGTTTATTGCATGTGTGTTCTTTTCACAAACCACCTATGGATCCATAGGTGTCATTGCATGTGTGTTCTTTTCATTAACCACAACTAGAGTCATTGCATGTATGTTCTTTTCACAAACCCCATATGGAACCATCGGTGTCATTGAAATGTGTGTTCTTTTCACAGACCACATATGAATACACCGGTGTCATTGCATGTCAGTTCTTTTCACAAACCACATATGGATCCACCAAATTTCATTGCATGTCAGTCATGGCATGCGTGTTCTTTTGACAAGCCATATATGGATCCACCACAGTTCATTGCATGTGTGTTCTTTTCACAAACCACATATGTATCCACCAGAGTTCATTGCATGTGTGTTCTTTTCACAAACCACCTATGGATCCACTAGTGTCATTGCATGTGTGTTCTTTTCATTAACCACAACTAGAGTCATTGCATGTTTGTTCTTTTCACAAACCACATATGGAACCACCATTGTCATCGAAATGTGTAGTGTTTCATTAACCACATCTAGAGTCATTTCATATCTGTTCTTTTCACAGACCACATATGGATCCACCAGTGTCATTGCATGTGTGTTCTTTTCACAAACCACATGGATCCACCAGTTTCATTGCATGTGTGCTCTTTCCAAGGACCACATACAAATCCACCAGTGTCATTGCATGTGTGTTCATTTCACAAACCACATATGGATCCACCAGAGTTCATTGCATGTGTGTTCTTTTCACAAACCACATATGGATCCACCAGGGTTGATTGCATGTCTGTTCTTTTCATTAACCACAACTAGAGTCATTGCATGTGTGTTCTTTTCACAAACCACATATGGATCCACCAGTGTCATTGCATATGTGTTGTTTTTATTACCCACAGCTAGAGTCACTAGATGTATGTTCTTTTCACAAACCACATATGGATCCACCGGTGTCATTGAAATGTGTGTTGTTTTTAAAGACCACATATGGATCCACCAGAGTTCGTTGCATGTCCGTTCTTTTCATTAACCACAGCCAGTGTCATTGCATGTGTGTTCTTTTCACAAACCACATATGGATCCACCAGAGTTAATTGCATGTGTGTTCTTTTCACAAAGCACATATGGATCCACCAGAGTTCATTGCATTTCTGTTCTTTTCACAAACCACATATGGATCCACCAGTGTCATTGCATGTGTGTTCTTTTCATTAACAACAACCAGACTCATTGCATGTGTATTATTTTCACAAACCACATATGGGACCACCATTTTCATCGAAATGTGTATTGTTTCATTAACCACATCTAGAGTCATTTCATGTCTGTTCTTTTCACAGACCACATATGGATCCACCAGTGTCATTGCATGTGTGTTATTTTCACAAACCACATATGGATCCACCAGTTCATTGCATTTGTGTTATTTTCACAAACCACATATGGATCCACGAGAGTTCATTGCATATGTGTTCTTTTCACAAACCACATATGGATCCACAGTTTTCATTGCATGTGTGTTCTTTTCACGGACCACATATAGATCCACCAGTGTCATTGCATGTGTGTTCTTTTCACAAACAACATATGGATCCACTAGAGTTCATTGCATGTGTGTTCTTTTCACAAACCATATATGGATCCACCAGAGTTCATTGCATGTATGTTCTTTTCATTTACCACATATGGATCCACCAGTGTCATTGCATGTGTGTTCTTTTCATTAACCATAGTAGGGTCACTGGATGTATGTTCTTTTCACAAACCACATATGGATCCACCAGTGTCATTGAAATGTGTATTCTTTTCACAGACCACATATGGATCCACAAGTGTCATTGCTTATGGATCCACTAGAGTTCATTGCATGTATGTTCTTTTCACAATCCACCTATGGATCCACTAGTATCATTGCATGTGTGTTCTTTTCATTAACCACAGCTAGAGTCATTGCATGTCTGTTTTTTCACAAACCACACATGGATCCACCAGAGTTCATTGCATGTGTGTTACTTTCTTTAACCACAGCTAGATTCATTGCATGTGTGTTCTTTTCACAAACCACATATGGATCCACTAGTGTCATTGCATGTGTGTTCTTTTCATTAACAACAGCTAGAGTAATTGCATGTGTGTTCTATTCACTAACCACATGGATCCACGAGTGTCATTGCATGTGTGTTCTTTTCATTAAGCACAGCTAGAGTCACTAGGTGTATGTCCTTTTCACAAACCACATATGGATCCACCGGTGTCATTGAAATGTGTGTTCTTTTCACTGACCACATATGGATCCACCAGTGTCATTGCATATGGATCCACCAGAGTTCATTGCATGTGTGTTATTTTCACAAACCGCATATGGATCCACTAGAGTTCATTGCATGTGTGTTCTTTTCACAAACCACATATGGATCCACCAGTTTCATTCCATGTGTGTTCTTTCATAGACCACGTATGGATCCACTAGTGTTATTGCATGTGGGTTCTTTTCATTGACCACGGCTAGAGTCACTGGATTTATGTTCTTTTCAGAAAGCACATATGGGTCCACCTTTTTTTAATGTGCGTTCTTTTCACAGACCACATATGGATCCACCAGTGTCATCGCATATGGATCCACTAGAGTTTATTGCATATGTGTTATTTTCACAATCCACCTATGGATCCACTAGTGTCATTGCATGTGTGTTCTTTTCATTAACCACATCTAGAGTCATTGCATGTCTATTCTTTTCACATATGGAACCACCATTGTCATTGAAATGTGTATTCTTTCATTAACCACATCTAGAGTCATTTCATGTTTGTTCTTTTCACGGACCACATATGGATTCACTAGTGTCATTGCGTGTGTGTTCTTTTCACAAAACAACATGGATCCACCAGTTTCATTGCATATGCATTCTTTTCACAGACCACATATGGATCCACCAGTGTCATTGCATGTGTGTTCTTTTCACAAACCACATATGGATCCACCAGAGTTCATTTCATGTGTGTTATTTTCACTAACCACATATGGATCCACCAGAGTTCATTGCATGTCTGTTCCTTTCATTAAGCACAGCTAGAGTGATTGCATGTGTGTTCTTTTCACAAACCACCTATAGATCCACCAGTGTCATTGCATGTGTGTTCTTTCATTAACCACCGCTAGAGTCACTGGATGTATGTTCTTTTGACAAACCACATATGGATCCACCGGTGTCACTGAAATGTGTGTTCTTTTCACAGACCACATATGGATCCACCAGTGTCATTCCATGTCTGTTCTTTTCACAATCCACATATGGATCCACCAGAGTACATTGTATGTCTGTTCTTTTCACAAACCACATATGGATACACCAGAGTTCATTGCATGTCTGTTCTTTTCATAAACTATAGCTAGAGTCATTGCATGTGTTTTTTTTCATTAACCACATCTAGAGTCATTGCATGTCTGTTCTTTTCACAAACCACATATGGAACCACCATTGTCATTGAAATGTGTATTCTTTCATTAACAACATCTAGAGTCATTTCATGTTTGTTGTTTTCACGGACCACATATGGATCCACCAGTGTCATTGCATGTGTGTTCTTTTCACAAAACAATATGGATCCACCAGTTTCATTGCATGCGTGTTCTTTTCACAGACCACATATGGATCCACCAGAGTCATTGCATGTGTGTTCTTTTCACAAACGACATATGGATCCACCAGAGTTCATTGCATGTGTGTTCTTTTCACAAACCACATGTGGATCCAAAGAGTTCATTGCTTGTCTGTTCTTTTCATTAACCATAGCTAGAGTCATTGGATGTGTGTTCTTTTTACAATCCACCTATAGATCCACCAGTGTCATTGCTTGCGTGTTCTTTTCATTAACCACCGCTAGATTCATTGGATCTCTGTTCTTTTCACAAACCACATATGGATCCACCGGTGTCATTGAAATGTGTGTTCTTTTCATAGACCACATAAGGATCCACCAGTGTCATTGCATGTATGTTCTTTTCACAAACCACATATGGATCCACTAGAGTTCATTGCATGTCTGTTCTTTTCATTAGTCATAAGTAGAGTCATCGCATGTGTGTTCTTTTCACAAACCACATATGGAACCACCATTGTCATTGAAATGTGTATTCTTTCATTAACAACAGCTAGAGTCATTTCATGTTTGTTCTTTTCACGGACCACATATGGATCCACCAGTGTCATTGCATGTGTGTTCTTTTCACAAAACAACATGGATCCACCAGTTCCATTGCATCTGTGTTCTTTTCACAGACCACATATGGATCCACCAGTGTCATTGCATGTGTGTTCTTTTCACAAACCACATATGGATCCACCAGAGTTCATTTCATTTGTGTTCTTTTCACAAACCACATATGGATCCGCCAGGGTTCATTGCATGGCTGTTCTATTCATTAATCACATCTAGAGTCATTGCATGTGTGTTCTTTTCAAAAACCACCTATAGATCCACCAGTGTCATTGCATGCGTGTTCTTTTCATTAACCACCTCTAGAGTCACTAGATGTCTATTCTTTTCACAAACCACATATGGATCCACCGGTGTCATTGAAATGTGTGTTCTTTTCACATACCACATATGGATCCACCAGTGTCATTGCATGTCTGTTCTTTTCACAAACCACATATGGTTCCACCAGAGTTCATTGTATGTCTGTTCTTTTCACAAACCACATATGGATACACTAGAGTTCATTGCATGTCTGTTCTTTTCATTAACCACAGCTAGAGTCATTGCATGTGTGTTTTTTGATTAACCTCTAGAGTCATTGAATGTCTGTTCATTTGACAAACCATATATGGAACCACCATTGTCATTGAAATGGGTATTCTTTCATTAACAACATCTAGAGTCATTTCATGTTTGTTCTTTTCACGGACCACATATCGATCCACCAGTGTCATTGCATGTGTGTTCTTTTCACAAAACAACATCGATCCACCAGTTTCATTGCATGTGTGTTCTTTTCACATACCACATATGGATCTACCAGTGTCATTGCATGTGTGTTCTTTTCACAAACCACATATGGATCCACCAGAGTTCATTGCATGTGTGTTCTTTTCACAAACCACATGTGGATCCAACAGAGTTCATTGCATGTCTGTTCTTTTCATTAACCACAGCTAGAGTCATTGCATGTGTGTTCTTTTCACAATCCACCTATAGATCCACAAGTATCACTGCATGCATGTTCTTTTCATTAACCACCGCTAGATTCATTGGATGATTGTTCTTTTCACAAACCACATATGGATCCACCGGTGTCATTGAAATGTGTGTTCTTTTCACAGACCACGTATGTATCGACCAGTGTCATTGCATATATGTTCTTTTCACAAACCATATATGGATCCACCAGAGTTCATTGCATGTCTGTTCTTTTCATTAATCATAGCTAGAGTCATTGCATGTGTGTTCTTTTCACAAACCACATATGGATCCATCATAGTCCATTGCATGTGTGTTCTTTTCACAAACCACCTATGGATCCACTAGTGTCATTGCATGTGTGTTCTTTTCATTAACCACAGCTAGAGTCATTGCATGTCTGTTCTTTTCACAAACAACATATGGAATCACCATTGTCATCGAAATGTGTATTCTTTCATTAACCACATCTAGAGTCATTTCATGTCTGTTCTATTCATAGATCACATAGGGATCCACCAGTGTCATTGCATGTGTGTTATTTTCACAAACCACATGGATCCACCAGTTTCATTGCATGTGTGTTCTTTTCATAGACCACATATGGATCCACTAGTGTCATTGCATGTTTGTTTCACAAACCACATATGGATCCACCAGAGTTCATTGCATGTGTGTTCTTTTCACAAAGCACATATGGAGTCACCAGAGTTCATTGCATGTCTGTTCTTTTCATTAACCATAGCTAGAGTCATTGCATCTGTGTTCTTTTCACAAACCACCTATAGATCCACCAGTGTCATTGCATGTGTGTTCTTTTCACCCACCACCTATGAATCCACTAGTGTCATTGCATGTGTGTTCTTTTCATTAACCACATCTATAGTCATTGCATGTCTGTTCTTTTCACAAACCACATATGGAACCACCATTGTCATTGAAATGTGTATTCTTTCATTAACTACATCTAGAGTCATTTCATGTATGTTCTTTTCACAGACCACATATGGATCCACCAGTGTCATTGCATGTGTGTTCTTTTCACAAAATAACATGGATCCACCAGTTTCATTGCATGTGTGTTCTTTTCATAGACCACATATGGATCCACCAGTGTCATTGCATGTGTGTTCTTTTAACAAACCACATATGGATCCACCATTGTTCATTGCATGTGCGTTCTTTTCACAAACCACATATGGATCCACCAGAGTTCATTGCATGTCTGTTATTTTCATTAACCACACATAGAGTCATTGCATGTGTGTTCTTTTCATTAACCACATCTAGAGTCATTGCATGTCTGTTCTTTTCACAAACCACATATGGAACCACCATTGTCATTGAAATGTGTATTCTTTCATTAACAACATCTAGAGTCATTTCATGTTTGTTCTTTTGGCGGACCACATATGGATCCACCAGTGTCATTGCATGTGTGTTCTTTTCACAGAACAACATGGATCCACCAGTTTCATTGCATGTGTGTTCTTTTCACAGACCACATATGGATCCACTAGTGTCATTGCATGTGTGTTCTTTTCACAAACCACATATGGATCCACCAGAGTTCATTGCATGTGTGTTCTTTTCACAAACCACATATAGATCCACCAGAGTTCATTGCATGTCTAATCTTTTCATTAACCACATCAAGAGTCATTGCATGTGTGTTCTTTTCACAAACCACCTATAGCTCCACCAGTGTCATTGCATGCGTGTTCTTTTCATTAACCACCGCTAGAGTCACTAGATGTCTGTTCTTTTCACAAACCACACATGGATCCACCGGTATCATTGAAATGTGTGTTCTTTTCACAGACCAGATATGGATCCACCAGTGTCATTGCATGTCTGTTCTTTTCACAAACCACATATGGATCCACCAGAGTTCATTGCATGTCTGTTCTTTTCATTAATCATAGCTAGAGTCATTGCATGTGTGTTCTTTTCACAAACCACATATGGATCCATCATAGTCCATTGCATGTGTGTTCTTTTCACAAACCACCTATGGATCCACTTGTATCATTGCATGTGTGTGCTTTTCATTAACCATAGCTAGAGTCATTGCGTGTCTATTCTTTTCACAAACCACATATGTAACCACCATTGACATCGAAATGTGTATTCTTTCATTAACCACATCTAGAGTCATTTCATGTCTGTTCTTTTCACACATCACATATGGATCCACCAGTGTCATTGCATGTGTGTTCTTTTCACAAACCACATGGATCCACCAGTTTCATTGCATGTGTGTTCTTTTCATAGACCACATATGGATCCACTAGTGTCATTGGATGTGTGTTCGTTTCACAAACCACATATGGATCCACCAGAGTTCATTGCATGTGTGTTCTTTTCACAAACCACATATGGAGTCACCAAAGTTAATTGCATGTCTGTTCTTTTCATTAACCATAGCTAGAGTCATTGCATGTGTGTTCTTTTCACAAACCACCTATAGATCCACTAGTGTCATTGCAGGTGTGTTCTTTTCACCAACCACCTATGAATCCACAAGTGTCATTGCATTTGTTTTCTTTTCATTAACCACATCTAGAGTCATTGCATGTTTGTTCTTTTCACAAACCACATATGGAACCACCATTGTCATTGAAATGTGTATTCTTTCATTAACCACATCTAGAGTCATTTCATGTCTGTTCTTTTCACAGACCACATGTGGATCCACCAGTGTCATTGCATGTGTGTTCTTTTCACAAAATAACATGGATCCACCAGTTTCATTGCATGTGTGTTCTTTTCACAGACCACATATGGATCCACTAGTGTCATTGCATGTGTGTTCTTTGAACAAACCACATATGGATCCACCAGAGTTCATTGCATGTGTGTTCTTTTCACAAACCACATATGGATCCACCAGAGTTCATTGCATGTCTCTTCTTTTCATTAACCATAGCTAGAGTCATTGCATGTGTTTGCTTTTCATTAACCACATCTAGAGTTTTTGCATGTCTATTCTTTTCACAAACCACATATGGAACCACCATTGTCATTGAAATATGTATTCTTTCATTAACAACATCTAGTGTTATTTCATGTTTGTTCTTTGTAACAACCTCAGAACCTATGCTCTAAGGTCCAGCTTAGATGAACCAAAAGTGGTTAAGGGTTTACAGCGGGGGCCCAGGGCCACCCACGTGTAGGCCCGTCGACCGCCCTAACCACTTCCAAGAACACCGGGACAAGAGCGAGCGGCGTAGGCAACAATCGAAGAGATCAAATACATACACAAGTGAGTATGTATGCAAGCTACCTTACAACAGTTCTCAGAGCCAAACCGTCTAAAATAAATAGAAATATTGCAACGCCATACGGCAAGATCCAAATATCCTAGATAGAGATAATAGTGTAGGATAGCTCCACATACATCAATAAACAGAGTATGAACCGGAAGCGGGAAACAAGATCTGAGTACGGATAAGAAGCAAATCGGCATAAGATGCCACATAAATAAGCACATCCCACCCACAGATCTCGTGGATCCCCATCCCCGGAATCTCTACACCGAGTGATCGTTGCCAACATCATCGATCTCCTCCACCCAGTATCCATCTTGCGAATACACCTGTTCATCTTAATCAAACAATTTATCATGTGAGACCCTAGGTGTAGTCAGCAAGTCTTCATGCCTCTAAAGGGGACACATACCTGGGGTGATGCAATTGCAGCAAAAGATAATAACTAACAAGTCTATAGATACTCGCTAACCATCCGCCTAACCAATGATAGGAGGATGACCGTTAATTAGAAACAACGATTATGACAGTATAAAAAACAGATCCATCCTCCTTCTCGCTTACCAACGAGAAAGCGAATGAACAACCCATCCGTTGGCAGTTTTATTAACCATTCCACGAGTATTGCACTAATTACTAGTCAGATATTTTGTCAGATTAAAAGCGGTACTTTAGTTATGCTTGTCTATGATCGAGAAACTGTGCTCCAAGTCGTCCCTAACCGCGGACACGACTTTCAGAAAGATTTACACTGTAGGGGTGCACAAATAGCAACACACACACGATCGACCTTGGAAAAACCAAATCAAAACCCAACGAGGCTTTCACGACAAAGCAATCACAGGATTCATAAATCATTTCAGGGGGCCACCCTAATAAGTTACCCGCAACGAAGTTGGCCGGCTCCAAGACGGACCCAGGGTTTGCAAGAACGGATGTAAACGACTGGGAACCCGAAAGTGTGACTGGGCTTGTCGATACCATGAAATCGTGCCGCGATCCCTAAATAGTACAGGTGCTCCACGCACAATCCTAAATAAAGCGGTAAAGCATGGAATAAGTACATGATAGTAATAAAGCCCCAAACTACTTTGTGGCCCCAAAAAATAAAGTGCAAATCAAGCTCATGCAAAGGAGGATTCATAGAGTCTCCCGTATGTGGATAGTGCGAATAGTCAAGGAACAGGTATCAAGTACTCGGGGTCCTACGGGACACAAGTGAGCATAAAAACCAAAAAACAGATATTGCCCACCGGTGCCTCTTTCATTAGTTATCCCATTACTACCCAGGTTAACTTATTTAGGTACCTCGTTATTCATCAGACACTCACATACCCTACACATGCTGTTTTACGACTCGCATGGCTCAAACAACTCCTGTAGTAATGGCTCATGGGATGGAGGAATAAGCTCGGTGGGGTTTAAAAGTAAAGGCTATACAGTACTTGGGATTCAATTTAATGCATTCGCGACTCCATGATGCAAGAATAAGATAGAAGCAACAGGTACAATATGTATGCAAGCATGTGGTAGTGCTTTCCTGGCAACTAGGTTGAAGCGTTGAGACGGATCTGGGTAGTACTCCTGGGATTCCTGATACCCTTGCTCGGCGTCTATTCGAAAGAAGAACCAAACAAACAATCGCCAACATAAATAAAGTGCACAAGCATATGGATAAAATGCGACAAGCAACCAAGCATGCCATGATGAATGATGCACAATTTACATGGGAATAATGTAGCATGGCAAGGGTGAGGTGTGGGGACAAGAATAAATCATTTGATTATTTATTTGGTCAAGTTTTATTACCATAAACAGTTCTGATTATTTATTATTTATATGATGCATGCTTCAATTCATATCATGGAATGCATAGTCAGAACGGGCTCATCGCGCTGATCGATTTAGACATATTATTTGTCAAAATTTGGAGTTATAGAATTAAAGTTATTAATTAATTAAGAAAAGGCATTTTTATTGCAATTAAACAATTTCGAAAAATTTAAATTAGCCAAACATTATTTTGGATGGCATATTTGAATTCCTCACATTTTTCTGATTCAGAAAAGGTCACAGACTTTTTATACTGACAGAGATCTAGCCACCGCCGCTGACGAGTGGGCCAGGCGCTGAGTCAGCGCCAGCTGACACAGCAGACGCGGGGGAAGTTCTCGCACCATGGCTGTGCTTAGCCACATGGACTAACAGGTGGGGCCGGACGCTTAGCGGGGCCACGGGTGGGCGGGCGAGAGGAACGGCGACACGTGGCCGAGACGGGGACTACGGGTTGAGGAACTAAAAAGCCTGGGTACCTTTTTATAAAATGCCACAACACATGACATGTGGGCCTAGGAAGGACTGCGGGTGGAGCGAACAAAAAAGGAGGGGCTATTCGGCAAAAATACCATGGCCACTGTTTTTCTTCTCTGGATCTGACGAAACTGACGGAAAACAGGAGTCGGTGCAGCAGGGATTCGATCCCGCGACGCGGCGCGCGCGCGCAGGCGGCGGCGACTGCTGGGACTGGCTCGGGTTGGTGATGGGATTCGACGGCGCGGCCAGGTGAGGTTACTGCGGTGCAACGACGGGAAGGCGAACGCGAGCGCGGTGCACAGAGAGTGCTCGTCGGAGTGCGTGGCATGTCCAGGAAGAGATAGACAGGGGGAGATGTCTGGGAGGTGCAGTGGCTCACCGCGGGTGTGTTGGTGGTGACGGATCGGGCTGGAGCGCAGGGGATCGGCGAGGACGCTGGCGCTCGGTAGATTAGGGTTTTGGTTCGGTCACGTCGGCGTGTAGCGGGGCTAGCCGTCTCCTCCTCGCCGCCGTGTACTGGGATGGTCCAGGGGCTCCGCTGGTTCTTCCTCGGCACCTCAACTCCACGCCCGCCTCCTCCTAGCTACGGTGGTGAGCTGATGCCGACGGTGGGCAATCAGAGATGGAAGAGAGGGTTGGCAGGGTAGATGGGGAAGGGTGGTGAAGGGCAGCGATGGGCAGAGCCCTGGGGGAGATCTGAGGCTGCAAGGAAAAGGAGGGAGTAGATAAGGGCAAGGGTAAGGTGCACATGGGGCTCGGGTGGAAAAGGTGGTGTGCACCTTTCTCTTCCTCCTCCTTCTCACGTGTTGGCACGGTTCGGTTGGCCTAGGGGCTCGATCAGCTGGCGCTTGGGGTTGCGGCTCGGTGTGGATCGAGGTGGTGGCTCGGTGGGGCTTTGCTTGGCAGTGGGATAGAGGAACAGAGAGGGGAGGGGCTTGGCTAGGGTTAGACCGGCAAGAGGGTTCGGCATGGGTGGCTCGGCTCGGTGTCGAGCAAGGGGATTGGGTCGAGCCCAGGTTGCAAGGGGGAACCGGACCAGGTGGTGATGGTCTAGGGTGGCAAGGGGTAGGTTAGGTTTAGCCAAGGCTAGGGATGAGGAGGGGTGGTGAGGTGAGCTAGGGTTTAGCTAGAAAAAGAGAGAGAGGAAAATAGCCAGGTTTAGCTACAAAAAGAGAGAGGGAAAAGATAGATGGATGAGCTAGGGTTTGGATTAGATATGAAAACACCAAGGAGTTTGAATTCCAAACAAAGAGAAAAACCAAAGCGCCAAAAGAGAGAGAGGTGGGAGGAGATGATCTTACATGTGGCATTATCTCATGCACATGCTAATATTTTGTGGAACAAAATATATATCCCATGTATACTTGACAAAGAGAAATTCCACAAAAGAGTTGCAAGATGGGAGAAAAGTGGATTAATCATTTGTTTGGGTTCATTTGTTTCAATTGATTTCAAACAAACTCCACCCAAATATTCCAAAAGAAACCAAAATAAAAGAACAAGAGAGAGGCCTTGCATGGGCCATGCATGAAGAATAATTGCCACATTCATTAGTTGTGAAAACAAGTACATATACATATGGGCATCTATTACCCCATGCACACCCATACTTGAATAAAGACCACACCATAAGCTACAAGCTTGATAACATATGGTAAGGGTGGATTTAAGCATAACTGAATGTAGTAGGCCATGCTAGTGTGTATGTCCCTCTAGAAGATCATTTGGCCACAATTATATTTAAACAATGCTCAATTATTCCCAAAACAAACCATATGGAAGATAGAGCAAGTGAAACTAAGCACATGCATGCAAAGGTGGCCATGTGGCTCTCCACATATCAACAATGTGAAAACAACATGAGGCATATATGGGAGCATGTGGAATTAGAAGTGGATCCATCCCAACCCACATGAGCTAGAGGTAAACCCAAATAAAATGCAAAGCTCACATATAGTTGGATGGTGGAATTATGGGGTGGTGACAAGAAAGGTGGTGGATTTAAATAAAAGATATGCCCCCAGCTCGACTTGGGCACCAAGCATTTATCAAGAACCAACTACAATTTATTAAGAACCAAATACAATTGATAAATGCATATGAGACAAGATCCAAAAGAAAAAGGGTTTTATATGATGCTCAGATGCAAGGTGGCATGATGACATGAGCATGATATAATTATGATGCAACAATTATATGTAGGAAGTAGCATTTTATTATTAGACCATGTAACATTACAGATGTTAGACAAATGGGATGCTACAACTCTCCCCCACTAAACAGGAATCTCGCCCTGAGATTCTAGGAACAAGAAGACACGAAGAGGGTAGGATACTTGGCACGGAGCTCATCCTCACGTTCCCAAGTGGCTTCATCAACGGAATGGTGCGACCACTGCACCTTGCAGAACTTGATATACTTGTTGCGAGTCTTTCTTTCTGCGACTTCTAGGATTTTTGTGGGGTGTTCTTGATAAGATAGGTCTTCTTGGAGATTGATGAGCTCATGGTCCACGGTCCTGCCGGGATCTTTGAAGCACTTCTTGAGTTGAGAGATATGGAAAACATCATGAACCTTGAGTTTTTCAGGGAGTTCAAGAGCATAAGCAACTTCTCCTCTTCTTCCATGAACTTTGAAAGGACCGATGTATCTAGGAGCCAGCTTTCCTTTGATACCAAACCGGTGCGTGCCTCTCATGGGAGTGACACGAAGGTAAACGAGATCACCAGGGACATACTCGATGTCCGTGTGCTTTCTGTCATAGTTGCTCTTCTGGCGACTTTGAGCAACCTTCAGGTTTTCGAGAATGATGTGAACCTTCTCCTCCGCTTGAGTTACAATGTCAGGGCCAAATAATGTTCTTTCACCTGCACCTGACCAACCAATCGGAGTTCTGCATTTGCGGCCATAGAGAACCTCAAATGGTGCCATCTTTTGACTCTTCTGGAAGCTATTGTTGTAAGATAACTCAGCATAAGGAAGACATTCTTCCCACTTCATGCCGAAAGAGATGACGCAAGCACGGAGCATATCTTCCAGAATCTGATTGATCCTTTCAACTTGTCCTTGCGACTGAGGGTGATAGGCAGTGCTGAAGTTCAACTTTGTTCCCAAAGCATTTTGGAAACTTCCCCAAAACTTGGAAGTGAAGATGCTTCCACGATCTGAGCTTATCTCAAGAGGAACCCCATACAGAGAGACAATTCTGTTGATATATAGCTCAGCCAACTGAATTGCTGAAATTGTTTCCTTGCCGGGGAAGAAGTGAGCCACTTTAGAAAGCCTGTCGATGACAACAAAGATTGCATTGTTGCCTTTCTGCGACATTGGAAACCCAGTTATGAAGTCCATCTCTACTTTCTCCCATTTCCATTCCGGAGGCTTCAATGGCTGTAGAAGACCGGAAGGTTTCTGATGGACAGCTTTAACTCTACGGCAGACATCACACTCCGAGACATACTTGGCACAATATCGTTTCAATTTAGGCCACCAATATTGTGTTTTCAGATCCATGTACATCTTAGTGCTTCCAGGGTGGATAGAAAGAACAGAATCATGAGCTTCTTTAAGTACTTGCTCTCTCAAACCCGGATACTTCGGAACGAACATCCGCTGCTTAAAGAATAGAGTGCCTTGGTCATCAAGGTGGAAAGGTTCATACTTCGGAAGCTGAATCTTGGAGATGATGTTTTTAGTGTAAGGATCACCAAGTTGAATGGAGGGAACCTTTTATTCCAAGAGAGGGGTTGCCAGAGAAGATTCAGAAGATACCCTTGAACCACAATTTCAAGGTTGAGCTGGCGGAATTCCTCACACAAGAGAGGCTGTTGTTCTTCCACCATGAGGTTGTTGACATAAGCTTTTCGGCTGAGAGCATCGGCCATCACATTAGCTTTGCCCAGAGTGTAGTTGATGGTTAGATCGAAATCATTAATTGCTTCAATCCACCTCCTCTGACGAAGGTTGAGATCAGGTTGTGTGAAGATATACTTCAGACTCTTGTGATCAGAAAAGATCTCACAACGGTTGCCAAGCAAGTAGTGCCTCCATACTTTCAAGGCAAAGACAACTGCTGCGAGTTCGAGGTCATGTGTAGGATAGTTGATCTCATGCGTCTTCAACTAACGAGAGGCATAAGCAACAACTTGTTTTTCTTGCATAAGGACCGCACCCAATCCTTGCAATGGGGCGTCACAGAATATCTGGAAAGGCTTTGATGTATCTGGAGGAATCAAAACTAGTGTGGAAGTGAGCTTCTCTTTAAGTGTTTCAAAGCTAACTTGACATGTAGGAGACCAAAGGTATTTCTTGCCTTTCTTGAGGAGATCGGTAAGAGGCTTCGCAATCTTCGAGAAGTTCTGAACGAAGCGAGACAATAAATAGCCAAACCAAGGAAACTCCAGACTTCTTTGACATTTTTGGGTCGAAGCCACTCAACAATTGTCCGAACAGTTTCTGGGTTGACGGCAATGCCCTTAGCAGAGATGACGTGACCCATATAGGTGACTTCGGGAAGCCAAAATTCACACTTGGAGAACTTTGTATACATGCGGTTCTCACGAAGCTTGTTTAGGACACACCGAAGGTGTTCTTCATGTTCTTCCTTTGACTTAGAATAGACTAGAATGTCATTCAGGTAGACCACGACGAACTTATCAAGATACTCCATGAAAACCGAGTTCATAAGTCTCGAGAAGGTTGCTGGTGCATTGGTGAGACCGAAGGACATGACCGTGTACTCATACAGGCCATAACGGGTGGTAAAAGCTGTTTTGGGAACATCTTCCTTGCGAATCTTGATTTGATGATATCCACTTCTCAAGTAAAGCTTAGAGAATACCACAGCTCCAGCTAGTTGATCGAAGAGATCATTAATGCGCCGAAGGGGATATTTATTCTTGATGGTTTTAGCATTGAGAGCCCGATAGTCAACACAAAGTCTATTAGTGCGGTCTTGCTTCTTCACAAAGATGGTTGGGCTACCCCAAGAAGAAGTACTGTGCTGAATGAAACCCAACTTCTCTTGTTCATCAAGCTGACGTTTGAGTTCAGCCAACTCAGCAGGACCCATTTTATAAGGCCGCTTGGAGATAGGAGCGGTACCAGGTTCAAGCTCAATCACAAACTCGACCTCTCGGTCAGGAGGCATACCTGGTAACTCTTCAAGAAAAACATCTGGGAACTCACAGACCACCGGAACACTCTGAATAGCCTCCATAGCATCATCATTTAGAGCCACCAAAGAGAAAAGATGAATTGCAGGAGTCAGATTTGGAGAATAGACTATATGGCCTTCAGCAATTTTCAGAGAAACCGAGCGTTCAGCACAATCAATCATAGCTGCATTTGCTGTTAACCAATCCATGCCCAATATGACATCAATATCAGAATTGCCCAATTCAACGAGGGATGCATGAAAATTTTGGTTGCCAATTTCAATTTGGTTCCCATGGCTTATTTGAGAAGCCTTCATAGTTGTCCCGGTGATTGCACCCTAAGGACGTTGGACAAGGATTGAAGCGGAAGACCTTGTTGCTGAGAGAACCTTTGAGACACAAAAGAATGTGATGCACCAGTATCAAATAACACTCGTGCAGAAACTGAGTTAACCGAAAGCATACCCAACACAACTCCAGGTGCATGTTCAGCTTGAGCGATGTTGACACAGTTGGCACGAGCAACAGTGGACCCGGGCCTGGTGTTGATGTTGAGAGCCCGAGGTGGAGGTGCATGAACCATAGAAGAACTTGCTGCAGGTCTTGGAGGTGGTGGAGGAAGAGCTTTGTTGTTCATGGGACAACTCCAGTGTTGATGCCCAGTGTTCCCACAAGTGTAACAAGCACCAGGTGGACGTGGAGCAGCGTAGCCAGGGACTCCGCTAGGCGCTCCAGGGTAGTTGTGGTTGTAGCCCCTAGGAGAAGCGGTGAAGGAGTTTGGTGGCCTTGCCACGTAGCTTGAAGGTCTTGGTGGAGCCAGGAGCGGCGGTGCGGTATTAGGAACCCACATGCGGTGCTTAGAAGGAGCTGTCATAGCTGAAGAGCTTGCTGCGTCACGGCTGTGTTTCTTGGACTCCTCGAACACTTGCCTACTGGCTTCTTCCTGTAGAGCTGTATGTTGGAGTTCCAGAAAAGACCCCGGCCTTGCATGAGTGATTGCATATTTGATAGATGCATTGAGCCCTTGCCTAAATCTCTTTTGCTTCTTCTTGTCATCAGAGATCTCATCGCCACCATACCGAGAAAGATTCATGAAGTTTCTAATATAGGTATTGACATTGTCATTGCCCTGCTTGAGGTTGAGAAACACTTCCTTCATCCTTTCCATGACAATTTCTGACAGTTATTGCTCTTTGAGAGCCCCAATGAACTGCTCCCAAGTAGGCTGAAAACCAGAGTGGTTTGCCTTCAGGTAATTCTCCCACCATAGAGCTGCGTCTCCCTTCAGAAGGTGAGTGGCACATTTTACCCATTCTTGCTCAGGAACATCAGCAGTCATCAACAACCTTGACATCTCACGAAGCCAATCATCAGCATCCAGTGGCTGATCAGACAACTCAAAGTGGCGCGGGTTAAACTTCAGAAAGCCCTTGATGTCTCCTCGCTTGGGAGGTGGAGGTAGCGGGACAAACTCATTCCTCCTCACACTTTCTTCAAAGCGTTGCTAGTTCTGTTGCATTGTTCCCAAGGCATTTGCAATATTTGCCAACGCAGCCCCCAGTTCAGGTGGTATGTCCTCCTCAGTGCGGCGTGTTGGTGCCATCCTGGGATTGATATAAAACTCAAGTCAGTACCATAATGGAGAATAATAATAATCCAAAATAGTACGAAAATGGAATTAACCAAGATTAAAGGATACAAATCACTAAGATGATATTAAAATATCAACAAAGTTCAAAGCACCTAGAAGATATTAAGCATATCACACACGACTGAACAAGGAGTGTGGTACACAAAGCTATCAAAGAAAAAATTTCTGCAAATTTCGGCATTAAAATACCACTATATGCGCAAAACCACTTAACGAATCAAGATTAGTAACTCTACCAATTCAATATACAAGAGCGAATGATAAAAGTAGTGGTATGGTCGCGACTCCATCCCGCACTCAAAGCATTACTCTGCACATGAATAAGTAAAACACATATCCCGACTCTCTTCCTTCTTAAGATGAAGCTAAAGATTAGCAACAATGGAAAACAAACACCCCAAACAAGATAGCGTCGGATAACAAAGAGTAAGACAGATCGCGTCGGTTTACAAAAGCCTGTTAGTATGGAATGTACCAATAGTTGATAACCAAAAGGCAGATAGTGATAACAAGTTGGATGCAACAGACAGACAAGGAATTACACACACACAGACACGGACTCACACAACCTATGGTACTACGGAACCCAGAACACGTGAATCCTAGTTTGAATTTTTTAAAGAGGATTGAAAACATTACACTTCCTTACCAGAAAAGGGTGGGTGGGTGGGTAAGAAGAAAAATGGAAGCATTCCTACTCTCGCGTTTTGTTTTTCCCTAGTATACATAACTACCAAAATATTTGCTAGACTGACAACGATCATTTTGGCTAAGACCCTGAAGGTCGGGATGGCTCTGAACCAATTGTAACAACCTCAGACCCTACGCTCTAAGGTCCAGCCTGGATGAACCAAAAGTGGTAAAGGGTTTACAGTGGGGGCCCAGGGCCACCCACGTGTAGGCCTGTCGACCGCCCTAACCACTTCCAAGAACATCGGGACAAGAGCGAGCTGCGTAGGCAACATGCGAAGAGATCAAATACATACACAAGGGAGTATGTATGCAAGCTACCTTACAACAGTTCTCAGAGCCAAACCATCTAAAATAAATAGAAATATTGCAACGCCATATGGCAAGATCCAAATATCCTAGATAGAGATAATAGTGTAGGATAGCTCCTCATATATCAATCAACAGAGTATCAAGCTGAAGAGGGAAACAAGATCTGAGTACGGATAAGAAGCAAATCGGCATAAGATGCCACATAAATAAGCACATCCCGCCCACAGATCTCGCGGATCCCCATCCCCGGAATCTCTACACCGAGTGATCGTTGCCAACATCATCGGTCTCCTCCACCTAGTATCCATCTTGTGAATACACTTGTTCATCTGAATCAAAAAATTTATCGTGTGAGACCCTAGGGGTACTCAGCAAGTCTTCATGTCTCTAAAGGGGACATATACCTAGGGTGACGCAATTGTAGCAAAAGATAATAACTAACAAGTCTATAGATACTCGCTAACCATCCGCCTAACCAATGATAGGCAGATGTCCGTTAATTAGAAACAACGGTTATGACAGTATAAAAATAACAGATCCATCTTCCTTCTCGCTTACCAACGAGAAAGCGGACGAACAACCCATCCGTTGGCAGTTTTATTAACCATTCCATGAGTATTGCACTAATTACTAGTCAGATATTTTGTCAAATTAAAAGCGGTAATTTAGTTATGCTTGTCTATGATCGAGAAACTGTGCTCCAAGTCGTCCCTAACCGCGGACACGGCTTTTAGAAAGATTTACCCTCCAGGGGTGCACAAATAGCAACACACACACGATCGACCTCGGAAAAACCAAATCAAAAACCCAATGAGGCTTTCACGACAAAGCAATCACAGGATTCATAAATCATTTCAGGGGGCCACCCCAATAAGCTACCTGCAACGAAGTTGGCCGGCTCCGAGACGGACCCAGGGTTTGTGAGAACGGCTGTAAACGACTGGGAACCCGAAAGTGTGACTGGGCTTGTCGATACCACGAAATCGTGCCACGATCCCTAAATAGTACAGGTGCTCCACGCAGAATCCTAAATAAAGCGGTAAAGCATGGCATAAGTACAGGATAGTCATAAAGCCCCAAACTACTTTGTGGCCCCAAGAAATAAAGTGCAAATCAAGCTCATGCAAAGGGGGATTCATAGAGTCTCCCGTATGTGGATAGTGCGAATAGTCAAGGAACAGGTATCAAGTACTCGGGGTCCTACCGGACACAAGTGAGCATAAAAACCAAATAACAGTTATTGCCCACCGGTGCCTCTTTCATTAGTTATCCCATTACTACTCAGGTTAAGTTATTTAGGTACCTCGTTATTCATCAGACACTCACATACCCTACACATGCTGTTTTACGACTCGCATGGCTCAAACAACTCCTGTAGTAATGGCTCATGGGATAGAGGAACAAGCTTGGTGGGGTTTAAAAGTAAAGGCGTTGCAATACTTGGGATTCAATTTAATGCATTCGCGAATCCATGATGCAAGAATAAGATAGAAGCAATAGGTACAATATTTTTGCAAGCATGTGGTGGTGCTTGCCTGGCAGCTCATTTGAAGCGAGAGACGGATCTGGGTAGTACTCCTGGGATTCCTGATAATTCTCCTGCTCGACGTCTATTCCAAAGAAGAACCAAACAAACAAGGGCCAACATAAATAAAGTGCACAAGCATTTGGATAAAATGCAACAAGAAACCAAGCATGCCACGATGAATGATGCACAATTTACATGGCAATAATGTAGCATGGCAAGGGTGAGGTGTGGGGACAAGAATAAATCATTTGATTATTTATTTGGTCAAGTTTTATTACCATAAACAGTTCTGATTATTTATTATTTATATGATGCATGCTTGAAGTCATATCATGGAATGCATAGTCAGAATGGGCTCGTCGCGCTGATCGATTTAGACATATTATTTGTCAAATTTGGAGTTATAGAATTAAAGTTATTAATTAATTAAGAAAAGGCATTTTTATTGCAATTAAACAATTTCGAAATATTTAAATTAGCCAAACATTATTTTGGATGGCAGATTTGAATTCCTCACATTTTTCTAATTCAAATACATATATCATTTGCATTATTTGGATTTACCCATTAAAAGTTATTAATTCCTAGATTTAAAATCATATTAAACATTTCTGGAAAACATATTTATTAAACAGAAAAGGTGACAAACTTTTTATACTGAGAGAGATCTAGCCACCGCCGCTGACGAGTGGGCCAGGCGCTGAGTTAGCGCCAGCTGACACAGCAGACGCGGGGGAAGTTCTCACACCGCGGCTGTGCTTAGCCACATGGACTGATAGGTGGGGCCGGACGCTTAGCGGGGCCACGCATGGGCGGGCGAGAGGAATGGCGACACGTGGCCGAGACGAGGACTGCGGGTTGAGGAACCAAAAAGCCTGGGTACCGTTTTATAAAATGCCAGAGCACATGACATGTGGGCCTGGGAAGGACTGCGGGTGGAGCGAACAAAAACGCAGGGGGTATTCGGCAAAAATACCACAGCCACTGTTTTTCTTCTCCGCGTCTGACGAAACTGACAGAAAACAGGAGTCGGCGCGGTGGGGATTCGATCCCGCGACACGGCGCGCGCGCGCAGGCAGCGGCGACCACTGGGACTGGCTCGGGTTGGTGATGGGATTCGACGGTGCAGCCAGGTGAGGTTACTGCGGCGCAACGACGGGAAGGCGAACGCGAGCGCGGTGCACAGAGAGTGCTCGTCGGAGTGCGTGGCGTGTCCAGGAAGAGATAGACATGGGGGAGATGTCTGGGAGGCGCAGTGGCTCACCGCGGGTGTGCTGGTGGTGACGGATCGGGCTGGAGCGCAGGGGATCGGCGGGGACGCTGGCGCTCGGTAGGTTTGGGTTTTGCGTCGGTCACGTCGGCGTGCAGCGGGGCTGGCCGTCACCTCCTCGCCGCCGTGTACTGGGATGGTCCAGGGGCTCCGCTGGTTCTTCCTCGGCACCTCAACTCCACGCCCGCCTCCTCCTAGCTACGGTGGTGAGCTGATGCCGACGGTGGGCAATCAGAGATGGAAGAGAGGGTTGGCAGGGTAGATGGGGAAGGGTGGTGAAGGGCAGCGATGGGCAGAGCCCTGGGGGAGATCTGAGGCTGCAAGGAAAAGGAGGGAGTAGATAAGGGCAAGGGTAAGGTGCACATGGGGCTCGGGTGGAAAAGGTGGTGTGCACCTTTCTCTTCCTCCTCCTTCTCACGTGTTGGCACGGTTCGGTTGGCCTAGGGGCTCGATCAGCTGGCGCTTGGGGTTGCGGCTCGGTGTGGATCGAGGTGGTGGCTCGGTGGGGCTTTGCTTGGCAGTGGGATAGAGGAACAGAGAGGGGAGGGGCTTGGCTAGGGTTAGACCGGCAAGAGGGTTCGGCATGGGTGGCTCGGCTCGGTGTCGAGCAAGGGGATTGGGTCGAGCCCAGGTTGCAAGGGGGAACCGGACCAGGTGGTGATGGTCTAGGGTGGCAAGGGGTAGGTTAGGTTTAGCCAAGGCTAGGGATGAGGAGGGGTGGTGAGGTGAGCTAGGGTTTAGCTAGAAAAAGAGAGAGAGGAAAATAGCCAGGTTTAGCTACAAAAAGAGAGAGGGAAAAGATAGATGGATGAGCTAGGGTTTGGATTAGATATGAAAACACCAAGGAGTTTGAATTCCAAACAAAGAGAAAAACCAAAGGGGCAAAAGAGAGAGAGGTGGGAGGAGATGATCTTACATGTGGCATTATCTCATGCACATGCTAATATTTTGTGGAACAAAATATATATCCCATGTATAATTGACAAAGAGAAATTCCACAAAAGAGTTGCAAGGTGGGCGAAAAGTGGATTAAACATTTATTTGGGTTCATTTGTTTCAATTGATTTCAAACAAACTCCACCCAAATATTCCAAAAGAACCAAAATAAAAGAACAAGAGAGAGGCCTTGCATGGGCCATGCATGAGGAATAATTGCCACATTCATTAGTTGTGAAAACAACTACATATACATATGGGCATCTATTACCCCATGCACACCCATACTTGAATAAAGACCACACCATAAGCTACAAGCTTGATAACATATGGTAAGGGTGGATTTAAGCATAACTGAATGTAGTAGGCCATGCTAGTGTGTATGTCCCTCTAGAAGATCATTTGGCCACAATTATATTTAAACAATGCTCAATTATTCCCAAAACAAACCATATGGAAGATAGAGCAAGTGAAACTAACCACATGCTTGCAAAGGTGGCCATGTGGCTCTCCACATATCAACAATGTGAAAACAACATGAGGCATATATGGGAGCATGTGGAATTAGAAGTGGATCCATCCCAACCCACATGAGCTAGAGGTAAACCCAAATAAAATGCAAAGCTCACATATAGTTGGATGGTGGAATTATGGGGTGGTGACAAGAAAGGTGGTGGAGTTAAATAAAAGATATGCCCCCAGCTCGACTTGGGCACCAAGCATTCATCAAGAACCAGATACAATTTATTAAGAACCAAATACAATTGATAAATGCATATGAGACAAGATCCAAAAGAAAAAGGGTTTTATATGATGCTCAAATGCAAGGTGGCATGATGACATGAGCATGATATAATTATGATGCAACAATTATACGTAGGAAGTAGCATTTTATTATTAGACCATGTAGCATTACATATGTTAGACAGATGGGTTGCTACATTCTTTTCACGGACCACATATGGATCCACCAGTGTCATTGCATGTGTCTTCTTTTCACAAAACAACATGGATCCACCAGTTTCATTGCATGTGTGTTCTTTTCACAGACCACATATGGATCCACCAGTGCCATTGCATGTGTGTTCTTTTCACAAACCACATCTGGATCCACCAGATTTCATTGCATGTGTGTTCTTTTCACAAACCACATATGGATCCAGTAGAGTTCATTGCATGTCTAATCTTTTCATTAACCACATCTAGAGTCATTGCATGTGTGTTGTTTTCCCAAACCACCTATAGATCCACCAGTGTCATTGCATGCCTCTTCTTCTCATTAACAACCGCTAGAGTCACTAGATGTCTGTTCTTTTCACAAACCACATATGGATCCACCGGTGTCATTGAAATGTGTGTTCTTTTCACAGACCACATATGGATCCACTAGTGTGATCGCATGTATGTTCTTTTCACAAACCACATATGGATCCACCAGAGTTCATTGCAGGTTTGTTCTTTTCATTAATCATAGCTAGAGTCATTGCATGTGTGTTCTTTTAACAAACCACATATGGATCCATCAGAGTCCATTGCATGTGTGTTCTTTTCACAAACCACCTATGGATCCACTTGTATCATCGCATGTGTGTGCTTTTCATTAACCATAGCTAGAGTCATTGCGTGTCTGTTCTTTTCACAAACCACATATGGAACCACCATTGTCATCGAAATGTGTATTCTTTCATTAACCACATCTAGAGTCATTTCATGTCTGTTCGTTTCACAGATCACATATGGATCCACCAGTGTCATTGCATGTGTGTTCTTTTCACAAACCACATGGATCCACCAGTTTCATTGCATGTGTTGTGGGCCCCCTGGATTAATCCTCCGAGAATCCCTGTTATGCATACAACCACGATCCCATGATCAGTTAGTCGTGGCACATAACCGACAAGTGCCATTACAACATCCGAGAATATACCGAATTACAATACTTACAATAATGCCGTTATGGCTACATTAATAATCAGTAGCGGACTTCATCCAGCGCAGAACCCGAGCCATGCCTTAACCTACAGGCAATTGACTAGAAGAACGTCCGAGCTCGCGCAGTCGCCAACACCACCTTCTTCTTGGAATATGACCAAGTTAATAGCCAGGGACAATGCCGATGAGTACCTTAATAAAATAATAATAACAAGAGGCTATGCAATATGGCTGTGGTATTAGGTGGGCTCCAAGAGAGGTTCTTTTCTAAATAGTTTGTCGTATAGATATAGCATCTACATATCTTTGTGGAAAACTTTTGTAAACTTCCATACCTCTCTGGCCATCCCATGGTCAAAGCTCGTATTCTTCCCGACCATCCCATGGTCAAAACATTTTAAAGTCATTTATTTTCCGAAATCCTTTTTAAAAACAAAAGCAGCACCGCTCTACAGAAGTTTGTCCAACCCGTCCTTAACCGCGGACATGGCTATTCGAATAGATTTACACTCTAGATAGGTTGTACACTTTACCCACACCATCCGGGTACCCTACCCTGATCTTCACCGATCATGGGTCGAGTAACCGATCAAGACTCTCCGGATGCCCACTCCAGTATAAGTGCCTACCCTATGAGTGTTAATCCCCTCAACACCGGGACGTCGGGCGAGGACCAACCGGAACACCTCCTGGGTGTGCTTTCAATGAGGGGCTCATAGTAACACGTGGAGGCCTGCCGACCCTTTGTTCCTTCTCTAGGTCGATGTCCCACATGGACCCTTACGTGAGAAGGCCCACCCTCCATTGACTTTTGGTCCCATGTAGTTGTTGCGAGGCAGCTTATACCAGGGTAGACAAACATCAAATCCAGCCCTGTCCCATACCAGAGTAATGTGGTTGCACAGGGTTAAGTTGTTATAGCTAGACTGCAGAGAACCAGGTGCGTTTTTGTAAACCTTTTTCCTCCATCTTTCTTCAACAATTCTGTAAAAAAAAACCCTTTCTTTCTCAAAATCTCTTGGGAGGTCCCACCTCACCAAGGTTTTATCATAAAACATTTGGTAAAACATTTTCCGGGGTCTTCCCATCCTCTAGTTTTGCTTCGGCTAAACGGGGTATCCAAAGGGGTATGGTGCGTAACACCATCTACCATACAAGGGCCAAGTAGGTATCGTTAAGGGGCTTGTACTTAGTAGTACAAAAGTGTAATAGTTCGGAGGAGCCAAACCACTACCGTATCTATATATATCAATATATAGCAAAACAATACAATTTTAATAAACAGTTGATAAATCATGCATAAGTAAAATAGTAGGACAAGGCTTATGAGCAAGAAGGTGGCTTTCCTGATGATCAGCAATATAGCAGAAATGTCCCTGGACTTCTTCTGAGAAAACCATAATAACCAAATAAAACAACACCTGCTGCTCTCCGATATAATCGCAACTATCGTCGATAGGGAACACATGCAAGCAAACAAAAGGTCACAATCAATGCAAGGCCTACAATCACCAATACAATACAACAGCAACTGGATAATATCAACTAATATATAGAGACTTTTGAGAGGATTTGATTTAGAAGTTGGAGACGGCCTTGGAGAAGGGGATGAAAATCACTTAGGATTTATAGTCTAGAAACTACCTAAGAGATGGATTTTGGAACAAAACCATATTCTGTATGGTACCATTGTAAAAACATGATACCAACAGATAAGTAGTGATATTATGAAACCAAAAAAAGTGGTTTCAATAAATTATCAATTTCCATTGATTTATAATAAATTTTCTGGTGGGAAAAACTCTTGATTTAGGAAATAATTCACCAGAAAAGTTCTGCAGCTCCACAAATTATTTCCTTGGGTTGTTAGGTAGGCCTTGAAGTACTGGTTTACTGAGAGTTGGAATAAATCCACAATAATTACCAGAATGCCCTCAAGAAATTCCCAAAGGTAGTTATGTAGACATTTTGTCTGTTTCACCAAATTAAACCTACAGAAGATTTTGATTTGATTCCAAAGGAACAATGTAGGTATTTGGAATACCTTTCTATAGAAATTGGAATCAACCCTTTTGGAGCTGCAAAACTACCGTGGTGAATTTAGAGGTGAATAAATCATGCACAGAATAGTTTAATTCATGGAAAAATCAAAGAGGCTCAATAAATCATGAGCTCCTCGATATGGATAGGCCATAGTGTACCATATCCAGGAAAATTGGAGTTGGGCCAATTGGACTCATGATTTGGTATAGGGAAATTTCTAAAGTTATATTTGTAGAGATTTTGTTATTTTTACCCAGGGCAAACTACTATTCACCTTGGTGTGAGACCTATACTATATGATAGGTATAGAACATACCTTCCATAGGAACTTTGATTCATCCCAGTTGGATATGTGTAGCCCCCATAGGGATTTAGTTTGTGTAAAAGACACCTTTTAGTAAAATAATTGCCAGAAGATAATAAAAATTATTTTTGACGAGGTAATACTTCTGCATGTTTAAGGAAACATAAGGGGACTAGAAGAAATTTATATCTTGGCATTTTGATTCATTTTTCATTTTATTTCGTATTTAAACCATGCGGTAGTTTTCAGATCTAGGGCAAAATAATAAAAGAAAAACACTGGGGCTAGGTATTCAGGGTGGACTGGGCCGCACAGGGCAGAACCGGCCCACCGAGATGGTGACGCGGGCGGGAGACAATTTGAACTGCCCACGGTGGGGCTCGCTCGTCAACGGCCTAGGAGGCTGAAGAGGTATGGAGACATGTGGGGCGTTGGATCCAGGGGAGATCGATGGTTGCCATTCGTCTTCCACCTCACGACGCAAACCCTAGGGGCGGCAGCGGGGCTCGGGGACCTCACCTGCGGGCTCGCCGGCGTCGGGGAAGCGGTGGAGGCGAAGCAGCGCACGACGATAGTCCAGGAGAGGGGCGGCAAGGGCAGGTTCGGCATCGGGAGGATGGTCACGCGACGGCGACCGGGGAGGGCGTTCAGGAGCTTGCCGGTGGCGTTGATTGGGACTGCCCTAGGACAAGGTGAGCATAGGGTCAGATAGCATAGAACTAGGAGACTTCAGAATGGTGACATGTAGAGGAGGGGGAGCTGGCAGGAGAGTACCATGTGCAGATCTAGGACACGGCCGAGAGTCGGAGTTCTTCTTCTCCCGCGACATGCAGAGGTAGGGGCTCGATGAAAGAGTCTTTGGTGGTCTACATGAGGGCTCTAGAGGGGATCTAAGGCGTTGGGGGAGGTCAAGGCACACCACACTCACGTATGCGAGCAAGAACCCGAGAGGACTTGCTCCTCTTCTCCATGGCGATGAGGGGCTCGGGTGCTAGATCGAGAGCTTGGGGATGGGTAAGACTGAGGAGAGGGAGGCAAATGAGGGGGGAGCTGTAGTGGCCTCTAGCACTATGTACCGAGAGGGGGAGGTTTTTGGATGGACTTGGTCTATGGAGCTTGTGGAGGAGGGAGGTGAAACCAGGGGAGGATACTGTGGGCGAGGGGAGGTGGTTTCTGGTGGTGTGCAGGTTAGAGAGTGGGTTGCTGCTGCAAAGCTTTGAGGGCAAGGAAAAAGGAGGGGTTGGCTTGTGTCTCCCTGATGGACAAGCACTAGAGACAAGAGGTGTAAGTTGCTACAGTGTTTCTACAATGATGCTACAGTGTGGGCATGATCAGGGGAGGTGGAGTTGCTGTGGTGTCTTTCTTTACAAGATTGGTAGTGGTTTTATCTTGATTTAGCTCAAAACTAGCTAGGTTTGCCAAATTGAGCAAATATGTGCTTGTGAAGGAAGCTCAAAATTTTGCACAGTACAAGGAGGGAAAATGGTACTGGTAGATAGATGAGGTCAAGATATACTTCCAGGATTTATTTGAGATTTTTCAGAGGAGTTTTAGTCCACTTAAATCTATTTGTTCAAAAACTGCAGAAGTGAAGTATTGGAGCTCATTTGATATTATTACATTGGACAAGTGGGGTTTTTGATGTGAGATGGTTCCAAATGTAAAAACACACTTAGGAGAATTTCCCAAGATTTATTGAGGCTTAAAAGTATTTAAAACAATTATTATTCCATTTCAGCCATTTAAGAAAATAGGCATAAAGAAAATAATAAAGGATCTCAAAAATATTTATTTTTGAGGTGGGAAGATGGGGTCTGATAGTGGGTCTCAAATGAGCCAAAAGTTGGGGAAATGTTTTGGCAAAAACCAAACTTTCCCTTATGGAAGAGGTTTTGAAGAATTTGTCTATTAAAGGAATAAATTGATTTGGAGCCAAAATAATTAGGGTTAATTCGTGATAATTCTTGATAATCAAGTTAGATGAGGTAGACTAGGTGTAGCAAGTAGTTTCAACCTTGGGATTGGATAATTCAGGTTGATTTTGGTGGAATACCCTAGATTAAGAATCTAGGGTGATGTTAATTTCATACCATCAAAGTAGGGTTGTATCTTGGAGCTCAGATCTCCCTTGGGGCATGGGATATATGGATCGATAAACCAAGTGATGTGAATTGCAATGGTGTAGAGGTTTGAGCTTGATCCTGCTTGAGATCACCAAGACCGGCTTTCAAACTTTGAATAAATTAAGCCAGCCAAAGCAGATTATCAACTAGCCTTCGAAACATTGTGGGTGTAAACAGCTCAAGGATCCAATTGGATCAAGTGAAGTAGGTAATGAGATACCTATGTGAGTAGAACACAACCAGGCAAAGATTTGGTCCAAAGATGGTTGGATGGTGGTGTGAGCTTTTACCAAAGTAGGCATGCTGACTAGATTTGCAGGAGAAGTTATTTTCTTGCCTGCAAAACCATCAAGAACAAGTGGGTTGTAAAATGATCTAACCAAGTGAAAGAGTGGTCCTTGGTAGTACGTAGGATGGTTAACAAGATGGTTCAGATTCATTTCCAAAAATGCACAAGGATTGAGAAAGGGAGGCATCCAAAAAGGTGATGTTGGACATAGTTTTCCAGACTTAGCCAAATTTGGCAGATTTAGGGTTTTTGACTAGAATGTTGGTGGGGATGATTTTGATGGGTTGCAAAGTACCCAAGCATCATCAAGTGGATGATATTGAAGAGTAGATCTAGTAGAAGGGGTCCATGCTTGATATTGGGCTTCATTGACTTGGAAGCTTCTAGAATAGATCACTACCGAGTTGGTCTGGGTAAGGGGTTTTAGATGATCACCTGGTGGATAGAGATTAGATCCAGATGGTACTCTTGCTTAGGGTGTGGTGATTTCAAGTATCTTGATCCTAGTGGATGAGCTCCTAGAGTAGCTCATACTAATTATAAGCCATCAAGTCCAACAGCAGATCAAGACAATTCATCAGGCAGTAGATCAAGGCAACTCATCTTTCAAACAAATCAACTACTACTGGGGTTACCACCAAGCTTAGCTTGAGGTACGGATGGGTATTTTGAAATAGGTTGGAGTTTGAACAAGGTAAGATCCTTGGTATTTCTACCAAGAGTAGAATCCAAAATCTTACAAAAAGATTTTTGGAGATCCTAGAAGTAAGAGTAGTTGAAGGTTCTGTCTTGAAAACATAAGGAGATTATATAACTCTCCATAGTTTAGGGAGATAAAAGATACTAAAATAGTTGGTTTGCAAAAGCTTCTTGGCTCAGGTTTTGAAATGCCAGGACATTTGGGAATATGTAAAATGAGCCAGGATAGTTTTATTAAAAAGTTTTTGTCAACTGATGGTGAGGTAAGGAGCATCATCAAATACCTATTCATATGCATAAGAATATCCAAACAACAAGAAAAATCTTTAGCATTACACAAGAAAAAGTTTTTGTCCCCCTGATTTTTGCATTCTGGATAACTAATCAGGGTTGCCGAAATTGGGATGTTACAGATCTTTCCCCCTTAAAAGAATCTCATCCCGAGATTCCAGAGGGTAAGGTTAGGGGATTTTGAGTCAAGGTTAGAGCTACTAGTTTCAGGTGTGCTATCTTACGGACTCCGTCTTTGAAGGTGGCTACTCTGTCGATGAAGTTGAGCTTCAGTCTTTCGGGATGCATGGAGAGTTGAGCAGAGTCTAGTCCCGATTGCGAGGGGTGACTTTCTTTTCCTTCCGGACGCTATATCTCGAGGGCTAAGACTGGAAGACTATCTTGATGCTGAACTTCCCGGGTTTCTCGTTGGAGGATAGAATTTATGACCTGGTGCACCTTTATCTAGGGATCCATGGTTCTTCCTTAGGGCTTAGCTTAACCTATTTAACGATGTTGGGATCCAAGATTCTGGGTTTTCTCCTGGCGAGGGTTATTCTATTATGTGAGAAAGACGCAGTCTTCCCCTCTTAGGATTTGACTAGGTTAGCTCAGAGATAACACATTCCTTCCTTCTTGACTTCCTTGGTGGCGATTCTGAAGGTTGTCGTCCATTCTTTTTCCTGTAGTCGAGGTCTTCGGAAAGCGTCCGTGGAGCTATGGCATGCGGGGCTTATATACTACTATTATTCATATTTAGCCGGGTGGAGTTATTGGAGTCTCAAGTCCTCTAAGCATTAAGGACCTAGGGGTTAGCGGTTCGGCGGTCCTTCGGGGGGGTCTTCAGCAGAAGTAGCAGAGGGGCTTTGTAGAACCTTCAGTTAGTTTCTTATTGGATAACTCATGGTTGGTTGCTTGGCGGAAAGACTTCAGATCCGGAGATATTTTCTAAACTACCTTCTGGTAGACAGTCTTCGAAAGATTTTTAGTGGAAAGACGTAGTCTTTCCACCTTAGAGCTTCACTAAGGTGCTTCGGGAGGGGCACGGATCTTCTGTCTTGGAGGGCTGACTTGATGCTAGCAGAACGTTGTATCTCCCTGGGGTCTTGGGCTGGGGTCTTCGAGTGATGCCTTATTTTATCAACCTTTGCGGGCTAGTTTCCTAACAAAGCCTTTAGGGTAGTTTGTTCAAGGGAATTTAGAAGTTTACGACTCTTCTTGGTAGAGCTTCGTCAGGGTGGAGGCATGTTGTTTTAGAGAGGTTGTCGTCTCTTGAACACTTGGCGTTGTTTCTGCTCGAGGACGGAGTAACTCGTTGTCTTCATGCTTCCTTATTATCTGGCTTCAACGCTAGTGGTGACCTTCTAGGGGGGAACTTGCCGTCGGTTTGGTTAGGGTTGACTGGATTAGTTAGTCTCTCGAGGCGGTCAAAAGCCCTAATATACCGAAGGTCAGCATAGATAGGTCTTCACCTCTTGTCTTAGTTGACTTATCGAGTGATTCTTTGTGGATATTGAGAAACCTTAGAAGGTTGACTTCCGGCTTCAACGGGATTCTTACTATAGTAGACTGGGGAACAAGGGAGTGTGGTGCTAGTGATGAGTCTTGCAGGGTGCATTTGATGAGGTATGCCGTCTTGCGGAGGTGAGGTCTTCGAGTTGATTCGGACTTGACAATGTCGAATTCCTGGTTCTGGCGATGCTTTTCCTCTCATGTACTCTCGAGGTTAGTCTGGGTCTCAAAACCGACAGCTAACACAAGGGTTTCTGGAGTTACTAGGTGGGTTATCGCTCCTTGAGTCACACTTATAAGGAGGTCAGGGCAAACCAGACCATACAAGCAAGGCGAACAGAGCGAGGGGCTCGCAATGTCCTCGGCAAACAACACACATTAAGCAACACAAGATGCACTTAGGAAAGCAAACACGGTCAACTCTAGGGACCAAGGAGTCAACTACTCGCGAGGTAGGGAAATCCTATTCTTAGGACCGTTGACCCTAGATATCGTCTTTCTTCAGGTCGGATTCACTATCTTGCAGATGAAGCCTCCATCGTATCTTGGATGCATTCTTGATAGGGCAACACCTGAGGTCTGTTGATTGTGAGGATTCCGTAGGTCGAACGATGTTGTAGTCTCCTTGCGTTCGCTGGTAGTTGATTGTCTTCACCTTGTTCTCATTGCCTTCACCGGGTTCTAGATTCTAGTTATTTAAAATCCATAGGTTTGAAGTTTGGACGAGAGTTAGAGGAAACCATTTTCGAAAGCATTTACTTAGAGTAAGAGAAGAGTAGAACTTTTTGAAACTCATTTAGAAACTAGTTTTCGAAAGCCAGGGTTTTCAAAATAAGGTTCCTGTCCAGCGACCAAGCTAAGGTTCTCCTACAGTCAGGATGGCTCTGATACCAAGTCCGTGGGTCCCCCTGGATTAATCCTCCAAGAATCCCTGTTATGCATACAACCACGATGCCATGATCAGTTAGTCGTGGCACATAACCGACAAGTGTCATTACAACATCCGAGAATATACCGAATTACAATACTTACAATAATGCCGTTATGGCTACATTAATAATCAGCAGCGGAATTCATCCAGCGCAGAACCCGAGCCATGCCTTAACCTACAGGCAACTGACTGGGAGAACGTCCTAGCTCGCGTAGTCGCCAACACCACCTTCTTCTTGGAATCTGACCAAGTTAATAGCCAGGGACAATGTCGGTGAGTACTTTGAATGTACTCGCAAACCACCTTAATAAAATAATAATAACAAGAGGCTATGCAATATGGCTGTGGTATTAGGTGGGCTCCAAGAGAGGTTCTTTTCTAAATAGTTTCTCTTGTAGATATAGCATCTACATATCTTTGTGGAAAACTTTTGTAAACCATTTTGGAAACCTTTTTGAAAAGTTTTGGAAAACATTAGGACTGGGTCACCCATTTGTTCCCATTTTCAGGTCGTCCCACGACCAAACTCCTTCCATACCTCTCTGGCCATCCCATGGTCAAAGCAGGTATCCTTCCCGACCATCCCATGGTCAAAACATTTTAAAGTCATTTCTTTTCTAAAATCCTTTTTAAAAAAAAAGCAGCACCGCTCTACAGAAGTTTGTCCAACCCGTTCTTAACCGCGGACACGGCTATTTGAATAGATTTACACTCTATAGAGGTTGTAAACTTTACCCACACTATCCGGGTACCCTACCTTGATCTTCACCGATCATGGGTCGAGTAACCGATCAAGACTCTCCGGATGCCCACTCTAGTATAAGTGCCTACCCTATGAGTGTTAATCCCCTCAACACCGGGACGTCGGGCGAGGACCAACCGGAACACCTCCTAGGTGTGCTTTCAATGAGGGGCTTATAGTAACACGTGGAGGCCTGCCGACCCTTTGTTCCTTCTCTAGGTCGATGTCCCACATGGACCCTTACGTGAGAAGGCCCACCCTCCAGGGACTTTTGGTCCCATGTAGTAGTTGCGAGGCAGCTTACACCAGGGTAGACAAACATCAAATCCAGCCCTGTCCCATACCAGAGTAATGTGGTTGCACAGGGTTAAGTTGTTATAGCTAGACTACAGAGAACCAGGTGCGTTTTCGTAAACCTTTTTCCTCCATCTTTCTTTAGCAATTTTGTATAACAAAACCTCTTTCTTTCTCAACATCTCGTGGGAGGTCCCACCTTACCAAGGTTTTATCATACAACATTTGGTAAAACATTTTCCGGGGTCTTCCCATCCTCTAGTTTTGCTTCGTCTAAAACAGGGTCTCCAAAGGGGTATGGTGCATAACACCATCTACCATACTAGGGTAAAGTTGGTACCGTCAAGGGGCTTGTACTTAGTAGTACCAAAGTGTAATAGTTCGAAGGAGCCAAACCACTACCGTATCTATATATATCAATATATAGCAAAACAATGCAATTTTAATAAACAGTTGATAAAGCATGCATAAGTAAAATAGTAGGACAAGGCTTATGAGCAAGAAGGTGGCTTGCCTGATGATCAGCAATATGGCATAAATGTCCCTGGTCTTCTTCTGAGAAAACCATAATAACCAAATAAAAGCATCTCCTGCTGCTCTCCGATATAATCGCAACTATCGTCGATAGGGAACACATGCAAGCAAACAAAAGGTATCAATCAATGCAAGGACTACAATCACCAATACAATACAACAGCAATTGGATAATATCAACTAATATATAGAGAGTTTTGAGAGGATTTGATTTAGAAGGTGGAGACGGCCTTGGAGAAGGGGATGAAAATCCCTTAGGATTTATAGTCTAGAAACTACCTAAGAGATGGATTTTGGAACAAAACCATATTATGTATGGTACCATTGTAAAAACATGATACCAACAGATAGGTAGTGATATTATGAAACCAACAAAAGTGGTTTCACTAAATTATCAATTTCCATTGATTTATAATAAATTTTCTGGTGGGAAAAACTCTTGTTTTAGGAAATAATTCACCAGAAAATTTCTGGAGCTTCAAAAATTATTTCCTAGGGTGGTTAGGTAGGCCTTGACGTACTGGTTTACTGAGAGTTGGAATCAATCCACAATAATAACCAGAATGCACTCAAGAAATTCCTAAAGGTACTTCAATAGACATTTTGTCTTTTTGACCAAATTAAACCTACAGAGGATTTTGATTTGATTCCAAAGGAAAAGTGTAGGTATTTGGAATTCCTTTCTGTAGAAATTGGAATCAACCCTTTTGGAGCTGTAAAACTACTGTGGTGAATTTAGAGGTGAATAAACCATGCATAGAATAGTTTAATTCACAGAAAAATCAATAAGGCTCAATAAATCATGAGCTCCTGGATTTGGATAGGCCTTAGTGTGCCATATCCAGGAAAATTGGAGTTGGGCCAATTGGACTCATGATTTGGTCTAGGGAAATTTCTAAATTCAGATTTCGAGAGATTTTGTTATTTTTACCCAGGGCAAACTACTATTCACCTTGGCGTGAGACCTATATTATTTTATAGGTATAGAAGATACCTTCGATAGGAACTTTGATTCATCCCAGTTGGATATGTGTAGCTCTCAGAGGGATTTAGTTTGTGTAAAAGACACCTTTTAGTAAAATAATTGCCAGAAGATAATAAAAATTATTTTTGATGAGGTAATACTTCTGCATGTTTAAGGAAACATAAGGGGACTAGCAGAAATTTATATCTTGGCATTTTGATTCGTTTTTCATTTTATTTAGTATTTAAACCAAGCGGTAGTTTTCAGATCTAGGGCAAAATAATAAAAGAAAAACACTAGGGCTAGGTTTTCAGGGTGGACTGGGCCGCATTGGGCAGAACCGGCCCACCGAGATGGTGACGCGAGTGGGAGACAATTTGAACTGCCCGCGGCGGGGCTCGCTCGTCAACGGCCTAGGAGGCTAAAGAGGTATGGAGAGATGTGGGGCGTTGGATCTAGGGGAGATCGACAGTTACCATTCGTCTTCCACCTCGCAACGCAGAAAAGGGAGGGGAAAACCCTAGGGCGGCAGTGGGGCTCGGGGACCTCACCTGCGGGCTCGCCGGCATCGGGGAGGCGGTGGAGGCGAAGCGACGAACGACGATGGTCTAGGAGAGGGGCGGCAAGGGCAGGTTCGACATCGGGAGGATGCTCACGCGACGGCGACCGGGGAGGGCGTTCGGGAGCTCGCCGGCGGCGTCGATAGGGACTGCCCTAGGACAAGGTGAGCATAGGGTCAGATAGCATAGAACTAGGAGACTTCAGAATGGTGACATGTAGAGGAGGGGGAGCTGGCAGGAGAGTACCATTAGGAAATCTAGGACACGGCCGAGAGTCGGAGTTCTTCTTCTCCCGCGACATGCAGAGGCAGGGGCTCGATGAAAGAGTCTTTGGTGGTCTACATGAGGGCTCTAGAGGGGATCTAAGATGTTGGGGGAGGTCAAGGAACACCACACTCACGTATGCGAGCAAGAACCCGAGAGGACTTGCTCCTCTTCTCCATGGCGATGGGGGGCTCGGGTGCCAGATCGAGAGGTTGGGGATGGGTAGGAGTGAGGTGAGGGAGGGAAATGAGGGGGGGAGCTGTAGTGGCCTCTAGTACTATATACCGAGAGGGGGAGGTTTTTGGATGGACTTGGTCCATGGAGCTTGTGGAGGAGGGAGGTGAAACCAGGAGAGGATGCTGTGGGCGAGGGGAGGTGGTTTCTAGTGGTGTGCAGGTCAGAGAGAGGGTTGCTGCTGCAAAGCTTTGAGGGCAAGGAAAAAAGAGGGGTTGGCTTGTGTCTCCCTCATGGACAAGCACTAGAGACAAGAGGTGTAAGTTGCTACAGTGTTGCTACAGTGATGCTAAAGTGTGGGCTCGACCAGGGGAGGTGGAGTTGCTGTGGTGCCTTACTTTGCAAGATTGGTAGTGGTTTTATCTTGATTTAGCTCAAAACTAGCTAGGTTTGCCAAATTGAGCAAATATGTGCTTGTGAAGGAAGCTCAAAATTTTGCATAGCACAAGGAGGGAAAATGGTACTGGTAGATAGATGAGGTCAAGATATACTTTCAGGATTTATTTGAGATTTTTCAGAGGAGTTTTAGTCCACTTAAATCTATTTGTTCAAAAACTGCAGAAGTGAATTATTGGAGATCATTTGATATTTTTACATTGGACAAGTGGGGTTTTTGATGTGAGATGGTTCCAAATGTAAAAACACACTTAGGAGAATTTCCCAAGATTTATTGAGGCTTAAAAGTATATAAAACAATTATTATTCCATTTCAGCCATTTAAGAAAATAAGCATAAAGAAAATAATAAAGGATCTCAAAAATATTTATTTTTGAGGTGGGAAGATGGGGTCTGATAGTGGGTCTCAAATGAGCCAAAAGTTGGGGAAATGTTTTGGCAAAAACCAAACTTTCCCTTATGGAAGAGGTTTTGAAGAATTTGTCTATTAAAGGAATAAATTGATTTGGAGCCAAAATAATTAGGGTTAATTCGTGATAATTCTTGATAATCAAGTTAGATGAGGTAGACAAGGTGTAGCAAGCATTTTCAACCTTGGGATTGGATAATTCAGGTTGATTTTGGTGGAATACCCTAGATTAAGAATCTAGGGTGATGTTAATTTCATACCATCAAAGCAGGGTTGTATCTTGGAGCTTAGATCTCTCCTTGGGGCATGGGATATATGGATGGATAGACCAAGTGATGTGTATTGCAATGGTGTGGAGGTTTGAGCTTGATCCTGCTTGAGCTCACCAAGACCGGCTTTCAAACTTTGAATAAATTAAGCCAGCCAAAGCAGATTATCAACTAGCCTTCGAAACATTGTGGGTGTAAACAACTCAAGGATCCAATTGGATCAAGTGAAGTAGGTAATGAGATACCTATGTGAGTAGAACACAACCAGGCAAAGATTTGGTCCAAAGATGGTTGGATGGTGGTGTGAGCTTTTACCAAAGTAGGCATGCTGACTAGATTTGCAGGAGAAGTTATTTTCTTGCCTGCAAAACCATCAAGAACAAGTAGGTTGTAAAATGATCTAACCAAGTGAAAGAGTGGTCCTTGGTAGTACGTAGGATGGTTAACAAGATGGTTCAGATGCATTTCCAAAAATGCACAAGGATTGAGAAAGGGAGGCATCCAAAAAGGTGATGTTGGACATAGTTTTCCAGACTTGGCCAAATTTGGCAGATTTAGGGTTTTTGACTAGAATGTTGGTGGGGATGATTTTGATGGGTTCAAAGTACCAAAGAATCAACAAGTGGATGATATTGAAGAGTATATCTAGTATAAGGGGTCCATGCTTGATATTGGGCTTCATTGACTTGGAAGCTTCTAGAATAGATCACTACCGAATTGGTCTGGGTAAGGGGGTTTAGATGATCATCTGGTGGATAGAGATTAGATCCAGATGGTACTCTTTCTTAGGGTGTGGTGATTTCAATTATCTTGATCCTAGTGGATAATCTCCTAGAGTAGCTGATACTAATTCTAAGCCATCAAGTCCAACAGCAGATCAAGACAATTCATCAGGCAGCAGATCAAGGCAACTCATCTTTCAAACAAATCAGCTACTACTGGGGTTACCACCAAGATTAGCTTGAGGTAAGGATGGGTATTTTGAAATAGGTTTGAGTTTGAACAAGGTAAGATCGTTGGTATCTCTACCAAGAGTAGAATCCAAAAGCTTACAAAAAGATTTTTGGAGATCCTAGAGGTAAGAGTAGTTGAAGATTCTGGCTTGAAAACATAAGGACATTATATAACTCTCCATGGTTTAGGGAGACAGAAGCTACTAAAATAATTGGTTTGCAAAAGCTTCATGGCTCAGGTTTTGAAATTCCAGGACATTTGGGAATATGTAAAATAAGCCAGGATAGTTTTGTTAAAAAGTTTTTGTCAGCTGATGGTGAGGTAAGGAGCATCATCTAATACCTATTCATATGCATAAGCATATCCAAACAACAAGCAAACTCTTTAGCATTACACAATAAAAAGTGTTTGTTCCCCCTGATTTTTGTATTCCGGACAACTAATCAAGGTTTCCGAAATTGGGATGTTACATGTGTGTTCTTTTCACAGACCACATATGGATCCACTAGTGTCATTGCATGTGTGTTCCTTTCACAAACCACATATGGATCCACCAGAGTTCATTGCATGTGTGTTCTTTTCACAAACCACATATGGATCCACCGGTGTCATTGAAATGTGTGTTCTTTTCAATGACCACATATGGATCCACCAAAGTCATTGCATGTCTGTTCTTTTCACAAACCACATATGGATCCACTAGAGTTAATTGCATGTATGTTCTTTTCATTAATCATAGCTAGAGTCATTGCTTGTGTGTTCTTTTCACAAACCAGATATGGATCCATCAGAGTCCATTGCATGTGTGTTCTTTTCACAAACCACCTATGGATCCACTAGTGTCATTGCATGTGTGTTATTTTCATTAACCACAGGTAGAGTCATTGCCTGTCCATTCTTTTCACAAACCACATATGGAACCACCATTCTCATCGAATTGTGTATTCTTTCATTAACCACATCTAGAGTCATTTCATGTCTGTTCTTTTCACAGATCACATATGGATCCACCAGTGTCACTGCATGTGTGTTCTTTGTAGAAACCACATGGGTCCACCAGTTTCATTGCATGTGTGTTCTTTTCTCAGACCACATATGGATCCACTAGTGTCATTGCATGTGTGTTCGTTGCACAAACCACATATGGATCCACCAGAGTTCATTGCATGTGTGTTCTTTTCACAAACCACATATGGAGTCACCAGAGTTCATTGCATGTCTTTTATTTTCACAAACCACCTATAGATCCACCAGTGTCATTGGATGTGTGTTCTTTTCACCAACACTATGAATCCACTATTGTCATTGCATGTGTGTTCTTTTCATTAACCACATCTAGAGTCATTGCATGTCTGTTCTTTTCGCAAACCACATATGGAATTGAAATGCGTATTCTTTCATTAACAACATCTAGAGTAATTTCATGTTTGTTCTTTTCACGGACCACATTTGGATCCACCAGAGTTCATTGCGTGTGTGTTCTTTTCACAAACCACATATGGAGTCACTAGAGTTCATTGCATGTCTTTTCTTTTCATTGACCATAGCTAGAGTCATTGCATGTGTGTTCTTTTCACAAACCACCTATAGATCCACCTGTGTCATTGCATCTGTGTTCTTTTCACAAACCACCTATGGATCCACTAGTGTCATTCCATGTATGTTCTTTTCTTTAACCACATCTAGAGTCATTGCATGTCTGTTATTTTCACAAACCACATATGGAACCACCATTGTCATTGGAATGTGTCTTTTTTGATTAACCACATCTAGAGTCATATCATGTCTGTTCTTTTCACAGACCACATATGGATCGACCAGTGTCATTGCATGTGTGTTCTTTTCACAAAATAACATGGATCCACCAGTTTCATTACATGTGTGTTCTGTTCACAGACCACATATGGATCCACCAGTGTCATTGCATGTGTGTTATTTTAGCAAACCACATATGGATCCACCAGAGTTCATTACATGTGTGTTCTTTTCACAAACCACATATGGATCCACCAGAGTTAATTGCATGGCTGTTCTTTTCATTTACCACAGCTAGAGTCATTGCATGTATGCTCTTTTCACAAACCACTTATAGATTCACCAGTGGCATTGCATGTGTGTTTTTTTCATTAACCACAGCAAGAGTCACTGGATGTCTGTTCTTTTCACAAATCACATATGGATCCACCGGTGTCATTGAAATGTGTGTTCTTTTCACAAACCACATATGTATCCACTAGTGTCATTGCATGTTTGTTCTTTTCACAAACCACATATGGATCCACCAGAGTTCATCGCATGTCTGTTCTTTTTATTAATCATAGCTAGAGTCTTTGCTTGTGTGTTCTTTTCGCAAACCACATATAGATCCACCAGAGTCCATTGCATATGTGTTCAGTTCACAAACCACCTATGGATCCACTAGTGTCATTGCATGTGTGTTCTTTTCATTAACCACAGCTAGAGTCATTGCATGTATGTTCTTCTCACAAACCACATATGGAACCACCATTGTCATCGAAATGTGTATTCTTTCATTAACCACATCTAGAGTTATTTCATGTCCGTTCTTTTCACAAACCACATATGGATCCACCAGTGTCATTGCATGTGTGTTCCTTTCACAAACCACCTATAGATCCACCAGTGTCATTGCATGCGTGCTCTTTTCATTAATCACCGCTAGAGTCACTAGATGTGTGTTCTTTTCAGAAACCACATATGGATCCACCGGTGTCATTGAAATGTGTGTTCTTTTCACATACCACATATGGATCCACTAGTGTCATTGCATGTCTATTCTTTCACAAACCACATATGCATCCACTAGAGTTCATTGCATGTCTGTTCTTTTCATTAATCATAGCTAGAGTCATTGCATGTGTTTTCTTTTCACAAACCAGATATGGATCCATCAGAGTCCATTGCATGTGTGTTCTTTTCACAAACCACCTGTGGATCCACTTGTGTCATTGCATGTGTGTTCTTTTCATTAACCACCGCTAGGGTCATTGCATGTCTGTTCTTTTCACAAACCACATATGGAACCACCATTGTCATCGAAATGTGTATTCTTTCATTAACCACATCTAGAGTCATTTCATGTCTATTCTTTTCACAGATCACATATGGATCCACCAGTGTCATTGCAAGTGTGTTCTTTTCACAGACCACATGGATCCACCAGTTTCATCGCATGTGGTCTTTTAACAGACCACATATGTATCGACTAGTGTCATTGCATGTGTGTTCCTTTCACAAACCACATATGGATCCACCAAAGTTCATTGCATGTGTGTTCTTGTCCCAAACCACATATGGAGTCACCAGAGTTCATTGCATGTCTGTTCTTTTCATTAACCATAGCTAGAGTCATTGCATGTGTGTTCTTTTCACAAACCACCTACAGATCCACCAGTGTCATTGCATGTGTGTTCTTTTCACAAACCACATATGGAACCACCATTGTCATCGCAATGTGTATTCTTTCATTAACCACATCTAGAGTCATTTCATGTCTGTTCTTTTCACAGATCACAAATGGATCCACCAGTGTCATTGCATGTGTGTTCTTTTCACAAACCACATGGATCCACCAGTTTCATTGCATGTGTGTTCTTTTCATAGACCACATATATATCCACTAGTGTCATTGCATGTGTATTCCTTTCAAAAACGACATATGGATCCACCAGAGTTCATTGCATGTGTGTTCTTGTCCCAAACCACATATGGAGTCACCCGAGTTCACTGCATGTCTGTTCTTTTCATTAACCATAGCTAGAGTCATTGCATGTGTGTTCTTTTCACAAACCACCTATAGATCCACCAGTGTCATTGCATGTGTGTTCTTTTCACAAACCACCTATGGATCCACTAATGTCATTGCATGTATGTTCTTTTCATTAACCACATCTAGAGTCATTGCATGTCTGTTCTTTTCACAAACCACATATGGAACCACCATTGTCATTGAAATGTGTATTCTTTCATTAACCACATCTAGAGTCATTTCATGTCTGTTCTTTTCACCGACCACATATGGATCGACCAGTGTCATTGCATGTGTGTTCTTTTCACAAAATAACATGGATCCACCAGTTTCATTGCATGTGTGTTCTATTCACAGACCACATATGGATCCACCAGTGTCATTGCATGTGTGTTCTTTTAAAAAACCACATATGGATCCACCAGAGTTCATTACGTGTGTGTTCTTTTCACAAACCACATATGGATCCACCAGAGTTCATTACATGTGTGTTCTTTTCACAAACCACATATGGATCCACCAGAGTTCAATGCATGTCTGTTCTTTTCACATACAACATATTGATCCACTAGTGTCATTGCATGTCTGTTCTTTTCACAAACCACATATGCATCCACCAGAGTTCAATGCATGTTTGTTGTTTTCATTAATCATAGCTAGAGTCATTGCATGTGTGTTCTTTTCACAAACCACATATAGATCCATTAGAGTCCATTGCATGTGTGTTCTTTTCACAAACCACCTATGGATCCACTTCTGTCATTGCATGTGTGTTGTTTTCATTAACCACAGCTAGAGTCATTGCATGTCTGTTCTTTTCACAAACCACATATGGGTCCACCATTGTCATCGAAATGTGTATTCTTTCATTAACCACATCTAGAGTCATTTCATGTCTGTTCTTTTCACAAATCACATATGGATCCACCAGTGTCATTGCATATGTGTTCTTGTCACAAACCACATGGATCCACCAGTTTCATTGCATGTGTGTTCTTTTCACAGACCACATATGTATCCACTAGTGTCATTGCATGTGTGTTCCTTTCACAAACCACATATGGATCCAATAGAGTTCATTGCATGTGTGTTCTTTTCCCAAACCACATATGGAGTTACAAGAGTTCATTGCATGTCTGTTCTTTTCATTAACCATAGCTAGAGTCATTGCATGTGTGTTCTTTTCACAAACCACCTATAGATCCACTAGTGTCATTGCATGTGTGTTCTTTTCACAAACCACCTATGGATCCACTAGTGTCATTGCATGTATGTTCTTTTCATTAACCACATCTAGAGTCATTGCATGTATGTTCTTTTCATTAACCACATCTAGAGTCATTGCATGTCTGTTCTTTTGACAAACCACATATGGAACCACCATTGTCATTGAAATGTGTATTCTTTCATTAACCACATCTAGAGTCATCTCATGTCTGTTCTTTTCACAGACCACACATGTATCGTCCAGTGTCATTGCATGTGTGTTCTTTTCACAAAATAACATGGATCCACCAGTTTCATTGCATGTGTGTTCTATTCACAGACCACATATGGATCCACCAGTGTCATTGCATGTGTCTTCTTTTAACAAACCACATATGGATCCACCAGAGTTCATTACATGTGTGTTCTTTTCACAAACCACATATGGATCTACCAGAGTTCATTGCATGTCTGTTCTTTTCATTTACCACAGCTAGAAACATTGCATGTATGTTCTTTTCACAAACCACTTATAGATTCACTAGTGTCATTCCATGTGTGTTCTTTTCATTAACCACAACTAGAGTCACTAGATGTCTGCTCTTTTCACAAACCACATATGGATCCACTAGTGTCATTGCATGTGTGTTCTTTTCATTAACTAGAGCTAGAGTCATTGCATGTCTGTTCTTATCACAAACCACATATGGAACCACCATTGTCATCGAAATGTGTATTCTTTCATTAACAACATCTAGAGTCATTTCATGTCTGTTCTTTTCATAGACCACATATGGATCCACTAGTGTCATTGCATGTGTGTTCTTTTGACAAACCACCTATATATCCACAAGTGTTATTGCATGCGTGTTCTTTTCATTAACCACCGCTAGAGTCACTAGATGTCTGTTCTTTTCACAAACCACATATGGATCTACCGGTGTCATTGAAATGTGTGTTCTTTTCACAGACCACATATGGATACACTAGTGTCATTGCATGTCTCTTCTTTTCACAAACCACATATGGATCCACCAGAGTTCATTGCATGTCTGTTCTTTTCATTAATCATAGCTAGAGTCATTGCATGTGTGTTGTTTTCACAAACCACCTATAGATCCATCAGAGTCCATTGCATGTGTGTTCTTTTCACAAACCACCTATGGATCCACTTGTGTCATTGCATGTGTGTTCTTTTCATTAACCACATCTAGAGTCATTGCATGTCTGTTCTTTTCACAATCCACATATGGAACCACCATTGTCATCGAAATGTGTATTCTTTCATTAACCACATCTAGAATCATTTCATGTCCGTTCTTTTCACAAACCACATATGGATCCACCAGTGTCATTGCATGTGTGTTCTTTTCACAAACCACATGGATCCACCAGTTTCATTGCATGTGTGTTCTTTTCATAGACCACATATGTATCCACTAGTGTCATTGCATGTGGTAACCTTTCACAAACCACATATGGATCCAGCAGAGTTCATTGCATGTGTGTTCTTTTCCCAAACCACATATGGAGTCACAAGAGTTCATTGCATGTCTGTTCTTTTCATTAACCATAGCTAGTCATTGCATGTGTGTTCTTTTCACAAACCACCTATAGATCCACTAGTGTCATTGCATGTGTGTTCTTTTCACAAACCACCTATGGATCCACTAGTGTCATTGCATGTATGTTCTTTTCATTAACCACATCTAGAGTCATTGCATGTTTGTTCTTTTCACAAACCACATATGGAACCACCATTGTCATTGAAATGTGTATTCTTTCATTAACCACATCTAGAGTCATTTCATGTCTGTTCTTTTCACAGACCACATATTTATCATCCAGTGTCATTGCATGTGTGTTCTTTTCACAAAATAACATGGATCCACCAGTTTTATTGCATGTCTGTTCTATTCACAGACCACATATGGATCCAGCAGTGTCCTTGCATGTGTCTTCTTTTAACAAACCACATATGGATCCACCAGAGTTCATTACATGTGTGTTCTTTTCACAAACCACATATGGATCCCCCAGAGTTCATTGCATGTCTATTCTTTTCATTTACCACAGCTAGAAACATTGCATGTATGTTCTTTTCACAAACCACTTATAGATTCACTAGTGTCATTGCATGTGTGTTCTATTCATTAACCACAACTAGAGTCACTAGATGTCTGTTCTTTTCACAAACCACATATGGATCCACCGGTGTCATTGAAATGTGTGTTCTTTTCACAGACCACATATGGATCCACTAGTGTCATTTTATGTTTGTTCTTTTCACAAACCACATATGGATCCACCAGAGTTCATCGCATGTCTGATCTTTTCATTAATCATAGCTAGAGTCTTTGCATGTGTGTTCTTTTCACAAACCACATATGGATCCACCAGAGTCCATTACATGTGTGTTCAGTTCACAAACCACCTATGGATCCACTATTGTCATTGCATGTGTGTTCTCTTCATTAACCACATCTAGAGTCATTGCATGTCTGTTCTTCTCACAAACCACATATGGAACCACCATTGTCATCGAAATGTGTATTCTTTCATTAACCACATCTAGAGTCATTTCATGTCTATTCTTTTCACAGACCACATATGGATCCACCAGTGTCATTGCATGTGTGTTCTTTTCACAAACCACCTACAGATCCACCAGTGTCATTGCATGCGTGTTCTTTTCATTAACCACCGCTAGAGTCACTAGATGTCTGTTCTTTTCACAAACCACATATGGATCCACCGGTGTCATTGAAATGTGTGTTTGTTGGGGATATAGTTTTCGGGTATCCTCACAGTTCCTCACTGACCAGGGTGGCCCACTTCGGGTTAGAGCTTTGCTTCACGGGCGGCCCAGTCAGGGGAGAAGACGGAGTCCAATCCGGCTACGGGAAGGCCAAGAGGACTTACCGACTTAGGCCCATAATGTTACTTGTAGTTCAAGATGTACTCTGTAACCAACACTTAGTCGTAGCCGGATTGATATCTCCTATAAACCCTAGGCCGGATATCTATATAAGCCGTCCTAGGGAGAGCCTTTAGGGCACTACCCCAATACTTTAGACCCTCAACTCGCACAGGCGATACCCTTGTAACCCATATTCCGGCTCTGTCGTATTACTGGATTGCTAGCAGGAGTAGGATTCGTCCAAAGCCGGCGGATTCGAACCTGGGTAAACTTGTGTGCTCACCGTCCCGGAATACCGTACGTCTCACACCCCTCTCTTCCACACGCCTCGAGGACCCCCTCTTGGCGTACTTGTCCTCAATCCGACGACAGTTGGCGCCCACCGTGGGGCAAGTGAGCTTCGGATCTACGTTCCGAGCGGAATCTGCAAGGATCGGAATCGGCGAGACCATCGCCGTCGGTCGCATCCTCTACGCCAGCGACGTCCCTCTCATCGTTCTCGACGAGACTTGGATTCCGGCTAAGGAGGCCATGACTGCCTATACGATCATGTCTTTTGGCGAGATCGATGTTTACATCGGTTTCGCTGAACTTGCCCAACCCACCCTAGCGGTGATGATAGAGGCAGAAGAATCTTCTGGGTCCCCTTTGTCCGTGGAGGCGGCAGAGTTCCGGATCTCAGAAAACCCAAAACCCACCCAGCCCGCACCAGTTACGGAGATAGTGGAGAAATCTGAGCCTAAAGAAGACTGCACGGTCCAAGTCGAATCTGGAGTGGATCTCCCTGGAGGAGCCGAATCCCAGATCGACCCACCCGTGGAAGTCGAAATCCAGGAGGAGAATATCAACGACACTGATTCCGGCTCTGACGATGCCGGGACAGACAGGCCTTTCCTCAGGTACACATTAAGATGTATGATAATGCAAGGTGAAAGCGCAGATGCAATCCTCGAAACCATCAAAAGTTTTGACATGGCTGATCGCGAAAGCCGCAGGTACCTCAGGAAGCACGCGTTGCACTTTGTCGGATACGTGGGATCCGGAACCGGCTCTGCCGATGCTGGAGAAAACACCGACTCTGTGCTGGAGGAAATTGGAACAAACACCGACGGTCCCACATCCTCGGATGAATCTATGACGTCGGCAGATTTCCGAAAGTTCTCCGCGGAATATGAAGAGGAGTATAACTCCAAAGCTGCAGAAGAAGGAGAAGCCATGGATGAAGGATCCGGGGAACACTCTCCCAAAGCGCAGGATGACATGGACGTCAGAGATAATCCCAAAGTCCAGATGTCCGAAAGTACCGATCAGAGCTTGACTCCGGGAAACGGACCCAAAGCCGTCTTTGCTACCGGCGCTGCCAAGAAGGCAAAGAAGAAGAACCAGAAGAACAAGACCCCGGCAAAAGACCCTCTCACAGAGGAGGTGATCGCTGAGGAATACGAGGAAGACTCGGATGGAGCACTTATCCCAGACGAGCCGAATAAAGAAGCATCGGTGGATGGACATGTGATCACAGAGGGTGCGCGTAAACTCATTGATGCCGCATTAACCACACCTATCCCTACAGCTGCAGAACTCACTGCAGATGAGCTGGACGAAAGGGCCCAAGCCCTAGAAGCGCATCGTCAACAACTCCTCGATGAAGCCAAAAACATCGAGGTGGAGAAGAAACGCATGTCAACTAAGGACTACATGTCTCGGTTGCATCAAAAGACACGGAAGCGTCACACCAATGATGACCAATTCCCACGTGTCCATGCCGTCCTTTTTGGGGATGACATGGGGAAACCATGGAAAGACAGCAACGAAGATTGGGTATACCCAGCCCCAGTACAGAATACCGTGGCAGCCCGAGAAATTTTATCGGCTAATCTAGGACTAGAGGAGATTCGTTTGGGTATCAAGCTACTCAACAAGGGACTAGAGCAACAAAAGGTTGCCCTGTCCGGAAGTCAAAAACTGGTTTTGGATTCTGACCAATGTCGCATAGATTCGGCATGGGCTGACGTAAGATCCCATTATGTTCGGGCGCAGTATCATCACCCCGAACACAGGGAATACAATTATTCAAGAACCGGATCATCAAGACAGCATCGCAGAACTACGCATAACTGGAGCAATGTCGCTCCAGCGGCCGAGAAAGACGCCATCGCTGCACTGAATCCGAGGAATCCTCCCCGACGAGAGTTTAACGATCGAAGGGGAGAAGATAAAGAGAAACGTCAGGAGGAGGATCGTCAGAGAATGCCACCTCCTAGACATGAGAGCCATCCGGCTGAGCCTCACCATGGTGGGAACGACGGATGAAGGAACGATGAAAATCATGCTGGAACAAGCTGGCAGGGGGCTCGTCGTAGTCAAGAACCTCCCCGGAACTGGAATAATGACGCTCCGGATGGAGGCCGGTGATCAGCCAGAAACAATTCAGCTGCCCCACCCCCTCCACCAGGCAGTTATCACAACAGCACCCAAGGAGGGCAAGGAGGACGACATGGCGGAGGAGGTGGTAGCAGAAGCCGAAGTCCGGCTCCAAGGCACCGCAGCCACAGCCGACATTCGGGACAATCTCTATCCCCGAACGACGCAAGGCACAGGATCAACTCCAATATAGAGGCGTGGCGCTACGAAAACGACAATTTCTACATGGGCCCAAAGTGTTTTGGACCACGCGTCAGAGCTACGAAATTCCCGGAAGGATTTGCTATCTCAAGGCACATCCAAGCCTACGACGGCGTTGCTCGGCCAGATACTTGGCTACAGGATTTCTTCCAAGCTTGCTGCATCGCCAAAGGCAGAAACAGCTTGGTCGCAACCCAATATCTCCCACTTATGTTGTGGAAGACGGCGCGCTCATGGCTTAATGAACTTCCGGAGAACACCATCCACAACTGGTATGACATGCAAACTGCGTTCTTTCAGAATTTCGAAGGCACATATCGGAGGCCCTGTATGGGATGAGACCTACAGTGTTGCACCCAGAAAGCCGGAGAAACTTGCCGAGATTACCTCGGATGATCGATCGACACCAAGAACTCCTGTGAAGGGGTAAACGATCAAACCGCGATTGAAGCCTTCATCACAGGACTCCCAATTGGTCTACTACGTCACCGCTTGAAGTGTGATAAGGTCACTGATCTGGGAGAGATGATTGAAACAGCGAGCAAGTATGCAGATGCTGACGACGATGCAGAGGGATTACTCAACGTCCTGGCTGTGCCTTAGTCGGCAGAACAACCAAAACAACAAGCTCAGAAGTGCAAAAATACCTCAGAAGAAAAACCCAACGCGGAGACAGCGGGGGTCACTACTGTTTCCGGGTCTGGAGGACGAGGAGGACGTGGCGGAGGCCGCGGGCGGGGCCGTGGGACATCAAGGGTCAAAGGTAGAGGAGAGCAACAACCAGGCAAAACCTACACTTGGGCCGACATTGCCAATAACCCATGTGTGTATCACTTGGACGCCAATGGGGGCTCATCCCACACCAACGCTGAGTGTCGTTTTAACGGCGACATCAAGAGAGATGATACCGCGGGCTACAAAGCTAAGCGGAAGAAGGGAAAGAAAAATCTCAAAAAGGACTAGGAGACCAAGGAAGATTCCGACATGGAGGAAGCCGATGCTTCAAATCCCAAGTCGGAAGGGAGAAAACTTTTCCCACCAAGAAGGACACTTACGTCACCTTCCTCGGATCTCAACCAGCAAAGGTCAAGAAAGCAGTTCTCCATGAGCTCAATGCAACAGTCCCAGCTGTCCCCCAATATCTGGACTGGTCGGAAGTGGCAATCACGTTTGACCGTGCTGATCATCCGCCTAAGCTACACAGGCGTGGAAAATACGCCTTAATCGTCAATCCACTTATTGACGGTTATGGTTTCTCCAAGACCCTCATGGACGGTTGTAGCAGCATCAATATTCTCTATGTCGAAACGGTACGCCGGATGAAGATCTCGGAAACACAGCTGAACCACAGCTCCGTGATCTTTCATGGAGTTGTCCCGCGAAGACAAGCTAATTCCCTAGGAGAGATCTCTTTGGATGTAACCTTTGGAACACCAAAGAATTATCGGACGGAGGAACTTTCCTTCGAAGTAGTCCCGTTCAAGAGCGCATACCACGCTATATTCAGACGTCCGGCTTACTGGGCCTTTATGGCTCGTCCGTGTTACATTTATAATATGATGAAAATTCCAGGTCCCAACGGCGTGATCACCATCAGGGGAGACCTGAAGAAAGCGCGAGAGTGCGAGGATGGAAATGCCGCCTTTGCCGAAGCCGTGCTGCACGCCTAGGAGTACCAGGAGATCAGGAAGAGCATAGATCCGTCCGAGATGCCCGAAACAAAGAAGGAGGTGACAAAGCCAAATCCGGAGTTCAAGGCATCAGAAGAGACGAAGACGACGCCATTGAAGGATGATGACCCCTCCAAGGTGACCTAGATAGGCGTAGGCCTAAGTAACGCATAGGAAGGCATGCTCGTCAAGTTTCTCCAAGAAAATCAAGATATCTTCGCATGGCAGCCATCTGACATGACTGGAGTACCTAGGGAACTGGTCGAGCACTCTCTAAATGTAAACCCGAATGCTAAACCCGTCAAACAGTCCTTACGAAGATTTGGCGATGAAAAGCATAAGGCAATAGCTAAGGAACTAGCACAACTCAAGTTAGCCGGATTCATAGAAGAGGTCATCCACACTGAGTGGTCGGCCAATCCTGTAATGGTCCCTAAAAAGGACACCACTGATTTAAGGATGTGTGTTGATTATACTGCCTTGAACAAGGCTTGTCCAAAAGATCCGTTCGCTCTGACTAGAATTGATCAAGTCATCGATTCTACGATAGGCTCGGAACTCCTCTGTTTTCTCGACGCATATTCTGGTTATCACCAAATCCGGATGAAGGAATCTGACAAAGTCAAAACTTCATTCATAACCCCCTTCGGAACCTTCTGTTTTGTTACGATGCCCTTTGGGCTGAAGAACGCAAGAGCTACGTACCAGGGCACGATGCAGCGTTGCCTCCATGACCAACTCGGACGCAATGTACATGCATACGTGGATGATATTGCGGTGATGTCCAAAAACAAGGAAACACCGATTTCCGACTTGGAGGAGACGTTCGCCAATCTACTAAAATACAACATCATGCTTAACCCGAAGAAATGCTTCTTTGGAATACCAGCCGGAAAATTGTTAGGTTTCATCATGTCTCAATGAGGCATAGAGGTGAATCGAGACAAAATCAAGGCTATTCTCAATATTTCCAGGCCAACTCGCCTGAAGGACGTACAAAGACTAATTGGTTGCATTGCTGCGGTTAGTCGATTTGTAAGCAGGCTTGGTGAAAGAGCCGCATGATTGTACAAACTCCTGAAAAAGACCAAGGATTTTATCTGGATTTACGAAGCCGAAGCCGCACTACAAGATCTGAAGAAAGTACTCTCATCTGCTCCTATCCTTGCAGCACAAGAACCTCAGGAACCGATATTGCTTTACATTGTTGCGACAAATAAGGTCGTCAGTATCGTCATGGTGGTGGAGAGACCAGAGGAAAATCAGGAACACCTGGTGCAGCGTCCGACGTACTTTGTTAGCGAGGTCCTGATAGAATCAAAGCAGCGGTATCCGCACAATCAAAAATTGGCTTACGGTGTTTTTCTAGCATCGCGTAAGTTACGACACTATTTTCAGGAGCATCCAATTACCGTGGTGAGCAAAGCTCCCATGAGAAACATAATCAACAATACTGAGGCCACAGGACGCGTCGCCAAATGGGGAATAGAGCTCTCAGCTTTCGTCATTGAGTATAAACCCCGGATAGCAATCAAATCCCAGATCCTTGCTGACTTTGTCGCTGATTGGACATAGACGAAGGAGAACATGATCCTCTCTGAGTCGGAATGTTAGACCCTCTTTTTCGATGGGTCCAAGGCTCGAGGGGGCTGGCGTGGGGCTCAAATCACCCCAAGGAGATAAACTTTTATACGTGTTGCAGATCCACTTCACAGTGACAAAAAACATTGCCGAGTATGAAGCACTGCTGCATGGAATCCGGATTGCTAAGGATATCGGCATCCGACGTTTGATGTGTTACGGAGATTTGGATCTTGTTGCTCAGCAAGTCTCGGATATTTGTAATGCAAATAAACACATGGCAGCATATAAAGCTGTCGTGGATGATCTATCTAAATCGTTCAAAGGGTTTGAAGTTCAACACATCCCTGGAGCAGAAAATGAGGAAGCAGATGCACTATCTCGGATAGGCTCTACGCAGAAAGAGGTCCCGGATGGCGCTTTTTTAGAGCACCTCAAAGTTCCCTCAATAAAGGGAGTAGATGAGGAATATCTGACCAAATCCAACTCACCTTTGATAGCAGTTCTGGCTGTAATTCCCAGCTGGACTCAACCCTACCTCGATTATTTGGTAGTTGGCAAATTACCCGAAGATGAGGTGCTAAGCCGGTAGATCATCTGACGAGCAAAAGCCTATACTATTGTTAAAGGTGAGCTCCATAAACGGAGTGTTTCTGGGGTCTTTCAGCGTTGTGTATCTCCGGATGAAGGAGTGGAAATCTTAAGGGAAATCCACGAAGGCGAGTGTGGTCACCACGCTGCAGCCAAATCGTTAGTGGCAAAAGCTTTTAGACACGGATTTTTCTGGCTTACAGCTCAGGTAGATGCCGAACGATTAGTCAAGACGTGCAAAGGCTGCCAAAAGTACGCCAAGCAAGCTCATGTTCCGGCTGATCAGCTACGAACAATACCTATAACATGGCCCTTTGCGGTCTGGGGGCTTGATATGGTAGGACCATTTAAACGAGCTCCAAGTGGATTTACTCACCTCTTAGTGATGGTGGATAAATTCACCAAATGGATCGAAGCTAAACCTGTCACTAGTTGTGATGGAGCAATAGCCAAAAGATTTGTCGAGGATGTTATAATCCAGTATGGTTATCCAAATAGCATTATCACGGACAACGGGAGTAACTTTTCCATGGGAGAATTGGCTGAATTATGCGATGAGCAAAATATCCGGCTTGACATTGCGTCAGTCGCACATCCATAGGCTAACGGACAAGTCGAAAGAGCAAATGGTTTAATCTTACAAGGCCTGAAACCGAGACTCGAAGCACCACTACGACGTGCTGCGGGGGCTTGGGCAGAGGAATTACCCTCTGTAATTTGGAGTTTACGAACAACTCCGAACAGGTCAACAAGATACACACCTTTCTTCTTGGTCTAGACGCAGAAGCAGTTCTTCCTAGTGATTTAATCTATACTTCTCCTAGAGTGGCCGCGTATATCGAAGAGGATGCCGAGGTTTCTCGACAAAATGATCTCGACTTAGTCGAAGAAGTTTGCTTCGTTGCTGAAATGAGATCTACAGCCTATCAGCAGAAGTTACGCAAGTATCATAGCCAGAGAGTCCGAAACAGATCTTTCAATAAAGGTGATTTGGTTCTCCGGCTTGTGCAACAAAGAAAGCACAAACTTTCCCCAGTATGGGAAGGTCCCTTTTTAGTTAGTCGAGTATTGCACAATGGATCATACTACTTAACTGACATGAGGCCAGTCAAAGAAAGACCTGCTACTAAGAAGAGAAAGAGAGCTGGAGGCAGTACAAATCCGCATGAGTTAGACAGACCGTGGAATATTGCTCAGCTACGTCCCTTTTATTCTTAGTTTATCCTTCTTTGTAATCATATATATGTACATGTTCTTTGAGAAATAAAAGTTTTGGTTGCCTCAAGTTTTTCTAAGAAGTTTTTACCATCTTATTTCCAAATGATCATGTTATAGTCGAAAATCCCAGAATGCTTGAAAGTACTTTATGCCCATGTTCGTTCTGGTCTAGATTTCCGATTCTAAAACTACTACCTTCGGGTATAACTTTAAAATTTCTAGTCCTTACTTTGGTTATTTGTCTGATTGCTGGATGCGGGTATTTTCCGAGTAGTGAATTGTTGGTACTGGAAGCCGGCTTTGTTTCCGAGTTTAAACTGGTTTAGCAAGTGAGCTCCGTTGCTTGGCAAAGTTTCCGGCTGAAGGTTTCGCCGGCTCATGAAAGGGACGAGGCGGAAAGCCAGATAAACGATAAGTAGAGACGAAAAAATTCAAGTGCTTATGAAAAATATTTCAGGCACACAAAAAAAATCAAATCCAAAAGTACGGAGTAGATAAAAAGCTTAGCACTAACAAAATAAATAGTACTTAGTATTTACAAACGCATCATGTTCTTTCCGGAATAATACATAAGTTTCTGGTCTATGATGCAGGAGGAGATGAAGGAGCTGCCGGCTCGCTGGTTACTCCGCCTTGATATCGTTCCGAGTCTGAGGTGGTCCGTTCATCGTCGGAAACTTCTTCGGTTTCTTCTGGAGAAGGAGGCGGACTAGCTACACGGGTGAAGAAGGGGATATCGTAGCTGGTCAGATCAGCCACGTGACACCCGTATCCGGCACAGGAGTGCATGATAGCTTGAAGGTCCTGCTCCTGGCCGTCTTTGTCTACTTTGCAGTACCCTCTGGTCACTTTCCATATCTCCATGTTTCCATGGTGGCTCATGACCATGGTGAGAGCGTTCTGCGTAGCAGTCCGCGCGTAGGACATATTCCAGTCCCGAACAAGCTGCGTCATCTCCTTGGCCTTGTCCCGCACCTGAAAATCTGACATGCTTGGCATGTCCGAAATCCCGAGAGACTCGCCAATGTCCTCAAGGGACTGGCGGAAGTCATGAACAAGATCACTGACTTGGGTAAGCCGGTGGGTGCGGGGCTCGGAGGAGGAAGAGTCCGTCAAGTTCAGAGGACCTATACATTAAACAAGTCAAGAAAAATCCGACATTGATAAAAGTCGAAGAAAAGATAAGTCAGACAGATGGAACATACCGAGAATGACGTCGTGAATCTTGGTCTTCTCCTCCTAGAGACTCTAGAGTTCAGCCCGGAGCGCCTGGGAGATGTCCTTTTCTCTGCCAAGCTCATTCTTGAGGTCCGAGATTATTTTATCTTGAGCAGCAATCTTGCAATCACGCTCTTCGGTGGCCATGGAGGAGGATTCAAGGACTTGAGCTATGCTCCTTTCATGATCCGCCTTGAGCTTATCCAGCTCTTGGCGAAGCCCCTTGTTCTCAACCACCAGGGTCTTGAGGTTCTCGGCCTCGTCAACCATAGCGATGGATTGTTTCCCAAGCGCTGTAAGTCAAAAAAGAACAACAATTCAGGAAAACTTCGACATTGAAAAAGCAAAAGACAAGGTTTGAATCTCGGAATGTTTACCTTCGGCTTCATCCTTGGCTACTTTAAGTTCGGCATTTTTAAGCCGGAGAGCCTTGATCTCTCTCCGCTTATTGCAGACATTGGTCAGTGATTCCTGCTTATAGGAACATACTTCCTGTAAGTCAGAATACCCAAAGTCAGAAAGCTACTTAAGACACAGGCTAATATTTTTTGCTAAATATCAGCACGAGCCTTGGGGGCTTCACTAGTTCGTTCTTTGGCATCCTAATGAAGCATAAACCCAGATTATGTATCCTACTTCATGCTTGGGGGCTAGAGGATATGATATAACATAATGTAAAAACAAGAGTTGGAATTCCGACTTACATATTGCTCGCGGGTGAGATTATCTAAACCCGCATTTACTTCAGCTGCCACCTTCTCGGCAAGAGTAAAGGGGATCACTGGGGCTGTTGGAAGCTCGCTAGTCCTAATCCTCTCGTCGTGAAGGTGGACTTGAGCGAGAAGGTCAGAGAACTTGACGTCCTCTGCTTCTTGCACTTCTTCTTCAGGGGATAAATGGCTTTTGTCCAGGACTTACCTGGCTAGCCGCTGAATTTCCTCTGCAGATTTCTGAGACAGGCCAAACTTGGCAAGTCCCGGATTGCTGAGGAGGTTTTCGGCGATGGTTTCAGCCGAGGGATCATTAACCGAAGAGGGTTCACCCTTGTCTTGATCTGAGGCACCCACGGTGACATCAGTTTGCGACCCAAGGATTGCAGGCTCTGTTGGAGGAGCCGGATCTTCTGCAACCACCGGAGAAGGAATGATGGCCAAAGTTGCAGAAGGTTGAGGGGCAGGAGTTGGAGGAGCCACGACAGGGGAAGCTATGGTGAGCTTCGTCTGTCGCAGGGGCTTCGAAGGAATCCCTTTCCCCTTACCCTTGATGAGAGGCTTTGCTCTGAGAATGTAGTAAAGTCGGAAACATTACATCTCAGAAAGAAATTTGAGAAAGGTACAAAGGCGGAAATTGTGAATGAAAGTTACCTCTTCACAACAGGCACCTCCTTTGTGCCAACAGCCACTGTTGGAGCTTTGTGCTTCTTGAGCGGAAGGTCCGGCAGTGGGACCACTTCTGTCTCCTAAGAAAACTCAGGAGGATATCCTTCGAGCGGAGCAAGTTCCGACTCGGGGAGGTCAGCAAGCTGAAAACAAGAAAGCATATCAGTATTGCAGTATAACTTGAAGGTTCAAACATATAAAAGGTGTACTGATGGAAGCTTACCGGCACCGCGGGGTTTTCCGCCGTGTGCATATCCAGAGAAATCTCCAGAATTCTCCTCTCGATCCGCTCCTTGATCAGCCACTTGATCTGGCTGATGTAGCCTTGAGTGGTGTATGCTTTGGGGCTGATGCAGAGGGAGTCTTTTTTGGATGACGTGATGGAGTGCATCAGTCTATCCCCATGATACTGAAGTGGCTGGATCCGATGTGAGACCCATCACTGGACCAAGTCGGATCCCTTGAGCTCCTTGTGTTTGATCAAATATTCGAGTTGCCTCTTAGCGAGGATCAGATCGTCGGTGAGAGCCGGAGCAGCCTCGTCCCAAGAAGGTTGGGCCGTGGCAGCTCCGTCGACAAAAGCCGGCAAAGCAGTAGCTTTGCCGGGAGCCGGAATATCCCTATGATAGAAAAAGGTGGCTGGCCATTGTTTGACCGAGTCACTGGCAGAAATTTTGGGATATGCCCGGTCACGTCTAAGTGAAAAGATAATAGTGCCGGTGATGTAAGGAACACCAACATTGATGGAATTTCTCCGGACATGAAAGCAGTACCAGAAGAGAAGCAAACTCGGCCTAATGCCGAGAAAGCCCTCGCAAAGCGATGCATATGCGCTCATCTCTAAGAGAGAGTTGGGAGGAAGATTGTGGAGTTGAACTCCGTAATGATCTATTACCTCGGAGAAGAACTCTGAGGGAGGAAAATACAGACCTCGGTCGAGATGGGTGCCGAAGTGGATCCGCTCGCCGTCGCGTGGGTTGGGGACGGTTTCGCCGGAGCCGCTCCGCCAGTCGCCAGCGACGAGAAGCCCCTCCTTCTCCACGTTCTTGAGGCCCTCCTCGGTGAGGGCGCAGGGGATCCAGATTCCCCGGAAACTCTCCTTCTCTGCTACTGCTTCTGCCGTCGCCGCCGCCGCTGCTGCCGCCAAACTAGAGGAAGAAGATGATGAAGCCATTTCTCCGGTGAGAAGATGACCTAAAAGGGGCGGCGCTCGGAGTTATGTGGGGGAAGGGCGAGGGAGCTCTGTGCGTGTAGGAGGATTGGGAGGAAAGGAAACGGCAAAGGACTGGTGGAAAGGAGAAGGAGAAATCCAAACCCCTTATATCCACCTAACTGCGCCAAGATTCGTGCAAATGCTACAGTGTAACCGCCACGCCTCGTGGAAAGAACTAGGAAGGACCCACGTGATGATTGCGTCTCCTCAATCTCCATGCACGCATTGAAACGGCGCCTCGATTCCGTGAACCACGGACCCACCAACGGTCGTGCTGACGACACGCTTGTCAGATGACGTGACTTTACCATGCTTGTGTCAGGTGTTGTTAGAGACCAAGTTCCGTCTTAGTTTGAAATCAAGCTAGAAAATCCGAGTAACCTATTGATAGGTCCAACTTGTTTTTTAAGACCCGGATCATATTTTTTGTTGTGAAGTTTCAGGAACCCTTCAAGATTCTGCAAGCCGAAGATCAAGCTAGACGATGATAAAATCTGACTTTGGATCTTGGAGGCCTCCGTGGCCTACTGTTGGGGATATACTTTCTGGGTATCCTCACAGTTCCTCACTGACCAGGGTGGCCCACTTCGGGTTAGAGCTTAGCTTCATGGGCGGCCCAGTCAGGGAGAGAAGACGGAGTCCAATCCGGCTACGGGAAGGCCTAGAAGACTTACCTACTTAGGCCCATAATGTTACTTGTAGTTCAACATGAACTCTGTAACCAACTCTTAGTCGTAGTTGGATTGATCTCTCTTGTAAACCCTAGGCCGGTATCTATATAAGCCGTCCTAGGGAGAGCCTTTAGGGCACTACCCCAATACTTTAGACCCTCAACTCGCACAGGCGATACCCTTGTAACCGATATTCCGGCTCTGCCGTATTACTGGATTGCTAGCAGGATTAGGATTCGTCCAAAGCCGGCGGATTCGAAACTGGGTAAACTTGTGTGCTCATCGTCCCGGAATACCGTACGTCTCACACCCCTCTCTTCCGCACGCCTCGAGGACCCCCTCATGGCGTACTTGTCCTCAATCCGATGACAATGTTGTTTTCACAGACCACATATGGATCCACTAGTGTCATTGTATGTCTGTTCTTTTCACAAACCACATATGGATCCACCGGAGTTCATTGCATGTCTGTTCTTTTCATTAATCATAGCTAGAGTCATTGCATTGTGTTCTTTTCACAAACCTCATATAGATCCATCAGAGTCCATTGCATGTGTGTTCTTTTCACAAACCACCTATGGATCCACTTGTGTCATTGCATGTGTGTTCTTTTCATTAACCACAGGTAAAGTCATTGCATGTCTATTCTTTTCACAAACCACATATAGAGCCACCATTGTCATCGAAATGTGTATTCTTTCATTAACCACATCTAGAGTCATTTCATGTCTGTTCTTTTCACAGATCACATATGGATCCACCAGTGTCATTGCATGTGTGTTCTTTTCACAAACCACCTACAGATCCACCAGTGTCATTGCATGCGTGTTCTTTTCAAAGACCACATATGTATCCACTAGTGTCATTGCATGTGTGTTCCTTTCACAAACCACATATGGATCTACCAGAGTTCATTGCATGTGTGTTCTTTTCCCAAACCACATATGGAGTCACCAGAGTTCATTGCATGTCTGTTCTTTTCATTAACCATAGCTAGAGTCATTACATGTGTGTTCTTTTCACAAACCACCTATAGATCCACCAGTGTCATTGCATGAGTGTTCTTTTCACAAACCACCTATGGATCCACTAGTGTCATTGCATGTATGTTCTTTTCATTAACCACATCTAGAGTCATTGTATGTCTGTTCTTTTCACAAACCACATATGGAACCACCATTGTCATCGAAATGTGTATTCTTTCATTAACCACATCTAGAGTCATTTCATGTCTGTTCTTTTCACAGACCACATATGGATCGACCAGTGTCATTGCATGTGTGTTCTTTTCACAAAATAACATGGATGCACCAGTTTCATTGCATGTGTGTTCTATTCACAGACCACATATGGATCCCGGTCCTGGTAACCGAGACTGGAGGGGCGGGACTAAAGGCCCACCCATTAGTCCCGGCCCTCTTACCAGCGGGGACCAATGGGCATCCACGTGGCTATCTCTGCGTGCGCTGGGTGCCCCCCCATTAGTCCCGGTTTGTATTACGAACCGGGACAAATGGTTCTCTGCCACGGCAGAATTTTAGGCACTTTCTCTACCGCGGTAGAGAATTTAATTTGTATTCTTTTTTTTCATTTCAAAATAGTTTTCTACGCTACCACATACCGTACATGTTCGTGCATACATAAGATAACTTCTCTTAAGATCGAGCATACAAATATATACATGATAGTTCCACATGGAGATCACAATTATCGGGACTAGAGCCCGTCTATTCAATTACACGGTCGGGGATCATCGGCACCTATTCACACTAAATTCTCCGGCGTCATCTATCATCTCATTCATCAAGAATCCTGCCAGTTCTTCAGCAATTGCTACTACGCATTGCTGTGGTAGGAGTTGATCCTGCATTTTCTCGAACTATATAAGAAAAGGAGATCAATATGAATATCAATCATGATAACAAAAAGTGACGGTAATAAAAATAATGTTATGAATGTATTGCTTACATCGACTCTATAATCATTTAGCTCACTGGTAAACGTGCGAATGAACTTGCAAACGTAGAATCCACATAGATTCATCCCCTGTGGCTGCCTCGCGCACTTTACGAGAATAGAATTTAATCAAAATAATAATCCAGCATCATAATTGTATTGAAACTAGAAGTAAAGAGATGCGCCTACTACTTACCGAGACCGGCTTAAACGTCAGCTTCTCAGTAAAGTCACAATTAACCGCACTCTTGAACTGGTTCCAAACCCTACCCGGTAAAGAAAATGAATGAGTTATTTATTACGTGATATCTCAGGAAATCAACGAAAGAGACCGCTGTAGCGCGAAAATTACCTCTGGAGCATGTCCTGCATGTCACTAAACTGTTCCAGGGGTCTCTTTAATGGGTCCATGACTTCAACTCTTCCCTTATCAAGTTGAATGTCCATGAGAATCTAGTGGAAATTGTACACGTTTATATATACATCAGTAACTCATCAATTACACTTAACATCGAGTAAGCAAAAGAGAATGTGTACAATAGAGTAAGACACTCACGCGAAATTGTAAGGAAACAATATGTGGTCACATAAATTTTGCTCCGTTAGAAACCTTAGAAGGTTTTCCTGTGTGTCCTCGGGTTTTTCCTTTAGCGTCCGACAATGTATTTTATCTGGGTGAATGAACCCAACACTGAAGATTGACCTTCTTTTACATTCCATGATCTTCATTCTGCATAATAATAGAGTACAAAAGGATATAATTAGGATAATTACATGCAATGAACTGAACAACTAAAAAAAATGAACAGCTTATATATAGACAATGAATTCAACAACTTGCAGACAATAGCACCTCATGATACTTTTGTCGAGGGCGTCGAAAGTATATAACTGGAAGAGTTCTGGAAACTCAACATGGACCTCTTCTTCTCGGAAGTAGTAGTCATGTGGGACTTTCGCCACGATCATTATTCTCCTCCTTTACGGCTTTCAAGTACCATTTATGTAAACTCCGCATTTGTGTTGGCAGTTGTTGGAACTGCTCAAAGCTGACCAGAGGCTTCCCTGGGACATATGTAGGGACTACCTGAGCCTTGGGTAACTTGTCGTCCTGGGAACCTAGCAATTCCTCAACAGTCACATTCATAGCGGCCGCAAGCTTCTTAGCTTCTTCCATATCCTACTGGGGAGTGTCATAGGATACCACCTTGAGGGGTGGGGTCGATTTTTTGGCCTGTTCCCCGAGCTGGGGGATGTCCTTTCTTTTCCCAGTTGCACTTTGACTTGATGATTTGCTCCCTCTTGCACTTCTACTTGATTTGCTCTTCTTCACTTCCTTCTAAAGTGTGCGTCGATAGTCATCTGGCTTATGGTGCAAGTCATATTGCGATTTTGTGTTCAGAAAAGAAAGTGCATACGCTTTTTTCTTCTTGGTGTATACCGGGGCGGGCTCGGGTTTCTTCTTTTGAAGCTGCGCAACACATTCTGCCTTTAAGATCATGTCGGTTTCCTCGTCAGTACGATCGTAAGGTCTGATAGAAAGATTCTTATGAGGTACTCTTGGGAGGGGCGACATTTGTCGTTTTGGGCTCCTGTGTCGTTTAGTACTAATCGGAGGCTGCGGTGGAGATCGAGATGGACTCAGGATGTGGTGGTCATAGTCATGGGGTGGTCTTCTTGGAGGTGATGGAGGTGAAGGTGACATGCGACCACTCGGAGGCGGTGTTGGCTTTGGCGTCCAGCCTGGAAGCTTGATGTTGTTCTTGTCCCATAGAATGATACCACCCAGTACTTCTCCGAGTGTCCTCTCACCTTCAGGTCCAGGGATATCAAGCTCCATTGAGTCCCACCCCATTGTGATTTCATCCACACCAACTTTAGCATAGCCAGCTAGAATCTCACGGCCATGTAGTGTGCGCCAGGTGGACAAGGTAAAGCACATCCGACCGCCACCTTGATGGATAGGTTCTTCACCTTCTGATGGAGCTCACAAGATGCCTGCTCCTTGATTCCATCCACGGGGTAGCCGGGACCGCCATCTACCATACGTGCATCATCAGAAGGGACCTCTGATTCAGCCACGCTGCTTTTCTGCTGAGATGGGACGGCGGTAATATTGAGTACAGGATCTTGCAGGCGCACTGCTCCTCGAAGTTCGTCAATCTGTTGCTGATGCATTCGAAGTGTTCCTATCAACTCGGTGAACTTGTCTCCCTCCTCCTCTTGCCGTCGCCTCTTTGCTCTCTCTCGGCTCCTATAAGTATCTCTGTCTTTGGGAAACCCCATCTCCCACGTATAACTAGGCCCAAGGCCTCGTACACGTCCTCCGCGTTCGTCATTCCCGAGGACCTTTGTCAACAAGTCTTTCTCTCTATCGGGACGGAACTTTGTTGTCCCCGCTTTAATCTCCTTCACCACTTTCTACCATGTATCCTGGGGTATCCTAATCCCGTCACTGCAAATAAGGTCCCCTGTACTTTCGTCATACTCACTCCCATGCCCAAGGAATCAATTCCTTGCCCTCAGATCCCATTCTTCGCATATTGGTCCTGGAGTGATCCCTTTAGCAATTAGCTCATTCTCTTTAGCATCCCACTTTGGCATGGCAGCCGCGTAGCCCCTGGCCCCAGGTGACGGTGATATTTCTTAATCGTGGCATTTTTCTTGTTTTTTCTGACATTTCCATAGCAGGTTGTGACTCCTTGTACTTCACAAATACATCCCAGTTAGCCTGCTGCTTCGTTAGATAGCATTCAAATTTAGGAGTCTTCTTCGTCTTCTGATAGTTTTGCCATAATGCTTTCTTCCAGTTCTTGAATAGTTCGGCCATCTTCGTAAGAGTCCACTGCTTGACTTTCTTCCTCAATGCAGCTGTGTCGGCAGCATCCTCACATTCTGGCAGGGTGAAATGTGTCATGAGGTCATTCCAAAGACCCTCTTTGCACCTGTCGGAGACATACTCACCCTCTTTCGCCCCTTTGGTCTTATTCCACTCTCGAACGGTGATCGGGATGCGATCCCTAACCATAACTCCGCATTGTTGTTTAAATACAGTTTTAGCCTTTTCGGGTTCCACCGGTTCACCCCGTGGTGATACCCGCGTAATTGTATAACGCGTAGATGCGTCCAACTTTTTGGCCGGGCCTCGTTTAGAATATTTTTTGCTCGATGTGGAGGCCTAAGAGAAGAAACATTCGTCAATTTATATATATACAACTTTGTTAATGCATCTACTGATCACCAGACTTCATATATATACCTCGTCGTTGGCTTCTCCACCACCGGAGCCGTCGGCTTCTCCACCACCGGAGCCATCGGCTTCTCCACCACCGGAGCTATCGGCTTCTCCTTGATCATTTCGGTTGACCTCCTCTCCCTCACCGGAGGGGTTCAGATAAATTGACGGAGATTCGGGTGGATCAACATGGGGGTGTCGTTGATCATATCCTCGAGAATTTCTTACTGTGCTAGGTCTCTCTGGATTGGATCCATACTTTTCTACAAAATGCACACAATAACATTTTTCATCCAATATTGCTGCATAAAATAACACTAAACAATAATATGAACACGCAATTTGCTATAATAATACTAAACAATAGAAAAATTCTAGTGATGCCCTAACTCTAACCCTAAGTCCGGGCGGCCCGCAAGCACCACCACCCTAACCCTATCTCCGGGGGCCCATGAGCACCACCACTCTAACCCTAAGTCCGGGGGCCCGCGAGCACCACCACCCTAACCCTATCTCCGGGCGGCCCGCGAGCACTAACACCCTAACCCTAAGTCCGGGGGCCCGCGAGCACTACCACATTAACCCTAAGTCCGGGGGCCCGTGAGCACTACCACCCTAACCCTAAGTCCGGGGGCCCACGAGCACTACCGGACTTAGGGTAGTTATTTCTTTAGCTTATCTTTATTATTACTACACTATAATACTACATACTATATAATATACTACTATATATATTATTACTAGTAATAAATATATATACACAAACATATATATACTATATTTATATACTAGTAATAAATATTACAATATAAAAAAGATACAAGAAATAAAAAAAACATATATATATACTATATCTATATGATCTATTACTATTATACACAAACATATTTATATATACTATATCTATATATACTAGTAATAATTATTAACATATAAAAAATACACTAGAAATTAATATATACTATACTAGTAATACTAGTAATAATTCTATCTATTACTAGTAATAATTCTTAATTAATATATAAAAAATACAAAAAATTAAAAAAAGTGGCCGGGCTCGGGCTCGCCGGTCGGGGCCGGCGGGGATGGAGGCAGTGCGCGCGGTTGCGGGGTGCCGCCCGGGCTCGAGCGGCACACGGTGGGGTGGCCAGGGACAGGGACAGCGAGAGGCAGTACCTCCCAGCAACGGGCCGGCAGACGTGCGCGCGTCTGGAGAGCCGGCAACACGGAGGGGTGGCTACGCGGACGGACGGAGAGGCGGCGAGGTAGCGAGGCAGCGGCGTAGCTCCAAATTTTGGCAGCCTGGCGGCGTACTGCTAGCTCCTCTCGAGATGTGCTCCGGTCGATGGATTCGACCGGGGAAGAAGCGGCACAATAAATACCACCACACCCTTTAGTCCGGGTTCGTCGCACAAACGGGACTAAAGGGGGGTCTTTAGTCCCGGTTCCAGCCACGCACCGGGACTAAAGGCTTTGGATGCCTTTTCGCCTGCAGAGCCTTTAGTCCCTGATGGTGTTCTGGGCCGGGACTAAAGGCCCAAATTAGCGCGCGCTGGGCCTAAGTATTACAATTTGTAACTATTAGATTTTTTAAACATTTGAATTATACCGTTTTTGCATACTTATGAATTTGAGAAAATTTTCAACATGAAAAGTTTTTGAATTTGAATAAGTAATCCAAATCTATTTTCTGTTTTATAAAATAATTATTCTAACTAGTGAAACTAATAACCATTTTGCCATTTCCAATTTAAAAATGCATTAACTATTATATTTTTGCATATTTTTAACATAAAAAGTGCTTGAATTTGAATCAGATATTCAAATCCATTTTCTGTTTTATAAAATAATTATTCTAACTAGTCAAACTATTAACCATTTTGCCATTTTCATGTGATTCCGACGCTCCGGTGGTCTTCCTCCGGCAAAACCCTAGACCGGGGGCCTCGGATCGTCTACCCCTGTAGCTTTCTCCGTACGAGGGTAGCCCCTTTAGGGTTTAGGGTTTAGGCTTGGTCATTGCCATAGCACATCTAGACTCATATCTGCCGCCTCTCTCCACTCTATGCCATGGCTTTCACCATACCTCTAACCCCAGGGAGGCGGAGATGGAGTCTTTCACGGGCTAGCAGGAAAATATTTTCCGAGGCGGAACTTCCGAAGATGCCATAGGGCGTGTGCACCAAGGGAATCTTCGAGAAATTCCGCCACGGGAGATTTCCCAACCCTTTCCTCCATCCATGGGGATGAAACTCTCCATCCATGTTGGCTTGGTCATTGCCATAGCACATCTAGACTCATATATGCTGCCTCTCTCCACTCTATCCCATGGCTTTCACCATACCTCTAACCCCAGGGAGGCGGAGATGGAGTCTTTCACGGGCTAGCAGGAAAATATTTTCCGAGGCGGAACTTCCGAAGATGCCATAGGGCGTGTGCACCAAGGGCATCTTCGAGAAATTCCGCCACGGGAGATTTCCCAACCCTTTCCTCCATCCATGGGGATGAAACTCTCCATCCATGTTGGCTTGGTCATTGCCATAGCACATCTACACTCATATCTGCCGCCTCTCTCCACTCTATCCCATGGCGTCCACCATACCTCTAACCCAGGGAGGCGGAGATGGAGTCTTTCACGGGCTAGCAGGAAAATATTTTCCGAGGCAGTACTTCCGAAAATGCCATAGGGCGTGTGCACCAAGGGCATCTTCGAGAAGTTCCGCCACGGGAGATTTCCCAACCCTTTCCTCCATCCATGGGGAAGAAACTCTCCATCCATGTTAGCTTGTTGAGTTGCTTGCCATGGCATATCGATGCTCCTTTTATAGGCACGGTGCCGCTTCTACTTTGTCTTCTTCCTCCGACAGGGCGTCATGCGCTACATGCTTTATCTCATCGAGCAGTGCTTCCACCCACGCGTCCTTATCCTACTGACAGCTTTAGTTCCGGTTTGAGCCGCCACCCGGTACTAAAGGTTACCCACGCGTCCTTATCCCACCGACAGTTCTGTTAGATGACACAAAAACCACCTTTAGTCCCGGTTGCACCCACCGGCCGGTACTAAAGGTTAGCCACCCCCCAGATAAGGCCCTCCCAGATAAGCCTCCCCCAGATAAGGCCCCCCATCTTTTGTCCCGGTTTGAGCCCCCACCCGGGATGAAAGTTTCCCGCGCCACTGCGTTCCCGTGCTTTCCACCGGTTCCCACCTCTGTCTCAAATAAAAGGTTTAATACATTACATAGATTTATGTCTCAAATAAAAGGTTTAATTACATAGATTTATGTCTCAAATAAAAGGTTTAATACATTATTACACATCACCAACATCTAGTGTTGTGGTTTTCTTCTGCACCGTAGCCATGGAGAATCTTCATCATTTAACAGGATGCTTGGGTCAGTTTTCACTTTGAAGGGCGGAATTTCATGAAACTTATTGTAATCTTCTGACATGTCTGTCTTATCATCCACTCCCACGATGTTTCTTTTCCCTGAAAGAACTGTGTGGCGCTTTGGCTCATCGTATTCTGTACTCTTTTGCTTATCTTTCCTTTTTGTCGGTTTGGTAGACATGTCCTTCACATAGAAAACCTGAGCCACATCATTGGCTAGGACGAATGGTTCATCCATGTACGCAAGATTGTTGAGATCCACTGTTGTCATGCCGTACTTTTCGTCTACATGTACCCCGCCTCCTATCAGCTTGACCCATTTGCACCGAAACAAAGGGACCTTAAAAGTAGGTCCATAGTCAAGTTTCCATATCTCCTCTATGTACCCATAATATGTGTCAATCTGCCCATTGTCATTTTTTGCATCAAAGCGGACACCACTGTTTTGGTTGCTGCTCTTTTTATCTTGGGCGATCGTGTAAAATGTATTCCCATTTATCTCGTACCCTTGCAAAGTACATATAGTCGAAGATGGTAACCTGGCCAACGAGTACAACTCATCTCCAACAGTGATGTTATTCATGAGATGTGTCTGCAACCAATTGCCAAAATACTTCTCGTGTTCCCCTTTAATCAAGGTTTCAGGCGTCCCAGGGTTTTCGGAGCGTAGAATATTCTTGTGTTTCTCGATATATGGAGCCACCACGGTGGAATTGTGTAGAACTGTGTAGTGTGCTTGAGTGAAAGATGCCCGTCCCTACATACCATTGATTTCCTTCCTAGTGTGCCTTTTCCAGTCATCCTCCCCTCATACCGAGATTTAGGAACACCAATCGGCTTAAGGTCAGGAAGAAAGTCAACACAAAACTCAATGACCTCCTCTGTTCCATAGCCCTTGGAGATGCTTCCTTCTGGCCTAGCACGGTTATGAACATATTTCTTTAAGACTCCCATGAACCTCTCGAAGGGGAACATATTGTGTAGAAACACAGGACCGAGAATTCTAATCTCTTCGACTAGGTGAACTAGGAGGTGCGTCATAATATTGAAGAAGGATGGCGGGAACAACAACTCGAAGCTGACCAGACATTGGACCACATCAATCTGTAACCCTGATAGACTTCCTCGATCGATTACCTTCTGAGAAATTGCATTCAGGAATGCACATACCTTCACAATGGCTAGTCGAACATTTTCTGGTAGAATTCCCCTCAATGCAACCGGAAGCAATTGCGTCATAAGCACATGGTAGTCATGAGACTTTAGGTTTTGAAATTTTTTCTCTTTCATATTTACTATTCCCTTTATATTTGACGAGAAGCCAGACGGGACCTTGATACTGAAAAGGACTTCAAAAAAGATTTCCTTCTCTTCTTTGGTAAGAGCGTAGCTGGCAAGCCCTTAAAACTGCCCTGGATGCTTGCCGTCTCGTCCTTTATGATGTTGATGGTCCTCCCGTGCTGCCGGGGTATCTTTTGACTTCCCATACAAGCCCAGGAAGCCTAGAATATTCACGCAAAGATTCTTCGTTAGGTGCATCACGTCGATTGCAGACCGGATCTCATGCACTTTCCAATAGGGTAGCTCCCAAAATATAGATTTCTTCTTCCACATGGGTGCGTGTCCGGTAATGGGGTATTTCAGAACAGGTTGTCCTCCAGGACCCTTTCCAAATATTACATCCAAATCCTTGACCATACCAAATACATCAGCACCACTACGGGGGACAGGCTTCGTCCGGGTTTCTACCTTGCCATTGAAATGCTTGCCTTTCTTCTTTAAGGGATGACTGGGCGGAAGAAAACGACGATTGTACGGGTACACAATCTTTCTACATTTATCCAGATATATACTTTCAGTCTCATCTAAACAGTGCGTGCATGCATTGTATCCTTTGTTCGTCTGTCCTGAAATGTTACTAAGAGCAGGCCAATAATTGATGGTTACGAACAGCAACACTTGTAGGTCAAATTCCTGCTGTTTGTGCTCATCCCACACTCTTAAACCTGGTTTGGCCCACAACTGTAGAAGTTCATAAACTAATGGCCTTAGGTACACATCAATGTCGTTGCCGGGTTGCTTCGGTCCTTGGATGAGCACTGGCATCATAATGAACTTCCGCTTCATGCACAACCAAGGAGGAAGGTTGTAGATCCATAGAGTCACGGGCCAGGTGCTGTGACTACAGTTTTGCTCCCCAAAACGATTCATGCCATCGATACTTAGACCAAACAATAAGTTCTTGCGTCACCAGCAAAGTCTGAGAAGTCTCTCTCGATTTTTCTCCACTACCGACCATCAGCAGGGTGCCTCAACATCCTGTCTTTCTTACGGTCTTCCATGTGCCATCGCAACAACTTGGCATGGTCTTTATTTCTGAACAAACGTTTCAACCGTGGTATTATAGGAGCATACCACATCACCTTGGCAGGAACCCTCTTCCTGGGTTGCTCGCCCTCAACATCACCAGGGTCATCTTTTCTGATCTTATACCGCAATGCAGTGCATACCGGGCATTTATCCATATTCTCGTACTTCTCACCGCGGTAGAGGATGCAGTCATTAGGGCATGGATGTATCTTTTGCACATCTAATCGTAGAGGGCAGACAAATTTCTTTGCTTCGTACGTACTGGAGGGCAATTGGTTATTTCTTGGAAGCAGCTTCTTCATTATTACCAGCAACTTTTAAAATCCCGAGTCAGTCATACCGGTCTCTGCCTTCCACTTCAACAAATCCAGTGTGCTACCCAGCTTCTTCTGGCCATCTTCACAAGTTGGATACAGCCATGTGTTGTGGTCCTGTAACATCTGCTCAAACTGCAACCTCTCCTTTTCTGTGTCGCAGTCTCGCCTTGCATCACTAATGACCCGACCAAAATCATCAACGGGCTCATTTGGTTCCCGTTCTTCACCCCCTTCGTTTTCATTATCTTCAACTGCGGTATCATCGTATTCAGGGAACATAGATCGGTAGTTGTCATCATCGTTCTCTTCTTCATCGCCGTCTTCCATCATAACCCCTCTTTCTCCGTGCTTGGTCCAGACATTATAGCCGGACATGAAACCGGATCGAAGCAGGTGGGTCTGAATGACTCTTGAGGAAGTGTGAGCCTGCTCATTCCGACATTCAACACATGGACAACACATAAAACCATCCCGCCGCTTGTTCGCCTCGGCCACAAGGCGAAAAGAACGCACGCCTTCTCTGTAAGCGTCAGAGCGTCAGTCACCGTACATCCATGGGTGGCTCATCTGCATCATACAACCATGCATATATATCAAATGCAATCACGATGCTTAAATTAGTACCCCGCAGTCAAAACGAGAAAATAGTTGTTAACCTTTTAGGACACTTCAAAACAAAGAGGAGAAACCTTAAGTGTCGCTCTGGCACCTCATATCATATTTTGTCTTGTGCGAACTCAAGTGGCATCGCTCTAATAGGCATTTCACCGAACACATCTAGTGCATATGAAGAAAAAAAGTTAGCACAAAGTTTATACCTACCTCTCATATAGGAAAAAAACAGGAGAGCGTGGAGGTTTGGGTGCATATATATAGGGCCAGGCCATTAGTCCCGGTTTGAGATACAAACCGGGACTAAAGGTTCTGCCAAGAGCACGCGCGCTGGCCCAGACCCATTTGTCCCGGTTTGTATCTCAAACCGGGACTAATGATTCCTTACGGACCGGGACATACTGCCTCGGCCTCCTCGGGCCGTCTGGTTTGGACCATTAGTCCCGGCCCCAGCCACGGCCAGAACTAATGGCCCGAACCAAAGGCCCATTTTCTACTAGTGTATGGATCCACCAGATTTCATCGCATGTCTGATCTTTTCATTAATCATAGCTAGAGTCTTTGCATGTGTGTTCTTTTCACAAACCACATATGGATCCACCAGGGTCCATTGCATGTGTGTTTAGTTCACAAACCACCTATGGATCCACTATTGTCATTGCATGTGTGTTCTCTTCATTAACCACAACTAGAGTCATTGCATGTCTGTTCTTCTCACAAACAACATATGGAACCACCATTGTCATTGAAATATGTATTCTTTCATTAACCACATCTAGAGTCATTTCATGTCTGTTCCTTTCACAGACCACATATGGATCCACCAGTGTCATTGCATGTGTGTTCTTTTCACAAACCACCTATAGATCCACCAGTGTCATTGCATGCGTGTTCTTTTCATTAACCACCGCTAGAGTCACTAGATGTCTGTTCTTTTCACAAACCACATATGGATCCACCGGTGTCATTGAAATGTGTGTTCTTTTCACAGACCACATATGGATCCACTAGTGTCATTGCATGTCTGTTCTTTTCACAAACCACATATCGATCAACCAGAGTTCATTGCATGTCTGTTCTTTTCATTAATCATAGCTAGAGTCATTGCATGTGTGTTCTTTTCCCAAACCACATATGGATCCATCAGAGTCCATTGCATGTGTGTTCTTTTCGCAAACCACCTATGGATCCACTTGTGTCATTGCATGTGTGTTCTTTTCATTAACCACAGCTAGAGTCATTGCATGTCTGTTCTTTTCACAAACCACATATGGAACCACCATTGTCATCGAAATGTGTATTCTTTCATTAAGCACATCTAGAGTCATTTCATGTCTGTTCTTTTCACAGATCACATATGGATCCACCAGTGTCATTGCATGTGTGTTCTTTTCACAAACCACATGGATCCACCAGTTTCATTGCATGTGTGTTCTTTTCACAGACCACATATGTATCCACTAGTATCATTGCACGTGTGTTCCTTTCACAAACCACATATGGATCCACCATAGTTCATTGCATGTGTGTTCTTTTCCCAAACCACATATGGAGTCACCAGAGTTCATTGCATGTCTGTTCTTTTCATTAACCATAGCTAGAGTCATTGCATTGTGTTCTTTTCACAAACCACCTATAGATCCACCAGTGTCATTGCATGTGTGTTCTTTTCACAAACCACCTATGGATCCACTAGTGTCATTGCATGTATGTTCTTTTCATTAACCACATCTAGAGTCATTGCATGTCTGTTCTTTTCAGAAACCACATATGGAACCACCATTGTCATGGAAATGTGTATTCTATCATTAACCACATCTAGAGTCATTTCATGTCTGTTCTTTTCACAGACCACATATGGATCGACAAGTGTCATTGCATGTGTGTTGTTTTCACAAAATAACATGGATCCACCAGTTTCATTGCATGTGTGTTCTATTCACAGACCACATATGGATCCACCAGTGAAATTGCATGTGTGTTCTTTTAACAAAACATATATGGATCCACCAGAGTTCATTACATGTGTGTTCTTTTCACAAACCACATATGGCGCCATCAGAGTTCATTGCATGTATGTTCTTTTCATTTACCACAGCTAGAGTCATTGCATGTATGTTCTTTTCACAAACCACTTATAGATTCACCAGTGTCATTGCATGTGTGTTCTTTTCATTAACCATAGCTAGAGTCACTGGATGTCTGTTCTTTTCAAAAACCACATATGGATCCACCGGTGTCATTGAAATGTGTGTTCTTTTCATAGACCACATATGGATCCACTAGTGTCATAGCATGTTTGTTCTTTTCACAAATCACATATGGATCCACTAGAGTTCATCGCATGTCTGATCTTTTCATTAATCATAGCTAGAGTCTTTGTATGTGTGTTCTTTTCACAAACCACATATGGATCTACTAGAGTCCATTGCATGTGTGTTCAGTTCACAAGCCACCTATGGATCCACTAGTGTGATTGCATGTGTGTTCTTTTCATTAACCACAGCTAGAGTCATTACATGTCTGTTCTTTTCACAAACCACATATGGAACCACCATTGTCATCGAAATTTGTATTCTTTCATTAACCACATCTAGAGTCATTTCATGTTTGTTCTTTTCACAAACCACATATGGATCCACCAGTGTCATTGCATGTGTGTTCTTTTCACAAACCACATGGATCCACCAGTTTCATTGCATGTGTGTTCTTTTCACAGACCAAATATGGATCCACTAGTGTCATTGCATGTTTTTTCTTTTCACAAACCACACATGGATCCACCAGAGTTCATTGCATGTGTGTTCTTTTCACAAACCACATATGGAGTCACCAGAGTTCATGTATGTTCTTTTCATTAACCACAGCTAGATTCATTGCTTGTGTGTTCTTTTCACAAACCACATGGATCCACCAGTGTTATTGCACGTGTGTTCTTTTCATTAACCACATCTAGAGTCACTGGATGTATGTTCTTTTCACAAACCACATATGGATCCACCGGTGTCATTGAAATGTGTGTTCTTTTCACAGACCATATATGGATCCACCAGTGTCATTGCATATGTATCCACTAGAGTTCATTGCATGTGTGTTCTTTTCACAAACCACATATGGATCCACCAGTGTCATTGCATGTGTGTTCTTTTCATTAACCACAGCTAGAGTCATTGCATGTCTGTTCTTTTCACAAACCACATATGGATCCACCATTATCATTGAAATGTATATTCTTTTCAATGACAGTCGTTGGACACAAACAATCGGGACACAGAGCTAACCAGCAACCACTCCGGGCTTCTAGAAGACCCGATCCCTGATTGTTAGGCGTCGTTGGATCAGGGTGCATGGACGATAAGGATGTCCTTTGTGAGGGCAATCCACGAGAAGTCTGTTCTACGAACTGATTGGCAGTGGCATCCATGACTGGGCCTACGTCTTTGCCCTTATCCCCTTAACCTTGGGGCTGAAGCTCAGATCATGTTCCTTCATCGCCATGGAGAGCGAGAGGCCCAAACTCATCTTGCACGAGGCTCAGATGTTCGCCCACTACGACATACTCGCACCGCCGTTCGTGAGGCTTCTGGCCGGCTTCGAGCTCAGCTACGCCGGGGTTCTTATCGCGCCGCTTTTGCGCGACAACACGTTGGCAAGGCAGATCGAGGAGCGCCGCCGCCAGCTGCCGGGGTGGAAGAGGGAAATGGCACGGTACTCGTGCACGAGCGCATACTGGCGAAAGATGTTCAAGAAGGAGCGGGTTGCATTGATTGAGCTGTGTGGAACCCATCGGCAGGAGATCCACCTGGATCTGCACAACCCCGAAGGGAGGCAACGCTTCTGGGCAGTGCTGGGGTGTACGACCTCCATCGTTATCGATGCGGCGTGCCGTGAAGAATCCATGAGGAGGAGGAACGCTTCCTGGAACATCGGCATTGATTCCGACGCGGAGGAGGCTGGCGGTGATGCGGACAACGTCGTCGATGATTGAGACTGCGGGAGCGTCATAGTCGATTAGGGCCACTTAAGCATAAATTAAATCTATGTATGGTATCTTAATACCCTCTTTGGATCTGGGTCACTTGAGTCATAGTCGATTATCATCATAATCTATATATGTTGGCCATGTTTAGGTGTCTTTGTCTTTGAAACTAGTCGAAACTCGTTCGATCCTGAAAATAAAGTTCGTGCGTTCCTAGAATATCGGATGGGACAATACGCTGACTCTGCTCCCAACACTTGATGGCACAACCATAATTTGGAGTGTGCTAGAGGAGAAGGAGTCGAGCGTGTTGTAATAGTGTACTACTCCTGTCCAGATATAACTGACTTAGCTTTTTTTAGATATTTAAATGTATCTATACCCAAAACATGTCTAGATACATACGAATCTACACAAATTCAAGTCACTTAGTTCTAGATGGAGGGAGTAATAATATTGTTTGAGGAATAGTTTCTAATGGCATATATTGGCCATGTTTTAGGTTTCTTTGTCTTTCAAACTAATCAAAAGTCATCAAATTCTAAAAAAAACAAAGTCATTGCGTTCACATCTGATGGGACAATACACTGACTTTGCTACTTGATGGCACAACAATAATTCTAGAGTGCGCTAGAGGAGATGGGAATCCAAGGGAGATGGGAACTAGTAGCTACGTCCATATGCAAGTAAAAAATTAATGTAATAATATTTAAAAAATTGTAATCTGGTCCAAATGACCCCATCACAGACACGTTGCACACGCCAGATATAAATAAAGACGACACGACTAGTTTAGTTTCAATGATATAATTCAACATACGACGTAACTGTGCATGCATCTTTCTGCTCCTCTTATTAGTCTGCTAGCCCACGCTGCATTAAGCAACAGTTGATGAGGATGAAAAAAATGATAAAATGGCAAATAAAACAATTTTTAAGCTTACCTTTCATGTGGAGAATCGTACAAAGATGAAATTGGCAGGGATTTATCATTTCTCCTGTAGGTAGCCGAAAGATCCTCAAGAACATCCTCAATCACCCCTGCAACTTCTTCATATTCTAATACACCTCCATTATTTACCCTTTCCTCCCCGTTCCGCTTACCTCTTTGTTTCTTCTCACATCCTTTTCTCACTGGCACCTCCACTTCTTCATAAATTGGCTGCTTACGTACGTTTTCCTCCGAGTGCTCATCACCGTTTTCCTCCACCTACTGCACTTCCTCAAGTTCTTCATCTTCGCGCTGCTCTTCCTCCAGTTCTGGCTGAGAAGCCTCATTTTCTGCCACCAGGGTGTGAATAGGGACAAGATCATGTGTAACTGGGTTCTTTCACAACCTTGTGATATGGCCGAATCCGCCACAATGTTTTCATTTCCTTTTCCTAGCTCCCAGCCATGAACCTTTATCGGTGGAGGCTTCGATCCTTAGCTTTCTAGGCCTCCCAGGTGGCCTCCTAAAAACTGGTGGTTGAAGTTTGAACCTTGGATCGACAATCTCCCAATCATTTTCATCAGCCATAGGTGGTACGTTTTCTGCATAAGTTGCAGCAAACTTGTCCACGGAGAAATAGTTGTCGACATAGTTCTCTATTTCAGCTCTGCTACCTCTAAGCTTTAAGATGAAGTACATTGCATGGTGACATGGTAGACCAGTAATCTGCCACTGCCTGCATGAACAAGTCTTGTTTCCAATGTCTACAGTGTACCTCCGTTCACTTCCTTGCTTGTATTCTGCATAAACCTCAGCCAATGTTCTGTAACTTCTGACCATCCTCATCTTTATAGTTCTCATTGCCTTGGTTCTTGCATTCAGTAACATAACCACGCCTTGGTTCTCATGGCCAAAAAAATTTCTTGCACAAATTCTTTGCCTTAAATCTATCTTCACCATTATACATTGTCTTATTGCATCCAACAAAATAACAATTCCAAGTATCCTCATGCCTGAAATCTTATCATTGAAACTCTCTGCCAAATTATTGCAAACAAAATCCACCTTGCTTAACTCACCGAACTTGCTTCTGGCCCATAGCTTGGTGTGTTGTTCTTCAAGGTATTTTTTCACCTTTGGCACTACATACATGTTCTGCAAGTAAGTAGCATGTGTGCTTGGGGTGTATCTGTATGCTGATCACCACAAGTCCTCTTCAAAGATCTTTCCTTTGAACTTCTTAGTGAAGTTAGTAGTACGGTGTTGCATGCATTCTCTATGCTCAACCCCAGGAAACACAGCACAACAGCATTCTCAAGACCCTTGCATGCACCAGCGTGTATCACCAAGCCTTCAGGGTGACCAATTACTGCCCATAGTCTCTGCATGAACCATGTCCAGCTTTCATTTGGTTCACCCTCAACAACAGCATAAGCTATGGGTAGAAGCCAATTATGTGCGTCCAAAGCACAAACAGAAGCAGCATGTCCCCTGAACTTCCCTATTAAAGAAGTTGCGCCTATTGCCAAGTATGGCCGGCAGACGTCTAGGAACCCCTTCCAGCATGCCTTCAGGCAAACAAAACATATCTTGAAGCATTTCTTATCTGCTTGCTTATACCTGAAGCCCCTCGAGACCGTTTCTCTTCCTTTCACAACCTCGTAATCGATGTCAACAACACTACCAGGTGATGTTTTCTCTGAAGGGGATCCGCAATAGAAAACAAAAAAATTCCTATGTTGGAACCCCAAAACTACCTAGGATCTATCTATGTAGTAATGCGGTAGCGGCCAATGCGTATAGAATACATACCCTTGTAGACCGTACGCGGTTAACGTTCTGCGGGGGACGTGGTTGAAGTAGTCGTACTCGTAGCCGACCTCAAGGTCGCGAAGCTCCTCGCAGGTCACCCCTTGCTCCTTCTTCATCTTCATGTGCAGCAGCTCTGGCTCACGAAATTTAAGCGCCCCAAGTGTTGCACCTCGTGTCTTCGTACACATCCGGTGCACGATGATACCTCTGGGTCCCCGATGTCGCCGGGAGTGCGGAAGTTGATATGTGGCTAGGAATCCCTGCAGCGCAACGGCGTACAGCAGGTGTGCCTTGTTCGCACAACCCAGACTTGGGGCCATGGTCACAAGGTATAAAGAGAGGGAGGGAGAAAGTCAACTACAAGACTTCTCAATTTGTGTGTTTAATCCCACCCATGGGCACCCCTTTATCTAGGTGGAGGGCGTGTACCCTCCCCATTAGGTTAGCCATGTGGGACTAAAAGTAAAAGAAAAGGCAGCAGGATTTCCGTCCATCTGGATGGGCCAAAATCTAGCCTAGGAGGAAAAAGGGGAGCAGCAGCTAGCACAGCAGTCGACTGGCTCGCGAGGCCGGGAGGGCCGCCAGCGCCCCCCTGGGCCCAGCGCAGCAGCTGCTGCCACCAGCGCCTGGGTGGGCCGGCGCTCACCCGCGGCCCAGCAAGCCAGTGAGGCGAGGCGGCCAACCCGGGTGGGCCGGATCCCACCAGCGGCCCATCGGCAAGGCGAGGGTAGAGGCGCCCTGGGGTGGGCCAATCTGTCGACCGCGGCCCGTCCACGCGTTGTGCGTCACCCAGCTACTCGCAGCCCTGTGCGGCGGCTGTTATCTGCCGCCCACGTGGGCTGCAGCTGTTTTTTCTTTTTCCTTTCCTTTTTCTACAGCTTTTCTTAGGCTATTTCCCTCCGGGGATTTGGCCTAATATGAAAGTTTCTTTTATAAATCTTAATTTAAATATTATTTAGTATATAGTAATTCATAATTAACATATAATAAATATATATTCAAATTTCCATTTATCCAAAAACACTTTTCCGGTCTTTTCCAATATTCTTTCACCGAACTACTTCGGATCTCTATGTGAAACATTTCCGGCTTTCTCTTTCTCTACTATGATTCCGTCTTACAAATGATCGCTCTCATCATACCCTTAATTGTATCCTCTCATGGCTCGGGAATGCTCTAGACATGATCTGTATCAATGATCAACAGAGGGACCAGGGATATCCATGTGACCCCTATGCATTCCTGATGACAATGTCATTTGAACCGCTAAATGTAGCATCCAATTCCTTTTGTGTCTTAATACGACTTGTCCGAGATCCGATCATTGGTATCACATACCTTGTTCAATCTCGTTCATAACAAGTTCTGTTTTCTTGTTATTGTGATATTACATCCTCGTGACCAAGTCACATGTTGCAACATTTATGGATGTAATCTCACCAAACCGGCCTTATGTATCTTTACCCATCATGTGGGTGAACAAATCCCGGTCCTGCATTCATATGTCATCTACTGTTCCTTCGGAATACCCAACGTACACCTTTATGGCCACCGTATTAACAGATGACGGTTGATGCAGTCAAAGCAGCCTCGGGAAATAGTGAGTAATATGAGCTCACGGTCTAAGGAAAAGAGTCTAGGTATAGTTGTTGCAACACTGAACTATATGACTTGATCGTGTTGTGATCCTTCGAGGAATGCCCATCACATCATTCTCCAATGATATGACCCCATTGTCAATTCGCATAAATGCCCATGGTCTTGAAACCCAAATCATCCTCATGACCAACGAACTAGTATGAATAGAGGCTACTAGGGACTTGGTTGTTTCATACCACAGATGTACCAATGTTTCTACTTCGCATAGTTATAGCACAATACGAAACTATTATAAACTAATTGAGATATGACAATAAAAGCCTATTTATTATTTGCCTCTAGGGCATATCTCCTTCAGTATCCCACTTGCAATAAATAATCCATCTCGCATTTTACTCATATAAACCATATGCCATATGCGTTTACAGATCATGCATGCTCATGGGAAACATCATGTTCATGTTCTGTTTTACCAGATCATTATGTCTTTTGCAAATCGTTAATGTATTCCTAACTTTGACATTCACACCTTTATCGTATAATGGGTCGAAGCATTTGTATGGCGACAAAGTGAGACTTTATTTCTAGTGTTTATGATGATGTTCGTTTTCACCGTTGTCATCTAAACTTCAAAACACACTTTGCTATCCTTTGTGTATATACTGTAGTCCTGGCAGCAGAACGAGGCCAGATTCCAGGAGCTTACAGTGACTTTAGATCGACCTCGAGGGCTTTCTCATGGGCACTGGGCCCTGGGATACATCATTCTACGTTAAAAGCGAACTAGCCCTGCCATAACATTATACATCACATCAGATGGAGCCTTTATACTTCTATATCTATATAGATCCTAGTGCATGAAATGCAACTATGCCACTTACTTTGCTTCTTGCCATTTAAGTACAAACTTAATTCCGGTTCAGTGATAAACTCGGGAATCATTCAAAGACACGTTCTTATAGTTAAGACTTTGTCCTACCAACCAGAACTTCAGGTCACATTACATCGAGTATACAACATGGTTGTATGGAAGAACCTATGACTGAGTCATAGGAGATGCAACACATCTCTTTCTTTCAACCATAATTGCAATACTAACTCAATGCTTCATATAGTAAGAACTTTTTTCTTACCTTGTTCCATTCTGAGATTCTTCATAATCTTGTCTTAGGACATTCTGAACATCCTTTAGAATCAAGTCCAGGAAGCATTCGACATTCAGTGTTTATTAAACTCACTAATCTATCTCGATAGATTTTCTTGTTCAATAAATTCACCTTCATCCTTACTTACTTATTTAAATGGTATTAACACAAATCACATCATTCACATATGTCGTCCACATATCCTAGAATGATTTCACGCTCCCACTCAAATATGACATTCATGTTTGAGATCCAGGGATTTCACTTAGCTCCCACTCAAAATATGTCAGCTACATATTATGATTTAGCCAAGCTGATTTGCTCCCACTCAAATCTAGGTCCTCTCGATAATCTTGGACATTCCAAAATTCTTTGATCATCGTCAAATCGAGAATTCCACTAACGAGATTTCAATGACCATTCATTTCTTATACTTAGGTCCATCACGCTTCTTTGTAATTCGTAGGTATGTCTTGTTCAAAACATGACAAGTGAATCAACAATATAATTCCACAAACGTGTTAGAATACATAGTTGAATCCTACTTTCTTTAGTAAAAGTATTCCCTGAAACTTTATGATCATTATCATTAGTTTCTCCTCTATTTATAGAGTTTGGATTCACGAAACAAATTCCGATGCGCCACTCAACAATTCGGAGGTAAGGTCAAATACCTTTTTAGTCTTTTACTTTCTTCCACCTCTATCTTCATCAAAACACATCAACTTAGGACAATAGCAGGGTTGCCCCTTGTGGACGATGCATTCATAGCTTCCTAAGAATGCTCTACAAAGACTTATTTATTCGCCACGATTTCGACTTATCGAAATCTCTACAGACTCGAACTTGCCATAATACTTATGGTGTTGTTTCCACGAATCTTTAGATTTTCCTTTGTATTTCAAATGAGTGTTTGCTTATTTTGATCTCTAACTCTAAACGACAACTATAACCTTGATAAGAGATAATATTATACCATATGTATCTAATACATATCGATTATGACGTTTAGACATTTCAATATAGTTTAAATTCATCCAATTATCATAATTTGTGAAATATATTTCACAAGTCCCTTTTATGCTAAACTTAACTTGAATACTTTAGTTGATCAAATCGAAGAGACTTATTCTTGTTAATTTCAATATCCTCTAATTGTTGTGAACTCATTTGAACAATTCAAATCATTTCAAACTCATGTTTCATTAAGTAAATACACTTATTCACTTAAGTCAACAATTAACTAATGATTTCCACTACTTGTTGAAAATACGATACATCACTATGTATAAGATTCAACATTTCTTTGCATATCACTGTTTTACTAGAATGCGAAGTTTTAGTCTTTCTGCCCAAGAGGCATGGTTTTGCAAGTCTCTAGATCAAGCATCTAGGACCCTGATGTTCATTTACAATGAAGAACATGCAATAACCAAAATTACTTAAACTATAGTGCCATTTCATTATTAAACTTTAGATATCTTTTAGCATTCTAAATCCTTTATAAATGCTTAAACTATCATCATTAACATAGTGATGAGAATAACTTGTTTGTAATTGTAATGTCACCATAACCGTATTGTTCATAAGAATAGTACAAACTAGCTTGTAACTTGTTCATATGAATAATCGTCTCGCCAAAAGCAAGACACACATATAAGGATTACAACTTATATTCAAGTACACTAATCCAAATGAAAAAATTTGAGGAAAAAGGTGATGTCGGCCATCAACTATTTTGCTTGCCGTCATCAAGTCACGTTGCCTCAAAAACAGTAATTCTCAAGCAGATCCTCATGTTTTCACAAAATGGGACAAGTATCAAATACTTTGCAAACTGCAACGAGTTTTGCAAGAACCACATTTATAATTTGTATATCTTACATATACCTTTTCATCCATGACCTCCATTGCAATCGAGCCCTTCCAAGAGTTCTCAACTCTAATGCAATATAGCTAAGTGTTTTTCCGAATAATCTCTTTTCATCCATGATGGAGGAAAAACCATCCAACGGCTCATACTCTATGTGCCTTATTCTGTAGAATACAAAATATAGCCCAACTTTCCATCGAATGGGGAATGGCTTATTGGATGATTATGAGGAAAATACAAACATTCCGAAGTCATCGAATTATCTCCTAATGGTTAATGTATCAAGAATAGAAGATCACCTTTTATGAGGATACCCCTCAGGCGTGGGTATTAATCTATGAAGTTGGACTGTTTTGCTAAGTTCCACATTAAGCAATATATTCCCTTGGTAGGAAAGGAACTCAATGGGATAGGCCATGATCTACTAAGATATTTGCAAACAGACATCTAGACTAAGTTTATAATAAGAGATCCATTTATAATTGGTCTCCACTAAAATTGTCTTCCCTTGGACAATTTTAGTGATCGCATGATCCCTATCCTCAGCACCTCCCCCGATCATGACGGCCAGCAGTGCATTATAAAAGGTAGACATTCAATAATGCCAATCACATCATCCGTGTGACTCATGCTCGATCTTTTGATCTCTTGTGTTCCAAGGCCACGTCTTTGTAACAAGCTAGGCTCGCCAAATCTAACTTGTGTCTATTCGCTGTGCAACATGGCTTACACCCACTGTATGCGAACATAGATATGTCTGATCCCTACTCACCACAGGGCGCCTCATACCGAAGAACTTTCTTGGTGGTGCACACAAAAGGGGAACGTAGAACATTGGAATTTTGTAGGGATTATCTTATTTGCTACCGTTGAGTATCTTAATACTAGCACACAATAAGATGTAAATAGGTATCAACATCATGTATAATGTGATATGATATGGTGCTTCTTCTTGCGCCTTGATCTCCATTGAGCACTCCGGCATGATCTCCATCTTGCCCTTGGTTTGACGCCAAGTCCACGATGCCGCCACCAAGTCGTCCATTGGAACGATGACTATTACTATACTACTTAGTAACAGAAAAGTAAACTACTATACCTTCGCAATGACCAATGCCATATCATAATCACATGCCCCCTGCAAAATAAAGTTAAATGCCTCTACTTTATCTATTGCAAGTTTTACGTCGTTGTTAGGGCTTTCGCAATAGTTGTCCCTACTACACTATGAACTTTCCAACCACAACATGGATCTGATAGTTGTCCCTACTACACTCCTTTCGAGGCCCTCCGTTGAAAATGCTATATCAACTATTGAATGAGAGACAGACACCCGCTAGCCACTTATACAGTACAAGCCGTATGTTGAGCGTGGAACCATTCTCGCGCACGAATACGCGTAAGGTCGGTCCGGGACGCTTCATCAAACAATACCACGATATAAACAAGTACACGTTAGAGGGTAACAACTAAGGGATCAATGCCCGCACAATACTTGTGCGTACTGGCCGTACATCAGTCCTACATATAGATCGGCTCTGATACCACTGAAGGGGATCCGCAACAGAAAACAAAAAGTTTCCTACGTTGGAACTCCAAAACCTGCCTAGGATCTATCTATGTAGTAATGCGGTAACGGCCAATGCGTATAGAATACATACCCTAGTAGACCCTACGTGCTTAACGTTCCGCACGGAACGTGGTTGAAGTAGTCATACTCGTAGCCGAGCTCAAGGCCGCGAAGCTCCTCGCAAGTCACCCCTTGCTCCTTCTTCATCTTCATCGTGCAGCAGCTCCGGCTCACAACATTTAAGCGCCTCAAGTGTTGCACCTCGTGGCTTCGTACACATCCGGTGCAAGATGAGACCTCCGGCTCCCCGATCCCGCCGGGAGTGCGCAAGTTGATATCCGGCTAGGAATCCCTGCAACGCAACGGTGTACTACAGGTGGGCCTTGTTCGCACAGCCTAGACTTGGGGCCATGGTCACAAGGTATAGAGAGAGGGAGGGAGAAAGTCAACTACAAGACTTTTCAAATTGTGTGTTTAATCCCATCCATGGACACCCCTTTATATAGGCGGAGGGGGTGTGCCCTCCCCATTAGGTTAGCCATGTGGGACTAAAAGTAAAAGAAAAGGCAGTAGGATTTTCGTCCATCCGGATGGGCCAAAATCCAGCCTAATAGGAAAAAGCGGAGCAGCAGCCAGCACAGCAGCCGGCTGGCTCGCCAGGCCGGGTGGGCCGCCAGCGCGCCCCGCCGCCCAGCGCAGCAGCTGCTGCCGCCAGCGCCCGGGTGGGCCAGATCCCACCAGCGGCCCAGCAGCAAGGCGAGGGGACATGCGGGCCGGGGTGGGCCGGTCAATCGACCGCGGCCCGTCCGCGTGTGGCGCGTCACCCAGCTACTCACAGCCCTGTGCGGTGGCTATTATCTGCCGCCCACATGGGCTGTAGCTGTTTTTTTCCTTTTCCTTTCCTTTTTCTGTAGCTTTTCTTCTTAGGCTATTTCCCTTCAGGGATTTGGCCTAATATGAAAGTTGCTTTTATAAATATTAATTTAAATATTATTTAGTATCTATTAATTCATAATTAATATATAATAAATATATATTCAAATTCCCATTTATCCGAAAACACTCTTCCGGTCTTTTCCTCTATTCTTTCTCTGAACAACTTCAGATCTCTCTGTGGAACATTTACGGCTTTCTCTTTCTCTACTATGATTCCGTCTTACGAATGATTGCTCTCATCGTACCCTTAAGTGTATCCTCTCATGGCTCGGGAATGCTCTAGACATGATCTGTATCAATGATCAACGGAGGGACCAGGGATATCCATGTGACCCCTATGCATTCCTGATTACAATGTCGTTTGAACCGCTAAATGTAGCATCCAATTCCTTTTGTTTCTTGATACGACTTGTCCGAGATCCAATCATTGGTATCACATACCTTGTTCAATCTCGTTCATAACAAGTTCTGTTTTCTTGATATCGTGATATTACATCCCCGTGACCGAGTCACATGTTGCAACATTTATGGATGTAATCTCACCAAGCTGGCCATATGTATCTTTACCCGTCATGTGGGTGAAAAAATCCCGGTCTTGCAGTCATATGTCATCTACTGTTCCTTCAGAATACCCAACGTACACCTTTATGGCCACCGTATTACCAGATGGCGGTTGACGCAGTCAAAGCAGCCTCGAGAAACAGTGAGTAATATGATCTCATGGTCTAAGGAAAAGGTGTCTAGGTATTGCTGTTGCAACAATGAACTATATGACTTGATCGTGTTGCAATCCTTTGAGGAATGTCTATCACATCATTCTCCAATGATATGACCCCGTTGTTAATTGGCATAAATGCCCATGATCTTGAAACCCATATCATCCTCATGACAAACGAACTAGTATGAATAGAGGCTACTAGGGACTTGGTTGTTTCATACCACACCTATACCAATGCTTCTACTTGGCACAATTATAGCATAATATTAAACTATTATGAACTAATTGAGATATGACAATAAAAACCTATTTATTATTTGCCTCTAGGACATATCTCCGTCATTCTCTACCCGAGCTTTGAAACTATACAACATGTGAAAACTGTCATTCTAGTTGCCTTGAATGAAGTCTAGAGCCATCTCCTTCCCATCAAAGACTCCGTGGTAAGGAATCAGAATGGTAAGCTTTTTGCTAATCTTTGCTCTGAGTTCAGCAGGTCCAATGTTATGATCATGCCTCACCCAGTCAAGTACAGTAGCAGCAATCCACTTGGTAGTCGCCGGTCTAATTTTATCACTTAAAGAAGTATTAGGGAAGCTGTGTTTCTTCGTGTTTACTTTGATCTGTATTCGATAAGAATCCAAATAATTTAGAGATAATTATCAGCAGAATAAATATGAGAAAGACTGAAACTAAATGTAGTTATTGCAACTTGAAATGGGTGTCCACCCCGCATTGGAGATGCATGTAATATCCATTTACACACATTACTTTCCCTACAATGCAACCTAAATCTCTTTTGGTTGCTCTTTTCAATGATAAATTCGAACCCAAATCTGATTGCATAGGTTGCAACTGCATATCTGCAGTCCTCCACATTCTCAAACACAGTCCCCTCATCAATTGTAGGATTATCCCTATCAAAGTGTATCACTGGCCTGTCCTCATCTTCGTCATCGTATCTACATCCCATATCCACATCTTCACATTCCTCTTCCTCATCAGTCCCATAGTCAGCCTAAAAGTTCGAATCAACCAAATATTCCCTACTCTCCATCCTACCAGGGTCAGCAACCATGTCTGAATATGCTTTCTCATCATCATCCGCACTGCCACACATTTCAGTGTCTTCATGCTCGCTGGACAAAGCATCATGCTCAAGGACAAGTTGTACAGATGTCCTGCGGTTACCAACACATATCCTTGCCATCACCACGGGACTAGAAACACTAACTGGGGTATGCTGAAAAGGAATCACAATTCTTAACCTTCAATGTCGATGCACGACACCTTCTCCGGGCTCCATACCTCCAAAGCTCTACACCCCACTTCCTCTTCCCTTGTTTCATTTTCCTCTATGCTCTCTAGACTTGAAGGAGATTCCGTGCTCTCTAGCCGCACAGGACCCATCTCCGTGTTCTTAAGCCTCACAGGATCCATCTCCGAGCGGGATCTAGATCACCAGCGTCGTTTGGCACCTAACCCAATGGTTGACTCTTGGTTTTCGTTTCCAGACGTGCCTAGGAGGTGGATGGCGGCAAGGAGACAGGGCAGGGAGGGGAGGGAACGGCACGTGAGGGGATGGCAGGAGGAAGATGGCCCAAGGGGAGGACGAGAGCGGTGCACGACTGAACGGAGAAGGCAGCGGAAGGAGTAGAGGAGCGGATCTGGTTGCGACAAAACATGGAAAATTGCACAATAATGTGTTGGTGGGCGGGACCAGCCCTCAAACCTGGGATTCACACCATCGAAGGTGGAGGAGGCGGGCCCGCCATTTAGAAAACATGCCACATCATCATCCCCTGTTTCTGATGCACGTAAAAAACACGCCACGTCGGCATCCCCTGTTTCTGATGGTGTTGCTACAATTCGATGGTACATAGTGGCATAGAAATAATATCGTATAAACATAAGGGCACAGTCGTCAACATTTCTAAAATGTAACCCGGTCTCCTACATGTCCTGGTACATTTCCCGATGAGGTGGATATCCATGACCGATCTTTTTAATACGTTCGCACTCTTATGCTAAGAAGGGAAATAAATATTGAGCGGTTAATGCAACGAGTGTCGAATTATTACCCTCTAAGGAAATGGGAGATGATTATTTTCACGCGTGCCCGCAGTCCAAACCTACTGTTAGTCTGTCACTCCCCTTCTCCGACAAACCACAGTTCACCTTGCGCAGCTCCTCCACATCGCACCACCTAGGGTAACATGGCCTCGCCTAAGCAGCCGCCGCCACCGTGACACCCGCCGAAACTGGGGTATTTAGCCCCTCTAAGGCATGCCATGAAGCTCTAATTCAAGGCCGGTCTGCCATTTCCCTGCCAGGCGGATGATTTCGCTGAATGTGCCGAATCTGTCGCGGCGGTGGCGCCGACATCGTCAGTGCCTAATGCGGCAAGCAGGGCCAAGAGAGAAATTTGGAGAAATCACGCGTCAGCATTATGACATGCTCTAGGCAGTGGGAATAAGGTACATATCAAAACGTTCATGAGAGCATGCCACCAAGGGTACACATCCTCGAACAGGGCAGCGCCAAGGTCTAGGAACTCTCGAGTCCACGCTTCGGCATGGGATACCTTACCACAGTGGGGGAGGCTGGGAACACGCCGTCTACGACAAAGACGCTCCATCCAACGCACCGTCGGAGGCCGTACCGCGGCGGCGACCAAGTGTATACACTCAGCATGTTGGATTGTTCGACAACTGGAGCCAGCAGCGGGCATCAGCTCAGTTGGAATTCAGGTTCCAGTTCACACGGACCTACGATCCCAAAAAGAAGATGCCAAATTTTAGTTTCGAAGAAATCATTGCGGCGGCGTGGATGTTCCAACTGAACCGGCACTAGCGCACGCAAAGCGGTCATGCATGAACGATGCAGATTTCTTGTAGTTTGGCGGGAACAATAGATCAGTTTGGGTTAAATGATCAAAGAACTTACGTTCTCTCAAGGCAATTGGCCAGCCAACTTTTTGGTGGAGATCTGCAGTTTCTTCAGTGTAGAATAGTTAAGTTTAGACTGAAGAATGACTTTTGTAGATGAAATGCTGACGAATTGTTCTATAAACTAGTAGGAAGTTTAGCCACTTTTGTGCAAGTATAAGACCCTTTTGTATGGAAGTACTACTTTGTAAGCAAATACTATCAAGTATCTATTTCCTTCAATTACTAGTCGTGGTTAAATCCAGTTAACTGGCATTTTTTGTCCTAGACAGATAAAATTCAGACGATATTTTATGTACAGATTTTGCTTCTGTTGTCTATGTTGTAAACCATTTTTCCTTTTTCTTGTGTTGTCTGTAAAATGGTCCTGCAGTTAAACATGTTACAAATCTATCTACCATGTACTTGAAGAGGAGATGGACTACATTTTCATGGCATCCACAGAATTGACATTGCTTATTGCTAGACCACCCTCTTTTCATGAGGTTGTCCTTGGTTATTCACAGAAATTATAAAGCACGATGTTCAACTACATAGACACTACATCAAATTCATTACCCACACATACTAATTCGATTCAAACTATTACACACACATACTACTTCGAATTCATTACCCACACATACTACATCAATTCAAACTATTACACATTTTTAGTCGATGCTAACTTCTTGCTACGCTCTCCATACTACAAATTCATTAGCCACACATACCACATCAATTCACTAGAGCTCTGTCTTCACTCGAGGGAAATCAGAACCACCAGCTTGTCCAATCACAATTTCCCCACCGAAACTGTGTGAGCTGTTGCGAGACGGTGGTGGTCCTGTGCCATCGATCCTTCTAGGCCAACACTGCAGGCGACGAGGATGCTTTTTGGCAGCCTCTTTGGGGCCCTGAATGCCTTGTACCTATTCTAGAACCTCCTCTAGGTGGGTGATGACCGGGTGCTTCTAGCAAAGCTGTCGCCCTGCCCTGCTTGGAATCTGCACCTCGTACATCTTAGGAATAGTGTCAGGATCTTTCAGCCACGCCTTTACCTCGATTACCCATCTGTCGCTCGGTGGCACGATTTCCACTAGCTCACTGCCAAGGCTACTTACTACCTGCTTGAGGGCCTCCGGCTCCCAAGCATCTAATGGGAGGCCGTCAAAGCCGAGTTTGGAGAAGAAACGAAGCTGCCCCAAGCGATCGTCCCACCCACAGGCGTGATGCCAACGCATGAAGCTCGTTTTCTCCCCGCAACACTCGAAAGAACGGGAAGAATGCAGAACGCGCTCGATGTCTGAGTTGTGCTCGAACCGGATGAAGAAATCGAATGGCGGCACGCATACCTCAATCTTGACCTCATTTCATCTGATCCCAAAATGAGACCTGAAAGACGACAACAACTCTGCCAGTGACGTGGTGGGATGGACGCCCAACACGGTGGCCATGAGAGCGTGGTTGTCGAACTGCTATGCCAGGGCTACCATGCCTGGGGTGCGCGGTAGCACGCAACTGCCCGAGGCCGGTCACCGGCCAGGATCGCCCAACGGGATGCGCTCCGCCGTGCGAGAAGGACTATCGAGAGGCGAGATATTAGTCCGGGGATGCGAAGCTCCGATACGGCGGATGATGCGACGGCGACGGTTGCGAGCTTCGATTAGAGGCGTGAGAGGTTGACCGGACATGGCGGGGACGGAAATTAGAGAAAGTGCGAGCTCCGATCTGAGACGAGCAGCCGATGTTGACCAAAGGTTATGGGGAGGGGAGCAGGGTTGAAGAGCAGATCAGAGCAAAGAAATAGATTTGGTCCACTCAGGGATCTCGTCCACGCAGGGGTAAACTAGTCCACAACCATAAAAGATAACGGGGAATACTAACAGAGCGGGCCAAGAAGAGTTGACCTAACGGCAGTATTTTAGTTCAAGCATTTTTCATCTGGTTCAAACGACTGTTTGGCCGTTAGACTTGTATTCACCCCCATTTGGTCTTTCTGGACAATTGGCGATTCTACTACGGCACCTCTGCGCGATTGATGACAACTCGGGTATCGGGATGCACTCGCCCGGGAAGTTTGGTACCGCAAACCAACAATCCCGTTTTTTAGGTCGCCCGGGTCCATTGCTCTCGCCTAAGGTGAGACATTGTCTGTGGTCGGTCGAGCCCCTCTCCTGCCCGTGCTAATTTGGTCTCTATCAGTATTTTGGCTCTCAATTTCGCATACTAACTCGGATCGAGATGATTCAAAAATCAAACTTGTTTGTTTCTATGAGACCCACAACTTTCGTGTTCGGCACTTTTTCATTTGAGCTTATTTTAAAGGACTCATAGTTAAATCCTCCATGTATCAGTCTCCGAGTCTTATTTGAACACTAGCATAATCGGCTAGTAAGCCTGATAATTCCTTGACTTGAAATAATCCTCTAAGTGGAATTTTCCAAGTGTCTCTCTCCATTTGCCTTGATTAGTTACGAGCCCAAAACGAGTGCCAACAGCGGTAAACACCTATCAAGAAGGGAGTATACACTTGCGCTAACATCATCGAGTTCGAATGTAAAGGTGGACAATGACTTTCATCCTATATGCCAGATCTACTAGTTCTCAAATTACTGGAACTTTTAAAAATTTACTCATTACCTTTCTTATGTGGAAGCTACACTTTATAATGGTGGCTATATTAGTTGCTCAAAATTTCATCCTCCAATGTTTGGCATCACTTTAAGCCTATGTCAGATTATGAGTGAATAAGAGTGCATTTACTATTTTTTTTACTTATGGCATAGACTACTATGATCGTATTACTCTCAAAAAATGATCATATGCAACTTCACAAATTTCTTAGATCATGTTTCTAATGTTTTTTAGATTGTATTACTGTCTACTTACGATTGTTATACCGCAAAGTGACTTTAGAAATATTCAATAGCTTCAGAATTGCCTTTAAATGCTAGCATTTGATTCAGTTTTTAGGTTTTGTCAAAAATCTGGCCACACTATTCTCAAAATTTCCAACCATTCAAATCAGCTTTGTTTGAGCTAAAAAAAAGTACAGTATGTCAACAATAGTTATACTACATTGTTGCGTAAAATTCTCAATTTTTTCTAATCTTGTTGATTTCCCAAATAATTCAAAACAGAAAGTAGTTTCCAGTTTCAGAAAATAGAGGAGAGGGTGAGCTATCACCGATTTTTTGACCGCTCCCCCGAAACCCTCTCCCGTACCTCCCCGCATGAGGCAGCTAGGGGCCCCTTCTGCCAACTCTCCCAGCGCTACCTCCCCCATCTCTCCTCCCTCCCGTCGTCGATGGATAGTCTCTTTCCCGCTAGCAAGGGGTGCGACTCAGGAGCTCTACCATGGTGGCGGTGCACATCGGCTAGCGGAGCTCCCGCGAGGCCCGAATGGGGGTGGGGTGCAAGCGCTCCTCCTTGGCGGTGGGGAAGACTTGGCCATGGTCTTGGCCACCAGTGCCCTGCAGGCCAAGATCTGGGCCATTTGGGCCCAATCTAGGTTGGGGTGGGCTGGCTGGCTCAAGCTCGGGTGTGTGTTCCTGCTTTTGGCAAAGGGCAGCACAGGATGGGCGTGCCGACCATGGAACCACGTCTACTATAGTGCAGCGGACGGAGCTTCACAGGCCCAATCTGGGCCTGGCTGGGCCTATGTTGGGCTAGTGTGCTCCTGCTGCTTCGTTTGTTCTTCTGCCGCCTTTGGCAGTGGAGACCCCCCCCCCACGAGGCTATGACTCTGACACCCGTTGTCATCAGCGGTGTTCTTGGTCTGACCGTCCTCACAATGTTTTCCATGGTGAGACGTAGTTGATGACCGCAATATCGTTGGCGTATCTTGGTGGGCGGCAAGTTTGATGGAGTGTGATGAATTATCCAGTGGAGTGGTTTTTTGGGTCGAGAGAAATATTTTTTGGTTCGGTCGTCACCGACCGTGTGACGCCTCTGGTGCCATTGTTCCCTCTTGAAGAGCGTCAAGGGTACTCCTTCCCCACTCCCTTCCATGTACCATGAGAAACCTAGGGTTAGTCAGGGCAGTAGGGAAACAGCGACATCGTATTCATTTTTGAATGTGATGCTTGGTACACGATGATTCGGAGCATAGGAGTGTCGTGGGACTTCTCCATAGGGTGCAATGGTGGCGGATCATCATCACTTTCCTCGATCTCATGATGTCGTCTTTAGTTTCTCTTTACTTCTCTCTTTTTTTCTTTTGGTCTTGATTGTTGTAACATCCCAGGATTAGCACCTCGAAATAGATAGGACACATGTTTGTGCATTGCATTCATGCATAAGAAAATCCGGGGAATTTTTGCACAAAACTAAAGAAGCTATAGAGGGATCGAGATTTCTCTTGTTCTGATGGAAACATCAGGGCAGGTGCGATAGATTTCGACATGACCTTTGCAAAACTCTTTGGTTAAGGGGGGAGTGATTCAAACATGTATTTGAATATGAATAGAATTTGAAAGAAGTTAGTAAAAATGAAATTGAACCTCAAATATAACTAAAGAATGAATTCTTATAATATACTAATACTTGTATTGTGTTATAATTAAAGACAAATTAAAGATTATTTTAATAAATGAGAATTCAAAAAATATAAGTACAAATAATAACAAGTCTTAAACTCTAAAGAGAGGGAAAATCAAGCTTTATTAAATATGGAATGTAATATTCCAATGTTCCTTTACAATTAATAGATAAAAAGAAATTTACAATCAGAATATTATAAGTAATAGAAAAAGATGAAGTTGAACTATAAGAAGGAAATTCAACTTTATTATATCAAACCAATAATAATACATTGTCTTTACAGATAAATAAAAGAATGAATAAATTACAAAATAAATAAAAATAAGATTACAACAACTTGAATATAGAAAGGTCCTAATCCAAATCTTCATATTCTGAAGATTCTCTTTATAAGTTTGATACCTGCAAGCAAAGACAGAAAGAAACAAAACAGAAATAGGGTTATGGATTAATATTAGTGCTCTCAGAATTAACAGTGAGATGCACTGTTACTGTTCATCACTTAGCTAATCATAAAAGGGGCAAGTTTTCACCAAAGAGTGGTATTTGTTCTTATCAAAATCTTCTTAGTATAATATCATTGACAGAAATATGAGGGGCAAGTTTCACCAGAACAGTAAAGGCAAAAGGTAAAAACATCAGGAAAATATCACACTTTTACTAGAACTCATCCACAGCTTGAAAGCTACAGAGTGGGAACTTGCACCATACCAGGCACACCCACAAGCAGCTTACACATCGACATGTAGCATAGTGTGTTGTCAACACAGGACAACCAAGAGGTAGGATAAGAACACAGCCGTAGCAGCATAGTACCACTTTGTTGGTCACTTGCTACACATGAATTTCCACCACATAGGTAAGAAGTCATTCTTACTTCTGTATACTCCAAAACCCTGCTCTTATCAAATCATTAGGAATCATTATGCTTAGCATCCAAATAACCATATAGATCTATCCACACAGATCACCAACACTCTGGTTGCTTGAGGAAGCCATCTAGAAGCTAGGTCATGGGGATGATCATGATCATGCATGTACCAGTTCTAGGAGGAGAAGGCTAACAAGCTCAAGACCAGAGCACTAGGCTGAGCTGACCAACATAAACAAGCAACCTCATGCATCAAGGTACAAACTCACTAGATCACTAGCTAGATCTGGTAGCATATTTATTCTTATCGGGTAAGAAAATTAAGCTTTTGGTGGGGAATACTTTCAGGTTATCATAAAGGCTATTCTAGTCATCATAGAGTAGAGAGGGAACAAATAGGATATGTTCTTGTTTAAAGTATGGCTTTAGCTTTCACTTTTCAGGCTTGGGATTAAATTCCAAGTAGAAAGAACATAGTAGCAGATCATGCTAACTGGCTACTGCTATGCATACACCAAGAAATGGAGGCACCATAGCAGCATCTCAGTACATCAGATGCTACTTGAGTCAAACATATGAACAATAAAGCCCAACACCATAGATTCAATCAGTTTCCTAATTTAGTAGACTAGAAATCATTTGTAAGATCATCTGATCTTTCATAACCCAACATACACTTCTAAAGCCTCAGTCTATGCATCATTGGCAGGGGCATAGCAGTAGATCATGCTACCTAGGATATTATTGTGCACACTCCAAGAAGGAGGTACCACAGTAACAGCCCATGGCAGCAGAAACCAATAGAGCAGATTCACAAATTAATTTCTAAAGATAGCCACTTGTAAAGAACATACTAATTTCACAAGTAATGGTCTAAGACCAGCGTCATAGACTAGTATGTCTAGTTTTAACTAGATCAATACACATCACCACTACTAGTAATGGTATATTCCCAACTGGGTAACACCTCTGTACTAGCAAGGTCATCACATTAGGAATAAGCCTAAGCAGCATCTGTCCAAAAACACATAACATATTCCTAAATGACTTAGGAATCATAATTTTGATTTGAGAAGACAGTGAATGTCAAAACTATCTATCTCTAGGCCACACTAGATAGAGACCTTTAATTAAATCACTTCCTATAGAAAAATAGGAATCATCCAGTTATGTATCATCTCCTAGTACATCACAGACAAGAGACTAAGATCTAGTAATCTTAATTTTACAAAGTACCAGGATGGAATCCTGAAACTGAACTCAAAAGGTGTTTACAGTAGGTACCAAGCCAAGCAACAAAGCTTAGCAGTAAGGCACCACAACTACATGTGAGTTAAGCTACTAACTATAACCATTTAGGCTTCCACAGTAAATAAACCATGCATCCACGGAGTGTTCTCAGACAGAGAACAAAGTAACTGAATGCAATCAACATAGTGCTAACTGACAGAATTTAGAGTAGAAGGCTAAAGATCAACAAGGGTGTGGTACTACACCACAATAATACATCATGTAGAAGGTTATCACAACCAAGATGAATCAAGACGCCTAACTAGGCATCACTATAGGGGGGTATGAACACTAGGTTCAGAGATGAAACCTAATAGGGGGTAACCACAGTAATCACACATAGCTTGGCTCGGAAGAGCATCAAGAGGAGCATAGACAGGGTAGTACAAGGAGACTTACTTGAGGTCCTCGCGAGTGTACGAGAGATGGCTGGCGGTAGAGAGAAGTGGCGGCACGGGGAGCACCCAGAAGAGGCGCTACAACCCGCACCAGCACACGATGGTGGCGGCCATGGTAAAGCGGTGCCACGAGCACCACCGCATCGTCGAGGGAGCGCCAGAACCTACGGAACTTAAACCCTAGCCACATGGTAGAGGTCAGCGCGGCCAATGGAGAGCGCCAGCACAAAATTGAGCGAGACAGCATCAAGCAACAACATCATCCATATCGTCTTGCATCGTGGTGGTGGTCACGGCGGTAGAAGGTTGCCGGAATCGAGCCCGAGATCGGCGGCGCCATCGGCATCGCCAGAGATAAGATCGAGAGGGTGAGAGAGAGAGGAGTGACTAGGCCGGTGGGGGCGGTCCAGTGACCCTAGGTTGGTTTGACCCAACCCAGTGGGCCGGATCGAGCCGGGCCAGGCCCATGTCTTAGAAAGAAAACCCTAGTAAAAATGTTTAATTACAAATATACCCCTAAACTTCTTTTAATTCCAAAAAATATAGAAAAATCCTAAAAACACATGTAATATATCAAGATGATCACAAAAATAATCTCTACCTCATAAAAATACAAATATAATAACTAAGGTAAGATAAAATGTAATAAAATATTAACAATATTAAATTCAAATTGACATTTCATAAAATAAGGAAAAGTCCTAAAAATGAATAAAAATCATTTTTTCCTATGAAAATAAAGCTACTATTTTATAAAAATACTAACTCAATTTGTTTACAAATAAAACTTGAAGCAAATATTTAATCCTTTGTGGAATTTTATAAAAATAAGAATAACGCCTAAAATTAAATAAGATTTACTTTTGAGGTCTCTAATAAATAAATTTCACTAGAAAAATGCTAAAAAGATTATTCTATAGGTTTCTAAGATTTTAAAATAATTAATCCTTCACCATCTTATAAATACCTATTTTGTAAATTCTTTAAAAACATTTCTGAAATAAGAAATAATCACAATTTAATATAAAACAATAAATCTTTTACATTTAAATACTACTTTCAAAACCATAACTTGAGTCTATAATAATACTTAAAAAATAACTTATTAACTTTATAAAATTCCTTTAAAACTATAACTCCAAGGTAAACCAACAATCTAAGTAAATTTTAATCACCATTCACTTATAATAAAAGTGAATGTTACTTATCTATTAAATATTCATGATTTCAAACTTTAAGAGATTATTAAAATCATCTAAACTTACTTTCCTTAAAAGATAAATTATATTCATAATAACAAGTCATATTTGAACTCATCACTCACTTAAACTAAAATTGAATGATCTCATACTCTTAGACATGCTTATTACAAAGCTTAAAAGTTATTAATACTTTAAAACATCACACCCTAGATCTACTTATGTTTTAAAGTTAATTTTGGTACATCAAGTCATGCATAATGCCTAAAGAATATTTATGTTTTTATAGTCATAAAGCATTTCAAGTCCAAGCTTATCGGATAAAGGCAAACGACATCAATCACATTCGATTAACCATAAAGAATGTTTAAATTTCAACAAAGAACTCTTTTCTTCAAAAGTTATTCATTTTGCCACTTCAAACAACAACCTTATAATAAGTCCCATAACTCTTAACAACTTAACATAATAAATCCCATCATAATTACCAGATAACAATTCCCCTCGATCTTAGAATATTATTATACTTCACTTTTATACTTTGCATATTAAACACTTCTTTAAAAGCTTTAATTGATTAGTAATCTTGCTTAAGAAATCTTTTAGATACCATGCCCATTTGAGTGCTTTAATATTGTATGTTACTTTTTATATTTACATATTATTTCCACACACACTCTCACAAGCCTTAATAAGAAGCACAAGTATGAAGCTAGTATAGAAGTGAAACACATTCTAAAGAAACCATCCCCAGTTTCCGAACCCTAGATCAGATACGAGTATTACAGGAATTCACGTTTATCAAATTGCATTACATTACTTATGCATAATTGCATCTTGCTTCTTTAAACATTAGTCCTTACTGGACCAATGATGCTATTTCCAGATTTTGGATCTTCTATTGTCTCGAAGACCGTGAGTGTATAATCTTGCAATCACAAAAGGAAAGTTCACAACTTGCTCATGTCCTTTGATTATTTTCTATGCTTGTAACTCAACTGTTGTCATCACCTTCATTTCAAAAAGGTCGAAAACACTATTTTCATAATTAACTTGAAGTATCGGTTACTGATCTAGGGTGATCAACTAATCTATCATAACTATCAATGGAAACGCCATTATACAGGAATGTATCATCTAGGACTTAACAACCAATGTCGCTAGTGATTCTAGCACCGTATATTACGTGTTAACCATGAGATTTGGATGGGACGGAGAAGTCAGCTGGATCTTCTTCCTTTCGCATGGACAGTTGCCCTAATCATGAGGCTGAGGATTTCTCGTGAAGAAACATAGCACATGGGTGGACCGCCTTAGTTTCCCATGATTTTGGTGTCTAGATCATCTTGAGAGGCCGCAATGGCATAACCGTATCATGGAGTCTTTAGGTGCCTACCAGGGTTATAGCCAGTCCTATATGGGCCTTAACGGAGGTGGGGCATGTCCTAGAGGATCGTGTCGTCATGTAGGGTCGTGGAGAGTGGCAGTGATTGGCTTGGATCTTAGACTAGGCCCTACACCAAGGAAGTGTTGACGAGAATGCAACTCAGATGAGCAACAAGGCTAAGGTCTCTCATGGGTAAAGAAACGCACCTCTGCAGAGTGTAAGAACTATGACATGTTGCTCCTTGTTTCGGGAAGGAGCTACGAATGCGGCAGGAAAGGAACTCCATGAAAGTTCTGGTTAACCTATGAAGGCTGTCGGACATAGTTTTCAGAATAAAAGCAACCTTTGAAGAAATGTTTACGAAAACCTGCATTGCCTACGACCTCTGGTCTATGGCTGTAGAGATAGTGCGTCATACACTCCTTTTTAGTGAACTTGCTAAGTACGCTCGTACTCAACCGTACCTTCTTAACCCTTGCTAGGTTCTAAGCCATTGAAGACGACATCAACCTCAATTTTTTCTCAAGAAACCATCATCGGCAGCTCAAGTTCTTCAATAAAGTAAATGAAGTCAACATATACATCAACCGAAGTGAAGACGAAGTTCTTGATTAGATAGGAGTAGAAACTCTAGCCATAACACCTACTTCTGTAGAGCATTGCACTAGTAGCAATTGCAAGCCAAATAGTATAGATGCTAGTCTTATTAGCCAGATAGTTCCGAGTTATTATTTCTGGTTCTTCTTTGTAAGGAGTTTCTTTCTCTCTCTTTGACCTAGAGTGTTCTCTAGATCTTTTGTAAAGAGTCTAGTTGTAATCTATAGTCATGTCTTGGACTTGATGTGTTTCTGTTGTATCACTCTAAGGGATGTAATACTAGTGAACGGTGTTTCATTGGTGTTGTGTCAACGACTATATTGTACTACATCATGCAGTGGTATGATGGATCACCGCAATTGTGCAGTTTGCCCCAACAGTGATCTCAAAGTTGTATCGTATGGTTGCTATATTAATATAGGTGTGAGCTGAGAACAGTCTTTTTCCCGTGGAAGCCACAACCCGACAGCTTAGGCGACATCGTGCTTGCCATTTGTCGAGTTCCAGACCACCCTGGTTGTTCCCTTGCACTTTATAAGCATCCCTGGTGCCCTATGAAAACTTCTTTGTATCGGCACCGGTACGTGTCAGCGTTCCATCCACCACACAACGTTCACGAGCACTTTAAGATTTACGCAAACATTACTCTGCGTCTGTTTCCCTCTGTCCTGCACATCTCAAGTGGACCCCATAGCACATGTCTGGAAGCCGGCGCACGTGACTTTCTTTCCTCTCCACAGACTTCTTCTCTCCCCCTCTCGTCAGACCTGAGAAAGTTGGGCAGCAGCGAGCTCTGGCCACAGAGAGCGTCGGAGGGAGCTCCGGCCACCACAAACAGTGAGGTGCCAGCTGGAGCGCGACGTCCACATCGGCGGAGGTGCGGCGGTGACGGAGGCACGTCGAGGAGGCCGTACCTCCTTTTGAGGTCTCCGCTACTCGCGGGGCTCTGCCTTGGTGACGTCCTCGACGGAGGGTCCTCGAGAGTCTCCTGTGATGCCATCACCCGTGATGGCGCTTGCCGCCCTCTCCGGCAGACCATCCTCGCCGGTGACGGCACGCCCCTCGTCCTCACGGCCTAGTCCGGTCTAGTTCCGGCCGCCCACGATTTCTGGTTGGAGTCGTGCGTCCATGAAGCTATGGGGAATCCTATTCCATCTAAGGATTTATTCCAAAACCTTTTTATTTGTTTAAATAGAGTTGATTTTTCTGGTATTTTTGTGAAACTAGTCTGAAACACTATGAACCTGTTCCGAAACATATATGTTAGACAAGTGTTCTAAAGTTTTGGTGTACTCGTTAGGAGATTTATTATTGACATGTTGACAAAGTACTCATTAAAACTGATGACAAAGTACTCATTAGGAGATTTTAGTATTTCAGATTTATTATTCCTATGGCGTTTTGGAGAAGGGGATTTTGGGGAGTTCATATGTCAGACAATTCTCCTAAAAAGATTTACTAATCCCATTGATTTAAATTGTGTGTCACTTGGGGTTGTGAATTGGTGTCCGGAACCAACATAATATTCTATTTTAAGAATTTGTACTGGGTGTTGAAAGAAGTGTTGTGAAGGTTTACAGTACTATATAGAGGCCTAGTTTGTGTCGTTGGTACATAGTGTGAATATTACACTGATGCTCATGCACTTTAGTATACCCATGTCACTTGGTAAAGCATCTTAATTGGGCAGTCAGCAGTCAAATCAAGGAGTTGAACTTGCATTAGTGCTAAGAACATCGCAAATGGCTGAATTCTGATACCATATTTGAAAACCCTAGATAAAATAATATACCTAATGTCACAACCATGGAACTAGAGCAGTTTCTACCTATTTCCTTTGCTAGCTGAATATATAGTGTCACTACCCATCGAAGGTGGAACGGAATTCCTAAATTTCCCCATCTGTGTGTCAATCTGCAAAACATATTGTTAGTCATTTTCTCAATTTGCTCACGTTCCTGATACCTATAAAATGATATCAAATAGAAGATGGAAATTTTCAGATAGGTTCATGTTGTTCCAACTCAAATGACTTCTTTTATGTCTCAAACTTCGATATAGAGTGTGGATGGACTGTCTCATCTTTACATATTTGCATTTCTCTAGTTCTATTTCTTACTAAGTTCCTAATTTAGGCAATCATAAGTCGGAATGGGGTACTGATACGTCGTAAACGTATCTATGATTTTTGATGTTCCATGCTTGTTTTATATTTACTTTCTTATATTTTGTCCACACTTTGAGGTATTTTTATACATTTTCTGGAACTAACCTATTAACAAGATGCCACAGTGGCAGTTGCTTGTTTTCTGCTGTTTTTTGGTTTCAGAAAATCCAGAAAAGAAATATTCTCGGAATTCGACGAAACAAAAGCTGAAGTTCCTATTTTTCCCGGCACGACACGGAGTCAAACGGGGAGATGGAGGGGAGCCAGGGGGTAGGCACACCCTAGGGTCGCGCGGGTCACGCGTTGGCTGTGCCACCAGGGGGTGTGGCCACCCTAGCGCACCTCTGGCATCGCCCTTTCGCCTATAAAACCCTCCCGGCATGAAAACCCTAAGTAGAAGATCAGAATTCCACAAAAAGTTCCGCAGCACCGCCGCCATCGAAGAGGAGATTCAGGGGACAGAAGTCTCTGTTCCAACACCCTGCCGGGACGGGGAAGTGCCCCCGGAGCCATCTCCGTCGACTCCACCGCCATCTCCATCGCCGTTGCTGACTCCCATGATGAGGAGGGAGTGTCGTCGGATTGATGACAAGTACGCCATGAGGGGGTCCTCGAGGCGTGCGGAAGAGAGGGGTGTGAGACGTACGGTATTCCGGGATGGTGATCAACCAAGTTTACCCAGGTTCGAATCCGCCGACTTTGGAAAGACCGTACTCCTGCTAGCAATCCAGTAATATGGCAGTGCCGGAATATGGGTTACAAGGGTTCGCCTATGCGAGTTGAGATTGTGGACTATTGAGGGTGCCCTAAAGGCTCTCCCTAGGACGGCTTATATAGATATCCGGCCTAGGGTTTACAGAAGAGACCTATCCGGCTACGACTAAGAGTTGGTTACAGAGTACATCTTGAACTACAAGTAACACTATGGGCCTATGTCAGTAAGTCTTCTGGGCCTTCCCGTAGCCGGCCTGGACTCCGTGTTTTCTCCCTGACTGGGTCGCCCGTGAAGCAAAGCTCTAACCCGAAGTAGGCCACCCTGGTCAGTGAGGAACTATGAGGATACCCAGAAAGTATATCCCCAATAGCAGCCCCCAGAAGTCTCCAAGATCCAAAGTCAGATTCATCATCGTCTAGCTTGATCTCCGGCTTGCAGAATCTTGAAGGGTTCCTGAAACTTCACAACAAAAAATACGATCTGGGTCTCAAAAATATGTCGGACCTACCAACATGTTACTCGGATTTTCCAGCTTGATTTTCAAACTAAGCTGGAACTTGGTCTCTAATGTCATCTGACACTGGTCATGGTCAAGTCACTTCACCTGACAAACATCCTGTCAGCACGACCATTGGTGGGTCCGCCGTTCGCGGAACCGAGGCGCCGTTTCAATGCGTATGCAGAGATCGAGGCGACGTAATCATTGCGTGGGTCCTTCCCAGTTCCTTCCACGATGCGTGGCGGTTACACAGTGCCATTTGCACGAATCTTGGCGCGGTTAGGTGGATATAAGGGGTGAGGATTCTCCTTCTCCCATCTTCACCTATTCCCCTTGCCGTTTCTTCTCCTCCACTTCTCCCTCGCGCACAGAGCTCTCTCGCCTCCCAGATTCCTAGCGCCTCCCATCCAAGGTCACTGGCGCACCGGAGAAATGGCTTCCTCTTCCTCATCCGGCTTGGTAGCGGAGGCGGCGATGGCAGCGGCAGGGAAGGAGAGCAACCGGGGGGGTTGGATCCCGTGCCTCCTTAACGACGAGAAACTCCACGGCGTGGAGAATGAAGGTCTCCTCTGCACCGGAGACTAGCGGAGCGGTTTCGGAGAAACCATCCCCCACCCGCACGCCGGCGAGCGGTACACTTCGGCACCCACCTCGACAGAGGTTTGTCTTTCCCTCCCTCGGTATTCTTTTCCGAGGTGATTGATCATTATGGTGTTCAGCTCCACCATCTTCCCCCGATCTCCATCTTAGTGATGAGTTCTTACGCAGCTTTGTGCGAGGGGTATCTCGGCATTAGGCCGAGTCTCACTTTGTTTCGTTTCTACTTTCATGTCCGTAGAAACTCCATCACTGCCCGTAATCCTTACATTAACGGCACTATTAGCCTTTCTGTTAGAAGCGAGCATAGCTATCCTCGTATTTCTGCCAGTGAGTCGGTCAAACAATGGCCGGCCACTTTCTTTCACCACAAGGATGTTCCTGCTCCCGGCAAAGCCACTGCTTTGTCGGCTTTCATCGATGGAGCCGCCACAACCCAACCGTCTTGGGACGAGGCTCCTCCGGCTCTCAGTGACGATCTGATCCTTGCTAAGAGACGGATCAAATACCTGATAAAACACAAGGGCTTGAAAGGATCCGACCTAGTCTAGTGTTAGATTGCCCGCCGGATCCAGCCTCTCCAATACCATGGCGACCATCTGATGCACTCCATCATGGCATCGAAGAATGATTCCCTCCACATCAATCCTAAGGCTTTAAAACCACATGATTACATATGCCAGATCAAATGGCTGATCAAGGAGCGGATTGAGAGGAAGATTCTGGACTTGTCTCTGGACATGCATACATCGGAAGACCCCGTAGTTCCGGTAAGCTTCAATAATAAACCCTTTTATGTGTTTCACCTTTTAAGTTATTTTGAAATACTGAGATATTTTCTTCTTTTCAGCTTGACGATCTCCCCGAGTCGGAGCTAGCTCCTCTTGAGGGATATCCTCTAGAGTTTTCTCAAGAGGCCGAACTGGTTCCACTGTCAGACATTGTGCCCAGGAAGCGCAAAGCTCCGACAATGGATGTCGGCACAAAGGAGGTGCCAGTCATGAAGAGGTAACGTTCAACCCAACTGTCGCCTTTGTACCTTACTCAGATTTTCTTCCGAGATGTAATGTTTTCCATTCTATTACATTCTCAGAGCTAAGCAGCTCATCAAGGGCAAGGGGAAGGGAACTTCTTCGAAGCCCTTGCGGCAAATGAAGTTGACCATAGCTTCTCCTACCGTGGATCCTCCGACTCCTGCCCCTCAACCTTCTGCAATGCCGGTGGTTACTCCATCACCAGTTGTCGCAGAAGATCTGCTCCTTCAACGGGGACAATGATCCTTGAATCACGGACTGACGTCACCATGAGTGAGTCAGGTTTAGATAAGGGTGAACCCTCTTCGGGTAATGATCCCTCGGAAGAGACCTTCGTCGAAAACCTCCTTAACAATCCGGGGCTTGCCAAATTTGGTTTGTCCCGGAAATCTGCGGAGGAGATCCAGCGGCTGGCCCGGCAATGCCTGGAGAGCCGTAATCTCTCTGCCAAAGAAGTAGCATAAGAAACGGAAGACATCAAGTACTCCGACCTTCTTGAACAAGTCCGCCGTCGCGACGAGGGACTTAGAGCTGGTGTGCTTCCACCACCTCCGATTATTCCACTCACCCTCGCCGAGAAGGTTACCACTGAGGTGAACATGTGCCTGAGTAAGCTCACACATGAACATCATGTAAGTCGGAATTCCAACTCACGATTTTCTTTATTATACTTTATATCATATCCTCTAGCCCCATGCATGAAGTAGGATATACAATTCGGGTTTATGCTTCCTTAGGATGCCAAAGAATGAACTAGTGTAGCCCCCAAGGCTCATGCTGATATTAGTAACAATATTAGCCCGAGTCTTTAGTAGACTTCTAACTCTAGGTATTCTGACTTATAGAAAGTTAAGTCATATAACCAGGATTTGTTGAAGAATATCTGCAACAAGATGAGAGAGATCAAGGCTCTCTGACTTGAACATGCTGAGCTGAAGGTTTCCAAGGATGAGGTTGAAGGTAAACATTCCGAGACTTAAGCCTTGTCCTGTATTTTCATAGTCGAATATTTTTTACTGAACTATTGTTCTTTTGTCATACAGCACTGGTAAAACAGTCCTGTGCTATGACCGAAGAGGCCGAGAACCTCAAAACCCTGGTGGTGTAGAATAAAGAACTTCGCCAAGAGCTGGATAAGCTCAAGGCAGATCATGAGAAGAGCATCGCTCAAATTCTCGAATCCACCTCCATGGCAACTGATGAACGTGATCGCAAGATTGTGCTTCAAGATTAGAGAATCTCGGATCTCAACAATGAGCTTTGCACAGAGAAGGATCTTTCTGAGGCGCTTCGGGCTGAACTCCGGAGTCTTCGAGAAGAGAAGACCAAAGTTGATGACGTCATCTTCGGTATGTTTTCCTTCTTTCCAACTTGCCTAAATTCTTCGACTCTTTCGATGTCGGATTTTCTTAACCATTTTTGTGTTATGTGTATAGGTCCTCTAAACATGACGGACTCCACTACTGCCGAGCCTCGCACCCACCAGCTTACCCAATTCGATGATTTGCTTCATGACTTCTGCCAATCCATCGAGGACATTGGCGAAGCTCTCAAGGTTTCGGACATGCATGGCATGTCCGGCTTTCAGGTGCGAGACAAGGCAAAGGAGATGTCGCACTTTGTTCGGGACTGGAACATGTCCTACGCGCGAATCGCAGCGCAAAACGCTCTCACCATGGTCATGAGCCACCATGGAAACATGAAATCTGGCAAGTGACCAGAGGGTACTGCAAGGTTGACGAAGACGGACATGAGCAAGATATCAAGGCCATCATGGACTCCTGCGCCGGATATGGGTGTCATGTAGCTGACTTAACCAGCTACGACACTCCATTCTTTACCTGCATGGACACACCGTCTCTGCCTCCGGAAGAAGCAGATGAAGTTTCCGACGATGAACAGATCGTATCAGATCTGAACATCTCGGAGCGTTATCAAACCGAGGCCGATGCATCCAGCGAGCCGGCATCTCCTACCTCCTCTCCTGCATCATAAGTTACCAGAAACAAATGTATTATTCCGAGAAACATTATGGGTCTTGTAAATATGCAGTACTATAATTTTGCTAGTGCTAAGCTTTTATCTATCCAGCACTTTTGCCTTAAATTTTTGTGTGCCTGAAATGTTTACATAAGCACTTATACTTTTTTGTCTACACTTATCGTTTATCTGGCTTTCCACCTCGTCCCTTTCGTGAGGCGGCTAAACCTTCTGCACGGAAACTTTGCCGAGCAACGGAGCTCAATTGCTAAACCAGTTTAAACTCGGAAACAAAGCCGGCTTCCAGTACCAAAAATTCACTACTCGGAAAATACCCGCATCTAGCAATCAGACAAATAACCAAAGTATAGACTATAAATTTTATAGTTATACCCAAAGGTAGCATTTTTAGAATCGGAAATCTAAACCAGAATAAACATGAGTACAAAGTTCTTTCAAGTGTTCTGGGATTTTCGACTATGACATGATCATTCGGAAATAAGATGGTAAACAACTTCTCATAAAAAACTTGAGGCAACCAAAACTTTTATTTCTCACAGAACATGTACATATGTATGATTACAAAGAAGGATAAACTAGGAATAAAAGGGACGTAGTTGAGCAATATTCCATGGTCTGTCTAACTCATCCGGATTTGTACTGCCTCCAGCTCTCTTTCTCTTCTTATTAGCAGGTCTTTCTTTGACTGTCCTCATGTCAGTTAAGTAGTACGAACCATTGTGCAATGCTCGACTAACTAAAAAGGGCCCTTCCCATACTATGGAAAGTTTGTGCTTTCTTTGTTGCACAAGCCGGAGAACCAAATCACCTTTATTGAAAGATCTGTTTCTGACTCTCTGGCTATGATACTTGCGTAACTTCTGCTGATAGGTTGTTGATCTCATTTCAGCAACGACGTGAACTTCTTCAACTAAGTCGAGATCATTTTGTCGAGAAATCTCGGCATCCTTTTTGGTATACGCGGCCACTCTAGGAGAAGTGTGAATCAAATCACTAGGAAGAACTGCTTCTGCGCCATAGACCAAGAAGAAAGTTGTGTATCCAGTTGACCTGTTCGGAGTTGTTCGTAAACTCCATATTACAGAGGGTAATTCCTCTGCCCAAGGCCCCGCAGCACGTCGTAGTGGTGATTCGAGTCTCGGTTTTAGGCCTTGTAGGATTAAACCATTTGCTTTTTCAACTTGTCTGTTAGCCTGTGAATGTGCGACTGACGCAATGTCAAGCTGGATATTTTGTTTGTTGCAGAATTCGGCCAATTCTCCCATAGAGAATTACTCTCGTTGTCCGTGATAATGCTATGCGGATAACCATACCGGATTATAACATCCTCGACAATTTTTTTGGCTATTGCTCCACACAACTAGTGACAGGTTTATCCTCAATCCATTTAGTGAATTTATCCACCATCACTAAGAGGTGAGTAAATCCACTTGGAGCTCGTCTAAGTGGTCCTACCATGTCAAGCCCCCAGACCGCAAAAGGCCATATTATAGGTATTCTTCGCAGCTAATCAGCTGGAACATGAGCTTGTTTGGCGTACTTTTGGCAGCCCTTGCACGTCTTGACTAGCCGTTTGGCATCTGCCTTGGCTGTAAGCCAAAAAAAAACCGTGCCTGAAAGCTTTTGCCACTAAAGATTTGGCTGCAACGTGGTGACCACACTCGCCTTCGTGGATTTCTCTTAAGATTTCCACTCCTTCTTCCGGAGATACACAGCGCTAAAAAACCCCAGAAACACTCCGTTTATAGAGCTCACCTTTAACTATAGTGTAGGTTTTTACTCGTCGGACGATCTGCCGGCTCAGAACCTCATCTTCGGGTAATTTGCCATCTACCAGATAATCAAGGTGGGGTTGGGTTCAGCTAGGAATTACAGCCAGAACTGCTATTAGAGGTGATTCAGATTTGGTCGGATATTCCTCATCCACTCCCTTTATTGAGGGAACTTTGAGGTGCTCTAAAAAAGCGCCATCTAGGACCTCTTTCCGTGCAGAGCCTATTCGAGATAATGCATCTACTTCCTCATTTTCTGCTCGAGGGATGTGTTGAACCTCAAACCCTTCGAACGATTTAGATAAATCATCCACGATAGCTTTATATGCTGCCATGTGTTTATTTGCATTACAAATATCCGTCACTTGCTGAGCACAAAGATCTGAATCTCCGTAACACATCAATCATCGGATGCCAATATCCTTAGCAATCCGGATTCCATGCAGCAGTGCTTCATACTCGGCAATATTATTCGTTGCTGTGAAGTGGATCTACAACACGTATAGAAGTTTATCTCCTTGAGGTGATTTGAGCACCACGCCAGCCCCCGAGCCCCCGCGAGCCTTAGACCCATCAAAATATAGGGTCCAATATTCTGACTCAGGGAGGGTCATATTCTCCTTCGTCTTTGTCCAATCAGCAACAAAGTCGGCAAGGATTTGGGATTTGATTATTGTTCGACGTTTGTACCCAATATCGAAAGCTGAGAGATCTAAGCCCCATTTGGCGACTCGTCCTGTGGCGTCACTATTGTTGATTATATCTCTCATGGGAGCTGTGCTCACCACGGTAATTGGATGCTCAGGAAAATAATGTCGTAGCTTACGAGATGCTAGGAAAACACCGTAAGCCAGCTTTTGATAGTGCGGATACCGCTGTTTTGATTCTGTTAGGACCTTGCTGACAAAGTAAGTCGGATGCTGCACCAAGTGCTCCTGATTTTCCTCCGGTGTCTCCACTACCATCACGATACTAACGACTTTATTTTTCGCAGCAAGATAAAGCAACATCTGTTCCTGTGGTTCTGGTGCAACAAGGATAGGAGCAGATGAGAGTACTTTCTTCAGGTCTTGTAGTGCAACTTCAGCTTCGTCGGACCATACAAAATCCTTGGTCTTTTTCAGGAGTTTGTATCATGGTGCGGCTCTTTTACCGAGCAACCAAGTGACTGCAGCGATGCAACCAGTTAGTCTTTGTACGTCCTTCAGGCGAGTTGGCCTGGAAATATTGAGTATAGCCTTGATTTGTCTCGGTTCACCTCTAGGCCTCTTTGGGACACAATGAAACCTAACAATTTTCCGGCTGGGATTCCAAAAAAGCATTTCTTCGGATTAAGCATGATGTTGTATTTTCGTAGATTAGCAAACGTTTCCCCCAAGTCGGAAATCAATGCTCCCTTGTTTTTGGACATCACCGCAATATCATCCACATATGCATGTATGTTGCGTCCGATTTGGTCATGGATGCAACACTGCATTGTGCGCTGGTACGTAGCTCCTGCATTCTTTAGCCCAAAAGGCATCGTAACAAAACAGAAGGTTCCGAAGGGGGTTATGAATGAAGTTTTGACTTTGTCAGATTCCTTCATCCGAATTTGGTGATAACCGGAATATGCGTCGAGAAAATAGAGGAGTTCTGAGCCTGCCATAGAATCGATAACTTGATCAATCCTAGGCAGAGCGAACTGATCTTTTGGACAAGCCTTGTTCAAGGCAGTATAATCAACACACATCCTTAAATCAGTGGTGTCCTTTTCAGGGACCATTACAGGATTGGCCGACCACTCAGTGTGGATGACCTCTTCTATGAATCTGGCTAACTCGAGCCGTGCTAGTTCCTTAGCTATTGCCTTACGCTTTTCATCACCGAAACGTCGTAAGGACTGTTTGACGGGTTTAGCATTCGGGTTTACATTTAAAGAGTGCGCGGCAAGTTCCCTAGGTACTCCGGTCATGTCAGATGGCTGCCATGCGAAGATATCTTGATTTTCTTTGAGGAACTTGACGAGCACGCTTTCCTATACGCTATCTAGGCCTACGCCTATCTGGGTCACCTTGGAGGGGTAATCATCCTTCAACGGCGTCTTCTTCGTCTTTTCTAATGCCTTGAACTCCGGATTCAGCTTTGTCACCTCCTTTTTCGTTGCGGGCATCTCGGACGGATCCATGCTCTTCTTGATCTCCTGGTACTCCTAGGCATGTAGCACTGCTTTAACAAAGGCGGCATTTCCATCCTCGCACTCTCGCATATTCTTCGGGTCTCCCCTGATGGTGATCACGCTGTTGGGACCTGGAATTTTCATCATATTGTAAATGTAACACGGGCGAGCCATAAAAGTCCAATAAGCCAGATGTCTGAATATAGCGTGGTACGCGCTCTTAAACGGGACTACTTCGAAGGAAAGTGCCTCCATCCGATAGTTCTTTGGAGTTCCAAAGGTAACATCCAAAGTGATTTCTCCCAGGGAATTAGCTTGTCTTCCTGGGACAACTCCGTGAAAGATCACAGAGCTATGATTCAGCTGGGTCTCCGAGATCTTCATGTGGCGTAGCGTTTCGACATACAAAATATTGATACTGCTGCCACCGTCCATGAGAGTCTTGGAAAAACCATAACCTTCAATAAGTGGATTGACGATTAAGGCGTATTTTCCTCGCATGTGCAACTTAGGCGGATGATCAGCACGGTCAAATGTGATTGCCACTTCCGACCAGTCCAAGAATTGGGGGATAGCCGGAACTGTTGCATTGAGCTCATGTAGAACTGCTTTCTTGACCGTTGCTGGTTGAGATCCGAGGAAGGTGACATAAGTGTCTTTCTTGGTCGGAAAACTTTTCTTCCCTTCTGTCTTGGGATTTGAAGCATCAGCTTCCTCCATGTCGGAATCTTCCTTGGTCTCTTTGTCTTTTTCAGGATTCTTCTTTCCCTTCTTCCGCTTAGCCCTGTAGCCAGTGGTATCATCTCTCTTAATGTCGTCACTGAAACGACACTCGGCGTTTGTATGGGACGAGCCCCCATTGGCGTCTAAGTGATGTACACATGGGTTATGGGCAATGTCGGCCCAAGTGTAGGTTTTGCCTGGTTGCTGGTCTCCTCTACCTTGAACTCTTGAAGTCCCACGACCATGTCGGCGGCCTCTGCCACATCCTCCTCCTCCTCTAGACCCGAAAGTGGCAGTGACCACTGCCGTTTCCGCGTTGGGTTTCTCTTCCGAGGTATTCTTGCGCTTCTGAGCTTGTTACTTTGGTTGATTTGCTGACTATGGCACAGCTAGGGCATTGAGTAATCCCTCTGCATCGTCGTCAGCATCTGCATACTTGCTTGCTATTTTTATCATCTCTCCCAGATCAGTGACCTTGTCACACTTCAAGCGATGACATAGTATACCAATTGGGAGACCTGCAATGAAAGCTTCAATCGCAGTTTGGTCATTTACTCCTTCACAGGAGTTCTTGGTGTCGATCCATCATCCGAGGTAATCCTCGCAAGTTTCTCCGGCTTTTTGGGTGCAACGCTGTAGGTCTCCGATCGTACAGGGCCTCCGGTATGTGCCTTCGAAATTCCGAAAGAACGCACTTTGCATGTCATACCAGTTATGGATGGTGTTCTCCAGAAGTTCATTAATCCATGATCGTGCCATCTTCCGTAGCATGAGTGGCAGATATCGGGTTGCGACTAGGCTGTTTCCGCCTTTGGCGATGCAGCAAGCTTGGAAAAAAATCCTGCAGCCAGGTGTCTGGTCGAGCAATGTCGTCCTAGGCTTGGATATGTCTTGAGATAGCAAATCCTTCCGGGAATTTTGTAGCTCTTATGCGTGGTCCGAAGCACTTTGGGCCCACATATATATCATCATTTTTGTAGCACCGCGCCTCTATATTGGAGTTGATCCTGTGCCTTGCATCGTTCGGGGATAGGGATCGTCCTGAGTGTCGGCTGCGGCTGCGGTGCCTTGGAGCCAGACTTCGGCTTCTGCCACCACCTCCTCCACCATGACGCCCTCCTTGGCCTCCTTGGGAGCCGTTGTGATGGCTACTTGGCGGAGAGGGTGGAGCAGCTGGGTTATTTCTAGCTGATTGCCGGCCTCCGTCTGGACCGTCATTATTCCGGTTTCGGGGAGGGTCTTCATTGTAACAAGCCCCTGTCGGCTTGTCTCAGCACGGTGTCCGTCGTTCCTTCGTCCGTCATCTGGACGGCTTGCATGTCTAGGAGGTGGCATTCTTTTTCAGTCCCCCTCCCGACGTTTCTCCTTATCATCATCCCTGCAGTCTTTCGACTCTCGCCGGGGCGGGTTCCTCGGATTCGGTGCAGCAATTGCCTCTTGCTCCGCAACTGGGTTAACGTTACGCCAGTCACGGGCATGTTTGTGGTGTTGTCCCGAAGATCCGGCTCTTGAGTAATTGTCCTCCCAGCGATTGGAATAGTGGTGCTGCTCCAGAACGCGCTGGGGTCTCACGTCAGCCCATGACGGATCTGTGCGACACTGGTCAGAATCAGAGACCAGCTTTTGACTTCTGGACATGGCGACCTTTTGCTGCTCTAGTCCCTTGTTGAGTAATTTGATACCCAACCGGATCTGCTCCGGGCCTAGATTAGCCGTTAGAATTTCTCGGGTCACAACGGTGTTCTGCACTGGGTTGGATACACCCAATCCCCTTTGCTATCTTTTCGAGGCTTCCCTATTTCTTCTCCGAATAGGACGGCGTGAATCTGTGGGAATTGGTTGTCACTAGTATGATGCTTCCTGGTCTTCTGGTATTGCCTGGAGTTGTACTTCTCCGTAGATGCTATGCGTTTCTTTTCCTCCTCAATGTTTTTGGCTTCATCAAGGAGTTGTTGTCGACGCGCTTCTAGGGCCTGTGCCCTCTCATCCAGTTCTTCAGTAGTAAGTTTTGCAGCTGTAGGAATAGGTGTGGTTAATGCAGCATCGGTGAATTTACGTGCACCTTCAGTAATCACGTGTCCATCGACCGGTTCTTATTTTTTGGGCTCATTTGGGATAAGTGCTCCATCTGAGTCTTCCTCGTGTTCCTCGGCAATCACCTCCTCTGCTGGAGGATCTTTTGCCGGGGTCTGGTAGCAAACACAACTTTGGATCCGTTTCCCGGAGTCAAGCTCTGATCGGTACTTTCAGACATCTGGACTTCGGGATTATCTCTGATTTCCATGTCATCCTACGCTTTGGGAGAGTGTTCCCCGGATCCTTCATCTATGGCTTCTCCTTCCTCTACAGCTTTGGAGTTATACTCCTCTTCATATTCCGCGGAGAACTTTCAGAAATCTGCTGACGTCATCGATTCATCCGAGGATGCAGGTATGTCGACGTTTGATCCAATCGCCTCCAGCACAGAGTCAGTGTTGCCTCTAGCATAGGCAGAGCCGGATCCGGATCCCACATATCTGATGAAGTGCGACGCGTGCTTCCTGAGGTACCTGCGGCTCTCGCGATCGGCCTCGTCGAAATGCTTGATGGTCTCGAGGATTTCATCTATGCCAGAGTTTTGCATCATCATGCGTCTTATCGTGTATCTCAGGAAAGGCCTGTCTGTCCCGGCGTCTTCAGAGCCGGAATCAGTGTCGTTGCTATGCTCCTCCTGGATTTCGACTTTAGCGGGTGGGTCGATCTGTGATTCGGTCTCTCCAAGGAGATCCACTCCAGATTCGACTTGGAACGCTAGGTCTGCTTCAGGCTCGGATTTCTCCACTATCTCCGCAACTGGTGTAGGCTAGGTGGGATTAGGGTTTTCTGAGATCCGTAACTCTGCCGCCTCCGCAGACAATGGTGACCCAGAAATTTCCTCTGCCTCTATCATCACCGCTAGGGTGTGTGGGATAGGTTCAACGAAACCGATGTAAACATCGATCTCGCCAAAATACATGATGGTGTAGGCAGTCACAGCCTCCCTATCCGGAATCCAGGTCTCATCGAGGACGATGAGAGGGACGTCACTAGCATAGAGGATGCGATAGACATCGATAGTCTCGCCGATTCTGATCCTTGCAGATTCCGCTCGGAACGCATATCCGAAGCTCACTTGCCCCATGGTGGGCGCCAACTGTCGTCGGATTGATGACAAGTACGCCATGAGGGGGTCCTCGAGGCATGCGGAAGAGAGGGGTGTGAGACGTATGGTGTTCCGGGATGGTGATCACACAAGTTTACCTAGGTTTGAATTCACCGGCTTTGGACGGATCCTACTCCTACTAGCAATCCAGTAATACGGCAGTGCCGGAATATGGGTTATAAGGGTTTTCCTGTGCGAGTTGAGATTTTACACTATTGAGGGTGCCCTAAACTCTCTCCCTAGGATGGCTTATATAGATATCCGGCCTAAGGTTTACAAGAGAGACCTATCCGGCTATGACTAAGAGTCGGTTACAGAGTACATCTTAAACTACAAGTAACACTATTGGCCTATGTCGGTAAGTCTTTTGGGCCTTCCCGTAGCCGGACTGGACTCCGTCTTTTCTCCCTGACTGGGCCGCCCGTGAAGCAAATCTCTAACCCAAAGTGGGCCACCCTGGTCAGTGAGGAACTGTGAGGATACCCGGAAAGTATATCCCCAACATGGAGTAGTTCTCTCTCGAGGCTAAGGGCTCTACCGGTAGCTATGCGTTCATCTCTCTCTCTCTCTCTATGCGTGATCTTATGAGATCATGAGCTTTGTAATCTATAAATATATTCTTCTACTCAAGTGCTTTAATTAATCTCTGCTTATCTCCACGTGTGTGAAGTTGACAGTGTGCACACTGTGTGGCACTTTGGCTAAGGTTACATAAATACTTATCATGAGTATAATTTGAGTTGGATGTCTCTGAGATTGTGGTGTTTTTTGGGACCATCTAGCGCTCAAGGTGACAGTGAGGGGTTATCTAGATAGGGAATGCGAACTTTAAGGTGTGCTGTTATAGCCCTACATCGTCCAACCGGAGAGTAGTTTCGGGTAGCATCATAAAGAGAAGATATTTATATGAGAGTGTGCACTAGTGAAAGTATGATCCCTAGGCCTTGTTTCTAAGCATTGAAACACCGTTTACAATCAGTTGTGTTACATGTTTGCTTGCTGCCACTCTTATTTCAGATTGGAATTACCACTTATAATCATCTATATTACTTGTATTTCACTATCTCTTCGCCGAACTAGTGCACCTATACACCTGACAAGTGTATTGGGTGTGTTGGGGACACAAGAGACTTCTTGTATCTTGATTGCAGGGTTGCTTGAGAGGGATACCTTTGACCACTTCCTCCCTGAGTTCGATAAACCTTGGGTGATCCACTTAAGGGAAACTTGCTGCTGTTCTACAAACCTCTACACTTGGAGGCCCAACACTGTCTACAAGAATAGAAGCGTGCATATACATCAAGCTATTTTCTGGCGCCATTGCCGGGAGGTAAGGTAAAAGGTACTCACATCCTCTGGCTACTAAGCTATCTTCTAGTACTATTGCTGGTGTGTGAGTACTCGAAGTTATTTCCTTTAGATTCTGCAATTATATCTTTTTGTTTCTTGTTTTTATTTTCACTAGTTAGGCTTAATGGAAAACAACAACAAAATTAGGGAGCTTTATAGTATTTATCTTGAGTTAGGACATGAAGTGTTTGAAGAGAATATTAAAAAACCTATGGAACTTTATTTGCATGATAATAGCAATGTTATTAGTATGAATTCTTTGAACACCATTATTGCTAATGCTATGGAAAAGTCTAATCTTGGGGAAGCTAGTTTTGATGAGCATGATATTTTTAGTCCCCTAATCACAGAGAAGAAAAATTACTTTGATGATACTATACCTCCAATATATGATGATTACAATGATGAATATGATATTTTCAGTCCACCTACTATTGAGGAGAAAATTAATTATGATTACAATATGCCTCCTATATTTGATGATTATGGTGATGAGAATAATAATGATAACTATTTTGTTGAATTTGCTCCCACTACGATTAATAAGAAACTATGCTTATATGGAGAGTAATAATTATTTTATGCATGTGGCTCATGATAAGAATGTTTTATGTGATAGTTATATTGTTAATTTTATTTATGATGCTACTGAAAGTTATTATGAGAGAGGGAAACATGGTTTTATGTATCTCAACAATATTAAGTTTCCCCTCTTTATGTTGAAAATTTTGAAGTTGCACTTGTTTGGTTTTCCTATGCTTGTTGCCTTGTGCTTTCATGACTTGTTTCTTTACAAGATTATTTTTCATAGGAAGTGGTTTAGACTTAAATATGTTCCATATTTGCTTCTTTATGCTCTCTTTTACTTCAACTCATAATTTTTATGTGAGCATCATCGAAATTATCATGCCTATCTTAATGGCTATAAAGAAAGAGCTTCTGGGAGATAACCCATTATATTTTTACTTTAAGTTTATTTTTGTTTTGTTGAGTCTTGGAAGCTATTACTTCTGTAATAACCTCTCCTTATCCTTTTTGTGTGGTTTTTGTGCCGAGAATAACCTCTAATGAGAGAGAAGACTTGGGAAAGTTGCTGTCTCGAAACAGATTTTTGTGCTTCACTATAAAAAATCGTGAAAAATCTCTGTACGTCGGATTGAGCTGTAAATTTTTGTGCTTCTGCCTCAGGTTATTATCTAACTTACGTTAGTTCAGCACTTTTCGATTTGAGCAACAAAAGGTCTTCGAAATAATTGGTTTTTACCTGCTGGTCTGTTTTGACAGATTTCTGCCATTATTTGCATTTGCCTCTTAATCTCTTTCTCTTTGAGTTCTCTTTGATCACTTGAACTTTTAAAAGGAATTGCTACAGTAGATTCTGTTTTAATGGAAGCTTTACTTGTTTTGAAACTGAACCGAAAGACTTATTATCTTGAGTACACTAATGTTGCTAATGAAGATTGTGTGAAGTTTTGTATGAAGGAAATTTAAAAGTGTAGGGAAGAACAATGTGATAAGATGAAGTATGGACAAAATCTCAAGTTTGGGGATGCCAACTGTGTCACCCCAATAAATATTCAAGAAGTACAAGCGTCAAAGCTTGGGGATGCCCAAGGCATCCTCTTCTTCATCAATAAAAATCTCAGGTTTTCTTCCAAACACTTCATTTTTTGTGTTGTTCTTGGAGCATCTTCGTTTTTATTTTTAGTTTTCGTTTGCTTAAATAAGTTTGTTGGATCCCAACACACTTCTTTTGGAGAGACACACCCCCCATCATTCATTTCCTAGAACACTCTAGTTTTCACTCTTATTTTTCTGTGAGTGTTCTCCTTTGCTAGCACTACGTCTGGCTTTAGTTTTTGATTGGTGTTGGAAAAGAGTAGGAAGTTCATGCTTATAAGTGGTACAAAAGGATCTTGTTTCGACTGTGTCCTAGACTTTATCATGTCATGTTTGATATTCTTATGACTTTATGCTTAGTGATTATTGTTATAGCATGACTTGTTACAAACAATTGAGATTGCTTAATGTGCCTTGAAAGAATCATGCATTGTTTTAGCATATTAAAGCATAGTATAGTGGTATTCTCCTTTGAAGCTTTAATTGGGTTGACTTAGCGCATGCTCACACCATGTTAAGACTATACCAAGTAACCATAGCCTCTATGATCATTTAGTTTTCGACTTATAATATCACTTTATGCTTCAATTAATAATGTTTTGTCGCTTTGCATGATTATGGCCATTACTGCTCTCTTAGTTGGTCGCTCCCAGTCTTTTGCTAGGCTCCACATGTACCAAGTATGAGTTCCACTCATGCATCCAACTCCAAATAAAACCAAGTTATTCCAAAGAGTCCACCATACCTACCTATTAGCATTATTGCTACTCCAAGTATATTCATGTTTTTATCTACCTTCCGAATTAAACTTGTTATGTGAAAATTGGTGATTAAAGCTCTCACGAACTTGATGGCACACTTTACTTTTTGGCACTTCCTAAACTTGAACCATTGTGCCCATCTATGTTGCGTATATGCTTGCGTTTTGTAAGTTGTGAATTAGCAAAACCATGTTACTATGGGGAACGCTTTCAACATTGCACTTTATTTAGTTAATATCATGTTTTTTTGCTTATGGATCCTGGCGGTGTGAAATGAAAGGGGAGCTTGTAAGGCTCATGGAGTTCGTAAATGTGTTAGAGAAACACATGGGAGGCTAGTCTAAGCCATGCCTAATCATGGTGGAAACCTGCAGCATAACCATAGTGAGCAATCTGTGAAGCATCCAAAAAGAAAAGAAAAAGAAAAAATAGAGTAGAAAAAAGGAGAAAAAAGAGGGGAGATATCCCTATGCAAATAGCAAACAAAAGGATCGCTAAGATGCCCATCGTATGCTTACCTTGTCATTTTGATATGGGTAATCTTCTGTATCATCGGGCAAGGGGTACCTCGTATGCGGTGCTCTATGATACACATGTACTTACAATGACAAGAACTTACTTGTGACTAAAGTTGAGTAGCATGAGGAACGGTACTCGTAAGTAAGGGTAATGAGATTTTCAGCTTATAACTTGTCAAGCATATCCTCATATTTGTTCACTTTAACCTTAATCACCTAAAGATGCTTATGATAGGGGCAATGAGAGCTAAAAGCTAATAAGTACCATAATTTTTGGAAGCTCTTTATGAGACTTGAATCTCTGCTTCCTTCTATGAAGGGCCTTTCTTTTACTTTTATGTTGAGTCTCCATATTCTATCTTTATGCACCTTTTGAGAGAGCATAGTGGTAATTCTTAGTTTAATGTGCATTGTCCCAAAACTTGTTGATTCATTCATAACTCTAATATTGCTTGTTCTTAAACTATTTGTATCTAGTCACCCTTATGATATTGAAGGTGTCCTATGCATTTATGTTTTGCTACACTATGAGGGACAACCTGAATACCATTCTCATTATGTTTTCTATATGTGAAACAAACATAGTTGCTATGTCTTATTGTTCATGAATCTTTTGTTTGTAACTTTTCATGTTACAACATGGTTGCTATGTCTTATTGTTAGAACTATATCCTTCATGCTATGTTAAAGTACTATGATCCCAGCTATCAATGTTTTACAAATACCTTGATCAAGATTGTGATGGTGCATGTCACCTCAAAAATTATTATTATTTATCACTTACCTACTTAAGGACGAGCAGGTGTTAAGCTTGGGGATGTTGATACATCATAAACGTATCTATAATTTTTGATGTTCCATGCTTGTTTTATATCTAATTTCTTATGTTTTGTCCACACTTCGAGGTATTTTTATACATTTTCTGGAACTAACCTATTAACAAGATGCTACAATGCCAGTTACCTATTTTCTGTTGTTTTTGGTTTCAGAAAAGCCAGAAAATAAATATTCTCGGAATTGGACGAAACAAAAGCTGAAGTTCCTATTTTTATCGACACGACACGGAGTCCAAAGGGGAGACGGAGGGAGCCAGGGGTAGGCACACCCTAGGGTGGCGCAGGTCACCCCTGGCCGCGCCACCAGGGGGTGTGGCCACCCTGGCTCACCTCTGGCATCGCCCTTTCGCCTATAAAAGCCTCCCGAGACAAAAAAAACCCTAAGTAGAAGATCAAAATTCCACAAAAAGTTCCGTAGCGCCGCCGCCACCGAAGAGGAGATTCGGGGGACAGAAGTCTCTGTTTCGGCACCCTGCCGGAACGAGAAAGTGCCCCTAGAGCCATCTCCATCGACTCCACCGCCATCTCCATCGTCGTTGCTGACTCCCATGATGAGGAGGAAGTAGTTCTTTCTTGAGGCTAAGGGCTCTACCGGTAGATATGTGTTCATCTCTCTCTATGCGTGATCTTATGAGATCATGAGCTTTGTAATCTATAAATCTATTCTGCTACTCAAGTGCTTTAATTAATCTCTGCTTATCCCCACGTGTGTGAAGTTTACAGTGTGCACACCATGTGGCACTTTGGCTAAGGTTACATAAATACTTATCATGAGTATAATTTGAGTTGGATGTCTGTATGAGATTGTGGTGTTTGTTGGAACCATCTAGCTCTCAAGTTGACAGTGAGGGGTTATCTAGATGGGGAATGTGAAATTTAAGGTGTGTTGTTATAACCCTACATCGTCCAACCGGAGAGTAGTTTAGGGTAGCATCATAAAGAGAAGATATTTATATGAGAGTGTTCACTAGTGAAAGTATGATCTGTAGGCCTTGTTTCTAAGCATTTAAACACCATTTACAATCAGTCTTGTTACATGTTTGCTTGCTGCCACTATTATTTCAGATTGCAATTACCACTTATAATCATCCATATTACTTGTATTTCACTATCTCTTCGCTGAACTAGTGCACCTATACACCTGCAAGTGTATTGGGTGTGTTGGGGACACAAGAGACTTCTTGTATCTTGATTGTAGGGTTACTTGGGAGGGATACCTTTGACCACTTCCTCCCTGAGTTCGATAAACCTTGGGTGATCCACTTAAGGGAAACATGTTGTTGTTCTACAAACCTCTGCACTTGGAGGCCCAACACTGTCTACAAGAATTGAAACGTGCGTAGACATCAGGTACTACTAGATATTATTAATTCATTTTGTGATATATTTTCTATCCCATCACGAAAGAACATGTTGAAGAATCGCACACCTCATGATGAACATCTCCTAGATTAATATAGCTTCTGCCAAAAGGACATGTGTCGAGTCATCCTTGACTACCTCAAACCTTTATGAAACAATTGAAACTACCTCAAACATTTTATGATTAAGTTGAAACAACATAAAACTTGCATGAAACAACTGAACCACACCAAATCTTTTATGATTCAGTTGAAACAACATCAACCGGCATGAAACAACCGAAACCATGATAACCTCCAAGTGCAAGGGATCACCGTAGTACAATTACATAAGTATTGGAGTGTCAAACCCACAAGGAGCTAAAACTAAACTATCTATTCTCTAAATCCATATAACCCACTTATATGGTCTTCTATGCAAAGCTAGGAACTGTAGTGTGTGTGATTGTTTTTTGGTACTAACTAGAAAACAGTAACGTTTTGGAAGCAAATACTGCAAGTAAAATGGAGCCAGTGAAGTGGAGGTGGATAACCCAAGGGAGCAAATTCTTAGGAAAATTGCTATTTTATTTGGTTGGTTGTCACAATTAGTGAAGCATAAAGATATTATTTTTATTGTTTCTTCTAAGGAGGAGCCATGAATAGGTGTAGCCATATACATGGGAAAATACACCCCTATGATTGATCGCAAGGCCAATTAAGACGAAACAAGGAAAATATTAATACATAAATTCCAACCACCGTATTTAGATCTAAGGTCCCCATGATAATGCGTTTGTTGATTAACCATGAATTAATACAACATGTATCTCTAGGATTTGGGATTTGGTTTCTGTCAAACTCCGGCTATCCCTCATCCTATCAACATGCAACGATGACAACCTTATGCATCCCCCAACATATGTGTGCACTGATATGTTAGTACAACAAGATCATCAAAGCATATAACATATAATTGTATGCAACCAACAACAAACTATATCACAATTGCTATAAACAAGTCACTACTCAAACATCAATATAGAGATACAATATATCATGGGAAAATAATATATTGCATCATACATATTGTTTGATGGAGAGTTGGTTTAGATGGTGATGGAGATGAGCCTCCCCATGGGGAGAGATGGTGCCGGTGTGGAGGAGGCGGCGTCGCCCCGGCGCCCCTCCTAGGGCGGCGGCTACCCTAGGGGGCGGAGCCCCCTTTCCCCTTCTTCTTCCTTGGCCATGGTGTTGATCATGAGAAGCTTCACCCCTCCTTGGTGGCTGCCAAGGAGAAGGATTTTCGTGGCTATGAGTGGATGCCTCCAAAAGTAGGATTTCCCCTCAATATATACAGGTGAAATGCAATCTAAACCATGGGATGGATTCCCCTTTGATCCAAGGACTCTCGGGCACCTTTAGAACCTTCCTAGGCCTCCCCTCTGGCCTTTGGGAGCTCCTTGGGGCGTGACTTGGTTGAATACATCAAGCATGGAAATAGTTGTAGTCAATCACGTCACAAACTCTCGGAATCTCGAAACTACTTATGTACTTTTTCAGTAATCCGGGGCTAAAAGTCGTGTCCGAACTCCGTTTGAGGCTAATTGTATGTCTAGTATCATCAGCGTAAAATTCCCCTAAACTTTCATGTTTTCACTTTTTTCGTTTGTGTCGGAGAAGTGTCCCATGAAGGAACAGGGGTCCAACAAGCCCTGAGTTCGAGAGGGGGCTGAATCACGTGTTCCGACCTTCTCAGCGATGGCGAAGACGGCGGTGCACGAACATGACAGAGATATTGACATAGGTTTTTTTTACCTAGGTTCGGGACCCTCGTGAGGAGGTAAAGCCCCTACTCCTACTTGGTTCTATTGCTCGTAGTGCTTCACGATGGTACAATGAAGAACCAATGTCTAGGGTTACAGATTCTAGGAATCGATCCTCTCCCAGGGTAGGAGAAGGCCTCCTTTTATAGGGCGGCCGGGCCTCTTCCCCCAATTGTTAGTCGGGAAGGGTCACCACACCACCGCCCCTTGAAGACTCGGTCTACAAGTCTACTTTCAGTAGACTTGATCTTCATGTCTTGATTGCCCGTTGGTCCGTCGCAAAGCTGGTCCTCCTAGCGCCGTCCTCCACTATCCGATGCCACCCTTGTCCCCTTAGGACCAAAATTGGTAAGGGATATCTACCTTGGCCCTGCTGACATCCTCGGCGTCTTTACACCAGACGGTGGACAGTCCTGCCTTTATTTACCAAGGTGATCCTCCAGGCCCAGTATTCTCTGTAGGGTCCTGTCTTCTTCTTCCGTGTCATGGCTAGATTACCGTCATGCCCCTGGGCCTGCCCTGACACTTCTGAAGCCTATTCGGGGACCCAGGAGAGTCGGGCTTCAACTGAGGCAGACGGCAGGGCCCAGAAGTGCCCTCACGAGGCACCAGCCTTGGGCTTCCCTCGTAAGCCTTACTACTCATCTCACCGCCACAGGAAAGGGTGGTGGCCCCTTTGGTGGGCTCGTCGTCCGTAGGATCGGGATACCCCAAGTACCAGGACTTCGATAGTAGACCCCCGGCACTTGCCGTGCACGTGCCCTCTCGTAGGCACGAAGGGGCAAGGGCCCCAACGGTTGACGGGCCCCACCCTAGGGGCGGTTATGCGGTGCTCGACTCCTGGGTGCATCTCCACCATGCATTCGAACCGTCGATCCCTATGGACCATCGGGAGGGAAGGCATCCGCCTTGCCTCAAGAACCGCTCCCCATGATGTGACGGTTCATGAAGGGGCTTGTGACTCGTGCCATGCGTCCGGCGCAATGATGTGATCCTTTGCCTTGTTAAATCAGGGCTCGAGCACCTCGCCTCCTCCTCAGAGTCCCTTTTCCCGATTCCCGCACCCTTCTCCTCTTTTTGGCTGCTGAAAACCCCCTTCTTACCATGGCGCCTGAGCGACTTTCTTTAGGTGAGAAAGGCAAAGCGCTGGTGATGGACGGGGTGGAGGCTCCGCCTGTGAAGAGCAGGAACGGGAGGCCCCGTGGCAGTGGTTGCGGGAGGCGCGATGGTCGCATAGTAACCATCGGCTCTTGCCCTTCCGCCGAGGCCATTGCGGTCGCGGAGGGGAGACATCGGCACCACACGGTCAGTGTGGTCGCGTGGGATCGGGCGTGGGCGACACGGGGGACATGTCGAGGGCCCCTATGATGTCCCAGAACCCGCATTGCTTCCCTCACCGCCTCCCCCACCAGTCGCGATCGATATCAAGGATGACCCCGAGCCCCCGGGGGTCATCGACTTCATTATCCTCCTTGAGAACCTCGATTGGTTGGCGAGGGTGCGGCTCCTGCGACCCTTCACGCTCGGAATGGCCGACGAGCTTGCCCAGAGGTCCTGCTACGCCACTCTGGAGGCCACGAGAGGTGGGAAGTCAGCGTGGAGGTTCACTCGCCTGGTGAGATGTACCTCACTGATGGCTAGGCCCGCTTCCTCACGGAGCAGGGCTCGGTGCTCTGGTTCTGCTATTCCTGCTGGGACTTCTTAGTGGCCATCTACAACTCGCTGATGTGCCACGTGGATTATCTGAGCCACCTCAGGTAGACCGGATCGAGCCATCGCCTGAGTCGACGCCACGATGGGGGAAACGCTGGACGTTTGGCGGCGCTCATAGTGTTTGGATGGTATTTTGTCTCTCGAGTGTGGATGTAATGAACCTCTTTGACTATTTCTTCTCATGGTTGTCCTCTTTGATGTGTGCTGTCAGGCTGTCTTGAGCACGGCCAGTCCTCGAGTCTGGGCAGCTCTGATGCGGGTCAGGGGAGCGCTCCGGGGGACACCATGACTAAGCTACTATAGCTGTTGTGGGCTTTGACCTTGTCGCTCAAGTCCTACCTGTCCAGGGGAGAGTCTTCGCGAGCCTGCTGCAGGCCTCGCACGGGGGAGGTAGGTTCATGCCTGTCTTGGAGGCTCCTAGTGGCGAGACCGTCATGAGCGAGCTGTGGCTTAGGTCCTACCTGCTGCGAACCGTAACATAGCATGGGAGCAGCGGTGTCCCCGACAGGTTATGACTGCAAGTGCACAGATCATTTGTAGCTAGTTTCGAAATAAAGATATCGATCCCACAGGGAGCAGTATGCGAAAGACTAAAATGCTTTTAACTACAACTAAAGAAAGTACTTAAGAAATAACTTTAAGATGCAAGAAAAGTAGAGTTGTTTTGGGGTTTTTGGTTGATCAAGGTAATTTAAAGTAAAGCAAAACTTAATGCAGAAAGTAAGAATCTTGTGTGTAATAGAAGTCTGGAACTACAATAGGGAAAAGGCGTTCTAAGGGAATACTGGATACACTGCTAGCAATTTATACTAGGCAATGAAGATTATTATAATGAATATTCTCATAATCTATATGTATGTGGGAGGAGCTCCATATATGGATAGCTAGCAACCGTTGCACACATCATCCTCATAACCACAGCAGACAGCAATCGACGTCAATCGAATTACTGCGCTATTAAGGGATTTCTCCCGTGGCATGGACATGGCTTTATGAGTTCTCCTTGTTCCCCCAAGTTAGTACGTAAAGGATGACAACAGATTTATAGTCACAATAAGTGCTATCATCCCTCCGTCTACCAATAAGTAATCCTCTTCATCGAGTCCCCATAAGAGGCAAATAATAAGGAGGTGCAGAACTCCCAACATCAAGATGAAGACAATTAACACATACACATAATGATGTATAACATAATAATCTCTATCTCATCTCAATCATATGCTAGGGTTTCTCCATCTCCCCAAGAACTAGAGATCTACTCATACATGGAGGCAGTCAACATCATAGCAATGGTAATGGAAACAATCATAGATGAATAGTACTTGTATAAATCCACAACGAGTATGAGAATTACAACAAGATCTAGACAAGATGTAGATGGGATGGATGGAGATGGTGGTGATGCAGTGGTGGATGATGAAAATCGATGCCTTAGCCTCCCGGAGCTACGCAGGTTGAAGATGGATCCCTAGCGGATGAGTTCCCCCCTCTAGATGCCTTCTAGATGTGAGGCTTCAGCGATTTCTAGGTGTTCTGTATGTCGTATCCCCAAACAAGTTGCACGGGGTGAAACTATTTGACAAGGCGGAGGCGGCACCAACTATAGGGCCGGAAAATTTGCTCCGGTCGTATCGTTGGTCGTTGAACTCTCTGCCTCCTTTGTTCACTTCTGATTTTCTTCTAGTATTATTAATATTTTCCAAATAAGCGATTTATGTTGTTTTGACTCCTTTTCTCCATAGTACAACTATTCCAAGAATTGTATCCATTTGATCCATCATCTGTCCTAATCCTGGTGAAAACAGACATAAAATGTGCGCGCGAGCACCGTAAAATACCAAGATCCTACATCTACAATGCAAAATAATAATGTAAAACATGATGCAAATATGCACTCATCACTAGGGAGCTGCAAACGCGCAGGATATGCGACGTCACCATCCTCCCGGTGCCTTTTCACCGACTCCTGCCCATAGGTTCCGCGCTTTTAGGGGCGATATTCTCACGAGCCGCCATGCGAGCCTCCTAAGGGGAAGACCGTAGGGAAAATGCTCGTCCTCTTATCCCCCTTCACCGAGGGGACTGTAGGTCTAGCATGAATCTTAGTCGCTAGAGGGGAATACCCCCTCCAATCGCCCCTTGGGCCTCTTGGGGAGAGGATGGTGTGGCAACTCCTGTCCCATTGGTCCCTCAAGGAGGGGACCTTCAGGTAAAAAACATGGGCCGTTGTAGGCTCCTGCAGGTCTCTCGTAGGGGCTTTATGTGCCAGGGACACGAGTGTCTTGCTGCCAGGGCTGGCCTTTAAGTCCAGAGCTCGACACTTTAGGCCCTAGGTCGGTGGGGAATGACCCATTTGAGCACCAGGCATCATGGGTGCGTTGACTTGCTGTCGAAGCCATCTCATTCAAGCTCTAGGAACCGTGGGTGAGGTGAATCGTCGCCGGAGAAGGTCCGTAAGTCAAAGCTCGATACCTTGGACCCTGGGTCGATGTATTGTGCCCTAGAGGTAAACGCCGCGGAGAGGATCACCAAAAAATGCAAGGGTTGACTTCCCTGCACGCGTGTCGTGAGGGTTTTATGCACGAGGTACCATGGGTGACTTGACTCATGGCCGGAACTAGTTCAAGACTTTAGTGCTCTACACTTTAGGCCTTGGGTTGTGGCCCGACGGTAGACATCGTGGAGGGTGTCATAAAGCACAAAACATACGTGGTCAACTTTCCCTATAAGAATCTCGCGAGGGTCACAAGCACTAGGCATAGTGGGTGCGTTAACTCATGGCCAGAACTAGTCTGAGAGTTCAGTGCTCTACACTCTAGGCCCTGTGTTGCTCGGATGCGGCCTGGTAGAAGACACCATACCTAGCCCCTCACTCGCGTGGCACCTGTTGAGGAGCCTCAGGCACATGCAACTTTTGAAGATGTTTTCTCAAAGGAAAACCCAATGGCACAATTGGCGCCCGGTGCAAAATCCAAACAAGGAACTACCAAATAGGTCCAAATTATTACAGCATTGTCGTGACCCCCATAGGGTCTCATGATGAATAAGGCTACCAAGGATGGGAGTTTAGGGCATAACCTTCAAAAACGAGCGATAGCAGACCATCCTGCACGAGAGAGGGGGAGCTTGTAGACCCTCCCAATGCCAGGCATACCCGGACGTCCTTCGTACGCCGGGGGGAGCTAGAATCGAACGCACGCTAGGTGCAGTCCATCGGGAAGTCGGGAATCCCGAGGCCCACTTTGCCCTCGCGAGGGCCACCTGTAACAGTACGGGCGGGAGAAGCCTACACCGAATCCCTCCCTTGGCTGCGGGCGACGGCTACAATGTGACCTCGTTAGATGGGTACAATGCAACGATCGCCCTCTTTGTCAATGCATTATCCTGAGCCACCGTCTGCTTTTTCCTCACGGTGCCCCCAACATAATCGAGAGTGTCCACATCCTCCGGGTAGGCAGTGGCCGCGACCTTGTAGGCGCACTCGAGAGAGCACAGGGCGTCCTTTTCATTGCAATAGATGGTGATGACCTGGGGCTTGTTGACATTGTACGCGTGGTGAGTGGTTGCCATGAAGTTGGAGAGGGCGGGGTATCCCAATATGACATTGTTGGGGAGGCTGATGTGTGCCACATCGATGTAAATGTGCTCCATCTGGTAGTTGGCACGGGATACGAATGTGACAGAGAGGCGCACCTGCCCGATGGGTATGGTAGTGCCGTTTGTGACACCTGAGAAGGGCATGGTCGGCATCAGCCGATCGTACGACACTTGTAGCTTAGCGAACATTTCGGTAGAGATCACGTCCAGTCCGGCCCTGCCATCGATGAGTTTCTTGGCGACCGCGATGTTGTTGATGGTGGGTGTGCAGATCATGGGAAGATCTCCCATAGCCCTGGTGGAGGCAGGGTGGTCCTCTGTGTTGAAGGTGATGGGGCATTGCGACCACTTGAGCCTTGGGGACAGGTCCCCAAGCCGAGCAACGACTACCTACCTGGTGAGCTGCTTGAAGTGCCACTTCGACGCTGGGGCCTGGGAGCCGCCGAGGATGTAGGCTATGGTGCCCTTCGGCTCCTGGTATCCCCCGATGCTCCCTTCGATCTTCTTGTGGACGGGCGCGAGTTGCTGGGCGGTGTTAGACTGATGTCCCGCATGGTGCGCCCCTTGGCCACCATTGTTGTTGTCCCAGCGTCCCCCCACCTCAGTTGCCACTGTGGTAATTCCCACTTCCCTTCCACTAGTTGTTGCGCTAGTCGCAAAACTTCTTGAGCTCGTAATAGTCACCCGGGGGTGCTCATGTTTCTTGTGGAAAATATAGTATGCTTACTTGTCGTACTCCCTCTCGCTGCCATCCTCACGAGAGGGCTCTTCCGCCCGGGTTCGGTGGCCAACATGGTGGCGGGCTTTCGCTTGGGGTCCTTACTCGTGCTCTTGGGAGTGCTTGAGGGCTTGGGGGTGCCCTATTCCTCGGCAAGGCCGAACATCCACCCTAGCTCAGCTTTGGTGCACTTCTCTTCCATGACGAACAGCTCGGCGGCTGATGAGTCCAAAATTGAGGCATATCTACGTATATAAACTATTCATATTGTCACTCATTACATGCTACATCTATCTACAACTATGCCTATTATGTATTGATTCCTAGTTCTCATTCATTTCCACATGGACTTTGCATGTTAGTAGTTTTATTATGATTTTATTATCTTTTTCTTGTCTTTGATTTGTGTGTAGGTGCTATGGAGAATCATGGATAAAAGGAGCCAAGAGGATTCAATATGGAGCAGTTGTAGGCACCATACTTAGGCATTTGAGAGGAGGAAAAAGTGGATTTTTCCATCAACTCCAACTCGTTATCCAAGGCCATGGTGTTTTGTCCCTCATCCATACGAATCCAACAAGACAAAGAACACCTCAATCGGAGTCCATATGAAGAAATGGCGGCCAAAATACTATGGAGTACCAAAGGGATAACGACCACTGGTAGCCCTACCACCCTCCGATGGCTTTGTTTCGTCAAATGGAACAACATTTTGTGAAGGTCCAATGGGCATATTTGGCCCCTAGCTCTGTCGGCTTGCAAAACCGACGTCCATGTGGCTATTTAAAGAGGGGGAACCCTATAACAAGGGGAAGAGTCCACATACGCCATAGGGGCGGAGCCCTACCGCTCCGCCACCTCCATAGCCACCGCACACAAGATCTACACCACCATACTGTTGGATATATGCCCAAGAGGCAATAATAAAAGTGATTATTATTATATCTTTGTGTTTATGATGAATGTTTACATCCCATGCTATAATTGTATTATTAGGAAACACTAATACATGTGTGTTTTGTAAACATAAGAGAGTCCCTAGTAAGCCTCTTGTTGAACTAGCTTGTTGATTAATTGATGATCATGGTTTCCTGATCATGGACATTAGGATGTGATTAATAAACAAGGTTATATCATTAGAAGAATGATGTGATGGACACACACCCATAGTAAGCGTAGCATAAGATCAAGTCATTAAGTTCGTATTGCTGTAAGCTTTCAAATACATAGTAACCTAATCCTTTGACCATGAGGTTATGTTAATCACCATCACCGGATGGATACTTTAATGACATCAAACGCCGCTTCGTAACTGGGTGGTTATAAAGTTGTCATTGGGTATTCTGAAAGTATGTGTTGAAGCGCATGAACCAAGATTGGGATTTGTCCATCCATATGACGGATAGATATGCTCTGGGCCCTCTCGGTGGAATGTCATCTAGTTAGCTTGCAAGCATGTGACTAGGTCACAAGGTATGACATATCACACAACGAGTAAAGAGTACTTATCAGTAACGAGGTAGAACTAGGTATGGAGATACCGACGATCAAACCTCGGATAAGTATAGTATCGCAAGACAAAGGGAATTAGTTTCGTATGTAAGTGGTTCAACCGATCGCGAAGTCATCGTTGAGTATGTAGGAGCCATTATGGATCTCCAGGTCCCGCTGATGGTTATTGATAGGAGATGTGTCTCTATCATGTCTACATATTCACGAACCGTAGGGTGACACACTTAAGGTTCGAAGTTGTTTTAAGTAGATATGGAATGTGCGTTGGAGACCGAATGTTGTTCGGAGTCTCGGATTGGATTCGGGACATCACGAGGAGATCTGGAATGGTCCGGAGAATAAGATTCATATATAGGAGATCATTTTATGAGATAGGAAATGTTCCGGAGTGTTTGTATGAGGATTCTAGACGGTTTCGGAATGTTCCGGAAGGTTCTAGAAGATATCTTGGAGTTTGCTTGAAAATCAAGGTAGGGATCAAAGAGTCCTGGTGGGTCAAGATACGGATTCGTGGGGGAGGAGGACTCCTCCCCCCACCTCCAATCCGCCGGCCATACAAGGGAGGGGAGTCCTACAAGGACTCCCCCTCCCTAGGCGCCTCCCCTCTTTAAATAGAGGGGCAGGGGCGCCCCCTCCTCCCCTGCTCTCATAATACCCAATCTCTGCCGCCTCTCTCCTCCACCATATTCTGCACAGGCATAGGCGAAGCCCTGCAGAATTCTCTACTCCACCACCACCACCACGCCGTCGTGCTGCTGGGATTCCGTGGAGAAGATCTACTACCTCCGCTGCTCGCTGGAACGGGGAGAGGAAGGTCTGCTTCGACTCCGCACGTGTGACCGACTGCGGAAGCGCTACCGAATCGCGGCGCCGGAAGGATCATCTACTTGACCAAGGGCGGAAGCGCTGCTGGAACGCGACGCCGGAAGGATCGTCTACTTGACCGACGGCGGAAGCGCTGCTGGAACGCGACGCCGGAAGGATCGTCAACACGATCTTGAGATCGGCAAGTGATCGACTACATCAACCACGAGATCTAATCTCGTTAACGCTTTCGGATCTACGAGGGTTAGTTCCTATCTATCTTGTTGCTCATATCTAATAGATTAGATCTTGGCTTTTATCTGGATTAGATCTAGGTTTTGTTCGTTCTTGCGGTAGAATTTTTTTGTTTTCCATGCTACGAACCCATCACATACCACTCAAGGGAGAGAGGATACTTGCATCTTGAAGGGCAACGCATCGATCTTCATCGCCATCTTCATCAACATCGGCTTCACATCAATCACCTTTGTTTACTTTGTTGTAGTCCAATCTCTATTATGGATTTGCACTTGTATTCAATTGTACCTTCATATTGCATCCATACAATTGCCATGATGTTGATGCCCATCATGTATGAGTAGTTTCCTTGTTCTTGGGGAGAGATGGTGAAACCCTAGTATTATTATTCATTGAAATAAAGATGATCTATTACTTGTGTACAAAGATCCATTGATCTATGATTTGTGTTTGATCTCTCTCTTTAGATGGTATGTTTAGTCGTCCACATATCATTTGCCCTCGAGACTAAAGGAAGGGAGAAATCCTTGGGACGTGTTTGGGATCGTACCCGGAATTGCCCCTTGACAGATTGGCGTTGGCTTGTAACCTACATGGTCAAAGGAGGATAAAAGAGGAACTCCCTAAGCTAATTATGATATCCACGGGGAAGCTCTTAATTGTGGTGGTTTGCATGGGTGACTACTCTCAGACATCATAGTGGTTATTTAGAGGTGACCTCACTCTTGGCTCAACAAAGTTGCCTCCTACGAGCCTTGTAGTTAATATCTTATTATGGAGCTCTCTCTCCACACATATCATGAGATAAGAAATAGGTTATCCTAATCATTCATAATTATTCCATGCTAGTGGTGAACCGTACACTCCTTGAGAACCCCTTAACCATATTACAAAACACTTCATAGACACTCTCTTGCTTTAGTTTACTTTTGTTATTTACTTTGTTCTTGTTTACTTTAGCACTCATTCAAACACACTCTTTATACACCCTTTACTTGGAATTAAAGATAACTTACAAATACTATCTAGTGAATAGTAACAACGGGCATAAAGACCTTTACCAATAGCTTGCTATGGGTTTGATATCTTTACTTCAAAACTAGCTAGAATTGATCTATGAACTTGTAGCCATCAGCGGCCATGGTGAGGTTCTCCCCACGAATTCCAATATTCTCCCTCATGCGGACGTCCTTGACCCCCTCGGAAAAAGCGGTGATCATGTTGGAGTACGAGATCTTAGGGATCTTGTTGCGAATCTGGTTGAACCTATGCAGGAACTTGAAGAGTGTCTCACTAGGCTGCTAACGAACCTGACAAAGATCGTGAGAGGGTGTTCGTATGTGCCCTTGAAGTTTGTGATGAAGAGGGAGCAGAGGGTGGACCACGAGCCGATGGGGTCCTCGGGGAGGTTCATCAGCCAGGTCCGCGTCGTGTCCTTGAGTCTTAGTGGGAACCAGTTTGTCATGACACGGTCATCTCCCCCCGCTGCCTCGATGCCCGTGGTGTAGAGCTGCAGAAACTCGCAGGGGTTCACGATTCTAACGTAGCATGATGACATCACGGGGCAGAACTTGTGCGGCCACAGCATGCACCAGAGCTCCTTGGTGAAGGCGGGACATCCATTGCCCTGTACTTCTTTGCTGTTGGCAAGGGAAGCACAGTTTTGCTGCTCTGCAGCAACGATTTCTTTGACGATGTGATCTTCCCACCCGCGCGGGAGCGCGACGGCCAGAATAGTGGTGGCCGAAGGAGGGAGATGATTTGGCAGCTATAGTCGAGGCAAGATGCAGCGTCACTGACATTGGGCGCCTCGCCGGATCCTCAAACCGGAGGATGGCTGATAACCTCCGGTGCTTTGTACTCGGGATCAGCCCCGATGCTTGGGGGCGAGGGTGGCAATGTCAAGGAGCTCGGTGAACCACTCACACCACTTCACCTGCCCCGACTCCACCGGTGGGTGGTTCAGAAGCTCGTGCACCATGCGCCTAGCTGCCTCCAGTGTGGGTTGGTCCGGCTGGCCACAAGAGGAGGCGACCGGGAGAGTGACGTGTTGCCGTGGGAGGAAGGTAGGACCTCCCGCGACAGGTGGAAGGAGGAGCCTTGCTCATCCTCTATCCATGAGGATGGCTCTGGTGAGGTGCGTCGGGGGGCGGCCTCCGTCTGAGACCGATAGGCCACGCGGCGGAGGGCACGTTCCGCTCATGTCTCGGTGCGAGCCGACATGCTGGTGAAGCTGGAGGAGGTCCTCCGACATGCCTCAGCCTCCTACCAGGCACACCAAATGTTGGAGAAGTGTCCAATGAAGGAACAGGGTTCCAACAATCCCTTAGTTCGAGAGGGGGCTGAATCAGGCATTCTGAGATTCTCAACGAGGGTGAAGACGGCGGCGCACGAACACGATAGAGAGATTAACACGGTTTTTTTACCTAGGTTCGGGATCCTCGTGAGGAGGTAAAGCCCCTGCTCCTACTTGGTTGTATTCCAGGTAGTGCTTCACAAGGGTACAATGAATAACCAATGTCTAGGGTTATATATTCTAGGAATCGATCCCATCCCAAGGTGGGAGAAGGCCTCCTTCTATAGGGCGGCCGGTCCTCTTCCCCCAAATGTTAGGCGGGAAGGGTCAACACACCACCACCCCTCGAAGACTCAGTCTACAAGTCTACTTTTAGTGGACTCAGTCTTCTTTTCTTGATTCCCCATTGGTCCGTCGAAAAGCTGGTCCTCCTGGCACCGTCCTCCACTATCCAACGCCACCCTTGTCCCCTTAGCACCAAAGTGGTAAGGGCCAGTTTCCTTGGCCCCGCTAACATCCTCAGCGTCTTTACACCATACGGTGGATGATCCTTCCTTTATTCACCGAGGCGACCCGTCTGGGCCTAGTCTTCTCTGCAGGGTCTTGGCTTCTTCTTCTCTATCATGGCAAGATTACCTTCATGCCCTCGAGCGTGCTCTGACCCTCCCGAGGCCTGTTCGGGGACCCAGGAGAGTTGGGCTTCAACCAAGGCAGACAACAGTGTCCGGAAGCGCCCTCACGATGCACCAGCCTTGGGCTTCCCTCATGAGCCTTCTACCTATCTCACCGCCACAGTAAAGGGTGGTGGCCCCTTTGGTGGGCCCTTCGTCCGCAGGATCGGGTACCCCAGGTACGTGGACTCCGACAATTTGATGCCATCTTCAGAAGATGTCGTGGTAATCTTCGAAAATTGTTCTACATGGATAGATTTCAGGAAATCCGATTTTCACCATAATGATCGGTTTCATTCCATATTCGCGTATTTACTACACCACAAAGTTTGAAACAAGAACTTGTGCACTTTTACAACTATTAGTAGGTTAGTCCTAATAAATATAATAAAGTTGTAAGATAATGGGGATTTTAGCACAATAAGCAGAGCTTAACATATGCTTGTTCTCGAGCATAATGGTGATAAAACTAACAAGGACTTTGGAGTTTGGTGCTTCTTTTCACTAGCAAGTATCAAAAAAAGTTAAATGTTTCATTCATTAGAGAATAACAACAAGCAAACATATCATAAAGTATCACCTCTCATAATATCATACTTGATAACCCAATGTATATTGACTAACACAAATGCATATAGTACCATGAAAAAATAGTTGCATTCTCCGCATAGATAGATGTATAAATATATATAGTGGAGGCCCTATGGTCAGAATATTGGCAAAGGAGGTTGGAAAAAGTGTATGGCTGGTAAGTAGGAAATATCATATGTGAGACACACGCTATATTCCAAACACTATCCATTGAGTTTATGGTTTAATCATGGTACATCATTAGTGTTTGGTTCCTTTGCCCTTCATTGCCTGATTCTTTTGGGAATTCTTGTTTTTTGCACTTTTTGCTTCTTTTGGCACTTTTTTAAATGTCTGACATTAAGTGTTGCTTAGATAATTTAAGTAATCTTGAGCATGCCATTGAGATTGATAGGTATCATACTAACTTGACTGACTAGCCTTAGAAAGAATAGCATGACATCACGATCATATCTTTTTAAGATCAAGTGAAAACCTTCTCTCATGACACCATGGATTTGGATAACACTTCAATCCAATGTCATCCTCAATACCACAAAAATATTGATACAACCAACCCACAATGTAGCACTTTTATTTCCCTATTTTTTCTCTTTTTCGTTTCACTTTTTTATTTTCGTATTTTCTTGATATTTGAGAGGCCTAGACTCCTGTATACTCAATATCTCACTTTGTTCATGTCATCAACGGAGGGTTTTTGCCCTCATCTTAGCATTCGTACCCCCTTCTTGGAGGAGCTTTTCCCTCATCTATTATCATATGCTTAATCATGTTCTACTTGAAAGGGGTACTGTTATGCTCTATGATTTCATGGTCACCCCACGACTAACTTCTCCATGTCACCCATAGCCATAATAATAGTCTTTGGAAGATAAATAATGATTCACACATGATAGTATACTTTGGGATATAGCTTGAGATATTTGGGTAGGTGTTTCCTATATAAATGCTAAGTTAGTTTTACTAAATGAGGTTGTTTCAATCTGGTGGAGTTAGTGATAGCGTGGAAGAGACTAAAGGAAATCTGAAATAAAGATGGAAGCAAGAAAACATGTAACAGATCTAGTTGCAAACGGTGTTTCAATACTTAGAAACAAGGCCTACAGATCATAATTTCACTAGTGAACACTCTCATATAAATATCTTATCTTTATGATACTACTCTCAACTACTCTCCGGTTGGACACTCTAATCCATGGTAGGGCTATAACAGCACACCTCAAAGTTCGCTTTCCCCATCTAGATAACCCCACACTGTCACCTTGAGCACTAGATGGTTCCAACAAACACTAAAATTTCATAGAGACATCCAACTCCAAATATAACTCATAACAAGTATTTGTAATCTCTAGCCTAAGTGCCACCATGGTGTGCATGCTGTCACTTTCACACACATGGGGAGAGCAGAGATCTATTAAAGCACTTGAGTAGCAAGGTAGATCTACTTGATTACAAAGCTCATGATCACAATGTGATCATGCATAGAGAGAGATGAACACATAGCTACCGGTAGAACCCTTAGCCTCGAGAGAGAACTACTCCCTCCTCATCATGGGAATCAGCAACGACGATGGAGATGGTGGTGGAGATCGATGGAGATGGCTCCGGGGGAACTTCCCCATCCCGGTAGGGTGCCGGAATAGAGACTTCTATCCCCCAAATCTCCCCTTCGGTGGCGGCGCCACTGCGAAACTTTTCGTGGCTGGAGGCTAGACGATTTATGGTTTATGCATCGGGAGGCTTCTTATAGGCGAAGAGGCAAGGTCGGTGGGTGGACCAGGGGCTTACACCACCTAGTGGTGCGGCCAGGGCTATCCCGCGCCACCACATGGTGTGGCCAGCCCCTGGCCCCTCTCCGTCTCGTCTTCTGGCTCCATGAGTCTTCCGGTAAAATATCAACTTTGGCTTTTGTCCGGTCCAATTCCAGGAATATTCATTTTCTGACTTTCCTGGAACCAAAAACAGTAGAAAACTGGCAACTGGCACTATGGCATCTTGTTAATAGGTTAGTTCCGGAAAATGTATAAAAATACTCCAAAGTGTGGAAAAAACATAAGAAAGTAGATATAAAACAAGCATGGAACATCAAAAATTATAGATACGTTTGCAACGTATCAACATCCCCAAGCTTAACTCTTGCTCGTCCTCGAGTACGTAAGTGATAAAAAAGAATAATTTTTGAGGTGACATGCACCATCACAATCTTGATCAAACCATTTGCAAGCATTGAAAGCTGGGATCAAAATACTCTAAACATTGCATGAAAGATATAGTTCTAACAATAAGACATAGAAACTATGATGTAGCATGAAAATGCACAAACAAAAGATCATGAATAACAATGCATTGAAAGACGTTTGTTTGTTTCACATATAGAAAACATAACATAGTGGCATTCAACTTGTCCCTCATAATGTAGAAATCATAATTGCATGGGACACCTTCAAAGTTCATAAGGGTGACTAGATACAAATAGTTCAAGAACAAGCAATATCAACACAGAAACACTAGAAAAAGCGCGCGCGTTCTAGAGCTCGCCCCACAATTGCTCCTATCCCTGCACATGGCATCCTGGGAGTTCTTCGCGTGCTGTCCTAGGCCTTTCCTGCGCGACACGTGGTGCTTGGAGAGAGGGGTTGCTGTCCTTTTCCCTTTCTCTTTTAGATTCAAATACGAAAAATCCGATATCTTTTAAACGAATTGGCCAAACCAAGATCTTTTTTCACGGTTGTACTAGTCGTGTCGAGATCTACAAAACAAGATCCCATGTTGATAGGTTTTGATGAAGTTTGATTTTGCACTGCCTTTTGACCCTACGTTGCACTGTCTTCGGTTGCAGTGCACGGCTCGATGTTCTGGCGGTGCATGGTCGATGCACTGCCTTATTCTTCTGTATTGCACTGCTTTCGGTCGTGGTGTACGGAGCGATGTCCTAGCAGTGCACTGTCGGTGCACTACCTTTTTGTATTACATTGCACTGTCTTCAGGCACAGTGCACGGTGTATTCTGGCAGTGTACTCGTGCACTTTCTTTTTGTGTTGCGTTGCACTACCTTCGGTCGCAGTGCACGGGACGATATCCTGGCAGTGCACCGGATGTGCACTGCCTGTTTGTACTGTATTGCACTGCCTTCAGGCGCAGTGCACAGGGAGATATCCTGGCAGTGCACTACTCGTGCACTGCCTTTTTCTGTTGAGTTGCACTGTCTTTGGTCGCATTGTACGGGATGATGTCCTAGGAGTGCACGGGTCGTGCACTGCCTATTTATACTGTGTTGCACTGCCATCAGACGCAGTGCACAGCGAGGTATCTTGCCTAGTACACTGGCTTGTTGTGCTGTGTTGCACTGTCTTCACTCGCAGTGCACGAGACAACGTACTAGCAGTGCACCGGTTGTGCACTGACTGGTTATACTGTGTTGTACTGCCTTCGATCGCAGTGCACGAAGCGATCCAGTGGTAGTGCACAATTTTTTTCTCGTTTTCTCTTTTTTTCCACGGTGCACTACTCTTTTTGCATATACTTCTCACCTATTTTTCACCGTGAATATTTTCTGTACCACGTGCGCCCAATAGCAGAATACCAGTACACGAGCAGAGCAGCAGCGTGGCCATGTGGCAATCAAGGAGAGCAAGAGGGGCCTGCTGCGCGCACGTGCGTCCGGCCGCACGTTGTCGTCCTCTCCAAAGCGTGCGCGAGCGCTAGTCTTCCCCATATCAACATTATGAATCAATCAATAAGTTTTGGGACAATGCACATTAAACTAAGAATGACCACTATGCTCTCAAAGTAGGTGCATAAAGGTAGAAGGTGGAGACTCAACATAAAAGTAAAAGAAAGGCCTTCATAGAAGGAAGCAGAGATTCAAGTTTCATAAAAAGCTTCCAAAAATTATGGTACTTATTAGCTTTCAGCTCTCATTGCCCCTATCATAAGCATCTTTAGGTGATTAAGATTAAAGTGACACAACTAAGAGGATATGCTTGACAAGTTATAAGCCGAAATCTCACGCCCCTTACTTCATGCTACTCAACTCTAGTCACAAGTAAGCTCTTGTCATTGTGAGTCCATATGTATCATAGAAAACTGCCAACGGGGTACCCCTTGCACATGATACAGGAGCTATCCCATAATCAAAATGACAAGGCAAACAGACAATGAGCATCTCAGCGATCTTTTTATTTGCTATTTGCATAGGTTTTTATTGAGGATGCTTCATAGAGTGCTCATTATGGTTATGCTGCAAGTTTCCACCATGATTAGGCATGGCTTAGGCTAGCCGCCCAGGCGTTTCTCTAACACACATACAAACTCCATGATCTTACAAGTTCCACTTTTATTTCACACCACCGGGATCTATAAGCAAAAGAACATGATATCAACGGGGTACAATGTACAAGTGCAATGTTGAAAGCGTTCCCCATCATACATGGTTCTGCTAATTTCAACTTATAAAGTGCAAGCATATACGCAACAAAGATGGACACAATGGTTAAAGTTTATTAAATGCAAGAAAGTAAAGTGTGCCATCAAGTTCGTGAGAGTTTTAATCACTAACTTTCACATAATAAGTTTAATTCGGAAGGTAGATAGAAAGATGAATATACTTGGAATATCAAGTGCTAATAGGTAGGTATGGTGGACTCTTTGGATTAACTTGGTTTAATGGAGTTGGATGCATGAGTGAGACTCATACTTGGTTATGCAGGCTAGCAAAAGACTAGGAGCGACCAACTAAGAGAGCAATAATGGCCATAATCATGCAACGCGACAAAACATCATTAATCAAAGCATAAAGTGATATTACAAGTCGAAAACCAAAGGATCATAAAGACTATGGTGACTTTGGATAGTCATAACATGGTGTGAGCATGCGCCAAGTCAACCCAAATAAAGCATAAAAGGAGAATACCACAATGCTATGCTATATATGCTAAAACAACGCATGATTCTTCCAAGGCACATTAAGCAATCTCAATTGTTTATAACAAGTCATGCTACAACAATAATCACTAAGCATAAATCCAAAAAAATATCAAGCATGACATGACAAAGCATAGGCCACAGTCAAAAACAAGCTCCTTTTTACCACTTAAGTATGACCTTTTCCTACTCTTTTCCAATCCAAACCAACTTATTTGAAAGATAATAATAAATAAAGATCAGTGAGCTTGTCTCACAAATCCAAAAGGAAGAACTAAAAAGTTCTAAGCTGAAAGCACAAGAAAACTAAGGCTAAACCTAATGCTAGCAAAAGAGAACACTCACAAAACAATAAGACTGAAAACTAGAGTGTTCTAGGCAATGAATAACGGGGTGTTTCTCTCTCCAAAAGAAGTGTGTTGGGATCCAACCAACTTATTAAAGCAAACTAAGCAAACCAAGCAAATGAAAACCAAAAACGGAAACAAAGACGCTCCAAGAACAACACAATTGTGCATGAAACAATAAAAATGAAGTGTTTGGAAGAAACCTGAGATTTTTTGGGGTGCCTTGGGCATCCCCAAGCTTTGACGCTTGTACTTCTTGGATATTTCTTGGGGTGACACGCATGGCATCCCCAAGCTTGAGCTTTAGTCCATTCTTCATCTCATTATATCATTCTTTCCATACACCTGAAATTTTTCATTCATACAAAACTTCACACAATCTTTATTAGCAACATTAGTGTACTCAAGATAATAAGTATTTGGGTTAAGTTTCAACACCAATAAAACTTCCATTAAAACAGAAGCTACTGTAGCACTTCCCTTGAAAATCTCAATTCCCCAAAGAGAACTCAAAAAGGAACCAACAATAAGCAAATTCAAATAATGGCAGAAATCTATCAAAACATACCAGCAGGTAAAAACCAATTTTTTCGAAGACATTATGTTGCACAAATCGAAAAGTGTTAAACTAACGAACGTTAGATAACAACCTGGGGAAGAAGCACAAAAATTCACGCCTCAAAACGATGTACATAGATTTTACACGAATTTTTACAGTGAAGCACAAGAATCGGTTTCGGGACAACAACTTTCCCAAGCATTACTTCTCTCTCATTAGATGTTACTCTTGGCACAGAGGTAATAACTTCCAAGACTCATCTAAAACTTTTGGGTTATCTCCCAATAAGTACTTTTCTTTAACGCCTTTAAGTTAGGCATGATAGTTTGAGAAGATGCTCACATAAGAAATATGAATTGAAGTAGAAGAGAGCATCACGAAGCAAATTCAAAGCACATTTAAGTCTAACCAACTTCCTATGCATATGAATCTTGTAAAAAAACAAGTCATTAAAGCACAAAGCAACAAGCATAGGAAATCAAAACAAGTGCAACTTGAAAATTTTTAATATAAAGAGGGGAAACTTAATATTATTGAGATGCATAAAACCATGTTTCCCTCTCTCATAATAACTTTTAGTAGCATCATGAATAAAATTAACAATATAATTATCACATAAAACATTCTTATCATGAGCCACATGCTTAAAAGAATTAATACTCTCCACATAAACATAGTCATTCTTATTAATCGCAGTGGGACCAAATTCAACAAAATAGCCATCATTATTATTCTCATCACCATAATCATCAAATATAGGAGGCATATTGTAATCATAATTAATTTTCTCCTCAATAGTAGCTGGACTGAAAATAGCATACTCATCATTGTAATCATCATATATTGGAGGCATAGTATCATCAAAGTAAAATTTCTCCTCCATGCTTGGGGGACTAAAAATATCATGCTCATCAAAACCAGCTTCCCCAAGCTTAGACTTTTCCATAGCATTAGAAATGATGGTGTTCAAAGAATCCATACTAATAACATTGCTATTAGCATGCAAATAAAGTTCCATATGTTTTTAAATTTTCTCTTCAAACACTTCACGTCCTAACTCAAGATAAATACTATAAAGCTCTCTAATTGTGTTGTTGTTTTCCATTAAGCCTATCTAGTGAAAACAAGAAATAAAAAGACACAACTGCAGAATCTAAAGGAAATAACTTCGAGCACTCACACCAGAGGATGTGAGTACCTTTTACCTTACCTCCCAGCAATGGCGCTAGAAAATACTTTGATAGCGTGGAAGAGACTAAAGGCAATCTGAAATAAAGATGGAAGCAAGCAAACATGTAACAGATCTAGTTGCAAATGGTGTTTCAATGCTTAGAAACAAGGCCTAGGGATCATACTTTCATTAGTGAACACTCTCATGTAAATATCTTATCTTTATGATACTACTCTGAACTACTCTCCGGTTGGACACTCTAATCCATGGTAGGGCTATAACAGCACACCTCAAAGTTCGCTTTCCCCATCTAGATAACCCCACACTGTCACCTTGAGAAATAGATGGTTCCAACAAACACCACAATTTCATAGAGACATCCAACTCCAAATATAACTCATAACAAGTATTTGTAATCTCTAGCCTAAGTGCCACCATGGTGTGCACACTATCATTTTCACACACATGGCGAGAGCAGAGATCTATTAAAGCACTTGAGTAGCAAGGTAGATCTACTTGATTACAAATCTCATGATCACAATATGATCATGCATAGAGAGAGATGAACACATAGCTACCAGTAGAACCCTTAGCCTCGAGAGAGAACTACTCCCTCTCATCATGGGAATCAGCAACGGTGATGGATATGGTGGTGGAGATCGATGGAGATGGCTTCGGGGGCACTTCCCCGTCCTGGTAGGGTGCCGGAACAGATACTTTTGTCCCCCGAATTTCCCCTTCGGCGGCGGTGGTGTTGTGGAACTTTTAGTGGCTAGAGGCTAGACAATTTAGGGTTTATGCATCGGGAGGCTTCTTATAGGCGAAGAGGCAAGATTGGTGGGTGGACCAGGGGCCCAGACCACCTGGTGGCGCGGCCTGGGCTAGCCCGCGCCACCACATGGTGTGGCCAGTCCTTGGCCCCTCTCCGTCTCGTCTTCTGGCTCTATGAGTCTTCCGGTAAAATATCGACTTTGGCTTTTGTCCAGTCCAATTCCGAGAATATTCATTTTCTGACTTTCTTGGAACCAAAAACAACAGAAAACAGGCAACTCGCACTGTGGCATTTTGTTAGTAGGTTAGTTCCATAAAATGTATAAAAGTACTCCAAAGTGTGGACAAAACATAAGAAAGTAGATATAAAACAAGCATGGAACATCAAATATTATAGACACGCTTGCAACGTATCAGTTAGCAATAGTAACCATTTGACCTTCTAAATGGATGCAAAAAGTGCCATAGTACTAGATCATTTCTAGAAGACAATATAATCATTGAGTACCATTTATGTGGTATATGAAAACTATCACTAGATGATACACTTGTAAGTTATCACGCCACAAATCATATGAACAATCCAACTAGAAGCAATAACATGCATAGCTTTTTCCCCCTTTTCTATTTGAAGCAAGGCATTCAATCAATCATGGCATTCATTCATGGAATAATTTGTTTCAGTAGCTCTTTCATAAGCATGCAAAATATCTATAATGGTGGTCCTATTTATTTCCAAGCATATCAAGAAAAACCAAACATAACACTAAGAAAAGACACTCCAAGTTTCTACGATCATTCAATGTTGCTTGAAAAACAAAGTTTAGAGGTTTGCAAACTGAGAGTTTTATAGGTCTAGTGGGGTGCCTTGGGCATCCCAAAGCTAATGGTTTTCACCATTCTTGGATAGCTCTTGGTGTGATTTTCCTCCATTCCCTATCAAAAAACTATAACACAACACTTTCTCCCATTTTCTTTTCTATGGGGTGACATTGGTGGTACAAGGATATGATAGTAGCTGTCATATATATCAAATACAAAAAAGTTCATCAGTATTACAAATAACATATGGTGTCCTACACATTCCTAGAATATCAAGTGACTCGTGGCTAATCATTTTGGGACCCAAAGGAATGGCTCAAACACTAACAAGCAGAATTTGTCCAGATTTTTGGCAACAGCAAAAATAATTTATTTCAACCACCTAGATATGTTAGGAATTTTGCTAATTTGTGTTCATATATAGGATGAAAAGTTGTAACAACAATTTAAATATGAGCGCAATCGGAGTTACATAACAGCCTAGGGAATGTTTCTAGTAAACATCATTCGTGCAGCAATTTGCCACCCCACATATATGTTTCAACTTTAACATCCAAAATGGGTAAAACTTGGTACTTTATTCTTGGAACATGTAAACTTAAGATAATGGCCCTATTATAATAGATAATAAAGTTCATAAACTAAAATGGCACATAAAAGCATGGTTTCCACAACCATACCAAGGAGATCATGATGATAAAACTAAAATATGAGTTTGAAATGATATTACTTAAAATCACTTGAAAGAAGAAGGAGATGCATGGGCATCCCCAAGATTGTGTTATTGCTAGTTCTTATCCGCTACTTCGTCCTCATCATATCATGTTATTCATCTCAAACAAAGATATATTTTCAACTTCATGGTACTTCAATGCCTACAAAATGGTTAGTTCTCCAAACAAATGATATAATAGTTTCTCCCATGATGCAAACTATAGTAATTATTGGGAAACAAAGATATAGGTTTTGTAATGGTTCCATTTGCATGAACAACGCATGCTCAAGGTTAACCCCAACTTCTCCATTGCTGATCCTTCTCATTTACTTTTCCAAATTTTATTTTTTTGCTGAAATCTTAAACTAACCTTGTTGTGAATAGAATATGGGTAGATTTCCATTCTTCCTCCACTTGTTCCTTTTGCTCTTGTATGTCCTTCTCTTTGGGATGCATGGGCATCCCCAAGCTTAGGTTTTTGTCATCTTCTTCATTGGCACTTTCAACATGATTTCTTGCATTCAAAACATTAGTGCACTAGGGAATATTCAAGCTTTAAAAATATTTGAGTAACAGATCATCCAAATCTTTGTGAGCCTTGAAAAAAGGTTTTAGAGCATCATCCATTATCTGATTTTTTGGGTTTTAGTTTTATAAAAATGTACTAAAAGTAAACTAGCAACGCAACCAACAATAGAATCCTAGCTCTATGCTTTGTGGCAATGATGCTAGAAAAGTATCTTGATAAACCCCAAGTGCAAGGGATCACTGTAGTACAATTCCATAAGTATTTGAGTGTCATACCCATGAGGATCTGAAGGTAAACTATTATTCTCCAAAGCCCTAAAACCCACTTATATGGCCTTCTATGCAAAACTAGGAACTATAGTGTGTGTGTGGTTATTTTTTGGTACTAACTATAAAATAATAAAGGTTTTGGAAGCAAATACTGCAAGTAAAATGGATCTAATGAAGTGGAGTTGGATAACCCAAGGGAGCAAATGCTTAGGAAAATTGCTATTTCTTTTGGTTGGTTGTCACAATTAGAGAAGCACAAAGATAGTCTTTTATTATTTCTTCTAGGGAGGATTCATGAATAGGTGCAGCCATATACATGAGCAATTACACCCCTGTTAATTGATCCCAAGGCCAATTAAGAGCAAATAAAGGATATATTAAGACATAAAGTCCAACCACCGAATTTAGATCTAAGTTCCCCATGATAATACCCCCGTTGATTAACCATGAATTAATACAAAATGTATCTCTAAGATTTGGGATTCGGTTTATGTCAAACTTCGGCTATCCCTCATCCTATCAGCATGCAACAGTGACAAACTTATGCATCCCCCAACATATGTGTGTACTGATATGTTACTACAAACAAGATCATCATAGAATATAACATTTACTTGTATGCAAGCAACAACAAACGATATCACAATTTTCATAAAAAATTCACTACTCAAACATCAACATAGTGATACAGTAGATCATAGGAAAACAATATATTGCATCATACTGAAGGGAATATGCCCGAGAGGCAATAATAAAGTGGTTATTATCTTATTCCATGTTTATGATAAATGTTTATTTTGCATGCTATAATTATATTAATTGGAAATGTTAATACATATGTGTTTAATAAACAAAATACAAAGTTCCTAGTAATGCCTCTCATATAAACTAGCTCGTTGATTAACAAGATGATCATGGTTTCCTGATCATGGACATTGGATGTTGTTAATAACGAGGTCACAACATTGGTGGAATGATGTGATGAACATTCATCCGAAGTGTAGCATTATGATCAAAGTCATTATGTTTATATTTCTATAACATCCTACAAAGTAATCTTAGTCCTTAGACCATGACATCATGTTAATTGCTAACACCGAAAGAGTATCGTGATAACATCAAACGTCACACCGTAACAAGGTGACTATAAAGGTGGGTTCAGTGCTACGAAGGTGTTATGTTGAGGCTCATGGATAAAGAGTGGGATTTGTCCATCCTGATGACGGATAGATATACTCTAGGCCCTCTTGGTGATATCACATTAAGATAGCTTGCAAGAAAGTAATGAGATCACTAGAATGTTATATCACGGGAACGAGAAAAGAGTGCATGTCGGTAACGAGATCAAACTAGGTATTTGGATGCCAATGATCGAATATCGGACATGTAATATATCGCAAGACAAAGGGATTTAGTTACTAGCATTAAAGGTTCTCACGATCACAGAAGTCATCGTTGAATGTGTAGGAGTCAGTATGGATCTCCAGGTCCCGCATCTGATTATTGATCTGAGAGAGGTCTCGATCATGTCTGCATTATTCGCGAACCGTACGGTGACACACTTAAGGGATACTGAAACCATTTGGAGCAAATATGTTTCAGATAAAGATTTAAGAAAGCCCTGGAATTATGTCAATAGACACCGAAACTGTTTCGGGTGAAATTGCTGAAATTGGTTCTGCATGTAATATTGAAATGTTGCAGGGGGTTTTATGTGAATGTTTGTTAATTAAAGTAATTAACAAAATTCTGAATAAAATTAATAAAAGAGTTTTATGAAATGAAAGAGCATTAAATTTGGAGAAATTTAATGCATTTAATGTTGAGACTTTAAAAGAGAATGTGAAGGGGCATTTTAATGTGGAGGGGGTTACCACCAAATGAATGGGGGAGGTGAAGGGAAAACCTCCATGGGCGCCGGCCATGGGAGGGGTACCCTCCCCTCCTCCTATAAAAGGCCTCCCTCTCACACCTTCATACTCACACTTCCTCATGAAGGATCTCTCTCCCCCTCTAGTTATTCCCCATGGTCTGGGATTAGCCAGATACATGTTCCCGGTGGCTTTATCTGGAAAGGAGTTGCTGCTTCCGCTGCTTTGCTAGAGCGAGGGGTGGAGGTTGTCGAGGTACCGGATGTGTGTGCGATCACGGATGCACCGCTGCTTTGTGGTGCTGGACTTGGTGGTGCTAGACTTGCTGGAGCTGGATCTCATGGACGTGCTGGAGCCGGACCTGCTGGACCTCATCACGATCTTGAGATCGGCAAGTGTACGACTACATCATCCACGAGTTCCAACTCGTTAACAAAGCTTTGTTGTCTTCGAGGGTAAGTTCTCTATGGATGTATATCCACCCGTTGCTTGTATCTAGTAGATAGATCTTGGTGTATAGTTCCCATCGTAGGAAATTTTTTGTTTTCTATGCTACGAACCCCAACAGTGGTATCAGAGCCTGATCTATGCGTAGGTGCTTTGCACAGGTAGTACCCATATGTTTATATGTGGGCGATGATGATCATGTTATTGCATCTTCTATGTATTTTGGATATTGGTGGCATAGTGGGATGAAGCGGCCCAGACCAACCTTACATGTCATCGTACATGAGACTGATTCCACGACTGACATGCAACTTGTTTTGCATAAGTGGATGGCTGGTGTCTGTCTCTCCTACTATAGTCAATATCTGATTTACAACGAGTTGCTAATAACTTGGTTATCCTCGTTGTGGTTCCATGTTCGTAGGTAAGAACGGTTCTATCTACCAAAGCCCTAAACCACGTAAAACATGCAATGGATAAATTAGAGGCGTCTAGTTTAGATCGTTGTTGGGCTAGTGTCATGATATGGTAATGTTGTAAGTAGATATATGATAGATACTCTTACAACACACCTAACATGTAAGTTCCATAGACCTTGGCCTTACACACAAAGGAATGATAGAGATCATACCATGATGCATATGATAGATATCAAATGCATGGACCATATAATCTCACTTTACACATTAGATGTTAGCATCTTATATTGCTAGTTTGGCGTTTTAGTAACATTTTAAGATGATCCCTCATTTAGATATCAAGATAAAATGTGTTCTTCCTTAAGTATGCACCGTTTTGTGGATCGTGTTTTGAGACATCACGTGATGATCGGGTGTACTCGACTCTACGCTTTCATATAATGGGTGTAAGACAGTTTTACACACGTGAATACTAAGGTTCTTACTTGGCGAGCCTAGCATGTACAGACATGGCCTCGGAACACAGACCGAAGGGTTAAGCATGAGGCATATAGTTGATGTGATGCCCATATTGATGCTCGCCTTTAAAGCTACACCGACTCACGTGATGATCGGACTTGGTGTAGTGGATTTGGTTCATGTAATCACCAAAAAGGCACGAGGGATGTCATTTTTGAGTGGGAATTCATTTCTAATTTGGATTAGTCGAACTCAATTTTTCATAAACTAAATCGAAGAGAATATGCTTAGTTTTAATTGAGATAATAGAACTATAGAATTCTGGATATTTACTTTACGAACTGGTATCGTATTGTTTTGAATGTCAATTTAAAGTTTAGAAGTCCTATTTCAAACATTCAGCAAACTCTATTTACTCCATGAAGTTTAATAAGTAGTATTAAATCAAGAGTAAGAATTCCAATGTTAGTATCTAAAGTATCATGTTTGCCTCCATAATTTTTGATATTCAAAAGTTGTTTTAATATCAAGATTATCTAGGAGCTGAAAATTTGTTTCAGAAACCATCATGTGTGGAAGATATTGTGATATCCGAAACAATGTTTTTGGTTGCATTATGATAGAGTATAATTTAGCAAAATACATGTTCTCATATTATGAGAATTTGTGAAGGATGGAGATGCTAGGCATCCGGATCTCCCAAAAAGGTTTTTGGGAACTAACATTATATTCACGATTCTTCCTTACAGGCTATGGTAGCTTGATCATGAAAGTTGTCATGATAAGGATGAATAGAAGATGTAAGTAAAATGTTTACTACACTAATAGATTACTAAAGAATGGATTTTTGAAAGAATACCAAAACATTTGATGATGGTGATGCACTTCAAAGTGCAAGTCCAAAGGTATTAGTATTTGACTATATACGCTTTGTACTATGTGTCATGTGAATGACACCACTATTGATGTTGATATATTCTTTTAAAAGGAAAAGGAATTGCTGACAGAGAATCTATAAAATATTTGGCAGAAAAGAAAAAGTTGGAAATGTCTAGCTTAGGTATATAGAAGATACACATGTTATGGTTGTATTCCTTGCTTGTTAAACAATGTGGTTCTTCGGTTTTGGATACCAAATTGGTTGGTATGAAATGTCATACAGGACAACGTAATTCATGAACTGCAATGGCCTAAGTAACTAGCAAGAGAATAAGTGATGATGTTCATCGACAAAAAATAAAGTGTTATTGTGTTTTTCATTGTCGTCAAACCTAGCCTTCAAGATTTGTTTTAATAATTGTTATTTTGTTCCAGTATTATGAGAACAATGTTTGTTCAAATAATTACCGTATTCCATAAAGGATGGATGAACTTTTACAAGTCTGGTGGGAGAAAGCACATCCATAAACACTATTGCTAAAATGTTGCAAGATAAATGATTGAAAGATCACTTATAAAGTGACATCGCTGTTTAAAACATATTGGAAAGAAAACATGAAGAAACTCCATGTTGATGGATTTTTGGAGTCTTTGATTTTGATCAATTGACGCTTGTGAAACTTTCCTCGAGATAATGGAAACTCCATCCATATGCCAAAGAGGAACGGATGACTAACTTATTGGATATTATACATATTGATGTATATAGTCCATTATATGTAGCCATATGCGATGAATCCTTTTTTCTTTATATGCTTTCTCCAGAAATTTGAGTGAATATATCTATATATTTACGTAATAAGGAAGAAGTATGAAACATTTGAAAATTGTTCAAAGTCTTTCAAGATGAAGTGAAAAATCATTGTAACAAGAAAATAAAAGAGTTTATGATTTGATCATAAAGGAAGATATTTGAGTTACATGTTTAGCAAAACACCTAAGATTTGAGGAATTGTTCCATGATTTCTGTTTCCCGATAAACCATAGGAGTATGGCATATTCGAGAGATGAAATCAAACCATGTTTGACATGGTAAGATCAAAGGTGTCATTTATCAAACTACCATTATGTTTTAAGGATTGAAGCTTTGGAGACTAGCGCTTTTACACTGGAAAGAGCACCATCGTGATCCGTTGGAATGACACCACATAAGTTATGGTTTGGGATAAAACCCGAATTGTCTTTTCTTAAATTTTGGTATGCCATGCATAAGTAAAATGTTTACAACAAACGTCGGATAAGCACGTCTTTGTAGGTTATCCCAAAGAATTTGTTGGGAATTTATCCATAACACCGAGGACAAAAGAGTTTATTACTTGGAACGTCAAGTTTCTTGAGAAGGAACTTTTCACGACACGTTAAGTGGGAGGACAATAGAACTTTGATAAGGTTATTGAACCTTAGCTATATGTGCTAAGTAGTGCAGCGCCGAAAAGTGTCCCGGTGGCGGCCACAATGCTCATGGATCCCGTGATTACAAAGGTTGTAATCTCGGAGATTAGAGTTCATATTGAACAGTGTGGGTCGGTAAGAATCAAATTGTGATATTTTATAAACAAGTCGTTATTGTTTTGACAATGATGAACCGACTGCATGCAAAGAAGCAATGATGAGCCCTGACTCCATAAAATGACTAGAAGTCATAGAATCCGTGATAGTATCCATACACGAGAATCAAGTTTCTGAAATTGGAAGACCCTCTGAAAAGGCGTAAAGCCTATCGGTCGTGTTTGGATCTATAAAGAAATAGACATGGATGTTTAACATCTATGAAATAGTCGACATGTCGGAAAGAAGTTTACGGCAATGTTCAAGGAGTTGACTATGACAAGATTTGATCTTTCATAGCGATATTTAGTCTTGACGGATTAATGTAGCAACCACTACATATAATTTGGTATATGGTAGTTGAATAAACAAAACAAGTTTCTTCTGATAGAATGGTTACCTAGGACGTGTAGAAGACACGGTCCGAAGGGTTTTGTTAATTCAAAGGGTGCTAAAAGGGCATGCAAACTTCAATAGTTGAAGTAAGCATAGCGGAGTTGGAATCTTCACCATGATGAAACTGTTAAAAGAGTTTAAATTCATCGGAGATGATAAAGATGCTTGCATTTGCAAGAAATTAAGTGGGAGCGCTAAGACATATTTCTAATACATTATGTAGAGGACATATTGTTGATTGGAAATGATGTATCTTGTATTGACACAAGTTAAGAATATCATTAAAATAAGATTTTGATGAAAGACTTGGGAAAAACCGGAATATTTGGCATCAATATCTATATGGATAGATCGAGGCGCTAATATGGCTGTGCCAGACATACATATATGAGATATTGAAAGGGTTCAATATGGAACAAGAAAGTTCTTGCTGCATGGAAAGGATTGTGTCAAGATTCAAGTGTTTCAACACTTGGTGAGTAAAATCACATGAAGATTTTGATCGATTATACCATGATATGTATATATCTAGAATGTCCTATGCTCTAAATGTTATGAGCACATACCAGAATGATTCATAAGATGATCATTGGACAATAGTAAAGATATTCTTATGAGCTTTGGAAGAACTAAGAATATATCATGTATAAGTGACAAATAGTTAAAGGTAGTTCATTGTAAAGTGTTACATTGATACTAGTTTTGTCACAAGATATAAATTAAATTTATCTCAAATTAGACTATGGGTGGCACAATGTAATGGAAAGGAATTTCCATGATGGATTTCGATAAGTTCCAAAGTTAAAACATTGTGATGGATACTACAACAAAAGGCTAAGTATATGACTGCTATAATAGCAGCAAAGGAGGGCATTTGTGTTAAGTAGTTTGTTATCAAACTAGGTGTGGTTCAAAGTGGGATAATACTATGAAGATATATTGTATGACAATAATATCAACAAATTTTAACCCGAACGAACTAAAGGTCTCACCAAAGGACCAAATTTATACAATGCCATCTCATTTGAGAATGAGTGATGCGTAGAGACGCAAAGACATGAAAATACACACGGACCTGAAACTGTCAGATCCGGAGATTATGGTAACCACTAGCAATCGCGTATATGCAACACCAGAAAGCCATAGGTGTTCAATACACAAAGTTTTTCAAACTAGATTATTGACTCTAGTGCAAGTGGGAGACTGAAGGGAATATGCCCGAGAGGCAATAATAAAGTGGTTATTATCTTATTCCATGTTTATGATAACTGTTTATTTTGCATGCTATAATTGTATTAATTGGAAACGTTAATACATGTGTGTTTAGTAAACAAAATACAAAGTTCCTAGTAATGCCTCTCATATAAACTAGCTCGTTGATTAACAAGATGATCAAGGTTTCCTGATCATGGACATTGGATGTTGTTAATAACGAGGACACAACATTGGTGGAATGATGTGATGAACATTCATCCGAAGTATAGCATTACGATCAAAGTCATTATGTTTATATTGCTATAACATCCTACAAAGTAATCTTAGTCCTTACACCATGACATCATGTTAATTGCTAACACCGGAAGAGTATCGTGATAACATCAAACGTCACACCGTAACAGGGTGACTATAAAGGTGGGTTCAGTCCTACGAAGGTGTTATGTTGAGGCTCATGGATCAAGAGTGGGATTTGTCCATCCTGATGACGGATAGATATACTCTGGGCCCTCTCAGTGATATCACATTAAGATAGCTTGCAAGCAAGTGATGAGATCACTAGAATGTTATATCATGGGAACGAGAAAAGAGTGCATGTCGGTAAAGAGATCAAACTAGGTATTTGGATGCCAATAATCGAATCTCGGACATGTAATATATCGTGAGACAAAGGGATTTAGTTACTAGCGTTAAAGGTTCTCACAATCACAGAAGTCATCGTTGAATGTGTAGGAGTCAGTATGGATCTCCAGGTCCCGCTTCTGATTATTGATCTGAGAGGGGTCTCGATCATGTCTGCATTATTCGCAAACCGTAGGGTGATACACTTAAGGGATACCGACACAATTTGGAGCAAATATGTTTTAGATAAAGATTTAAGAAAGCGTTGGAATTATTTCAATAGACACTAAAACTGTTTCAGGTGTAATATTGAAATGTTGCACGGGGTTTTATGCGAATGTTTTTTAATTAACGTAATTAATAAAATTCTGAATAAAATTAATAAAAGAGTTTTATTAAATGAGAGGGCATTAAATTTGGAGAAATTTAATGCATTTAAAGTTGAGACTTTAAAAGAGAATGTGAAGGGGCATTTTAATGTGGAGGGGGTTACCACCACATGAATGGGGGAGGTGAAGGGACACCCTCCATGGGCGCCGGCCATGGGAGGGGTACCCTCCCCTCCTCCTATAAAAGGCCTCCCTCTCACACCTTCATACTCACACTTCCTCATGAAGGATCTCTCTCCCCCTCTAGTTATTCCCCATGGTCTGGGATTAGCCAGATACATGTTCCCGGTGGCTTTATCTGGAAAGGAGTTGCTGCTTCCGCTGCTTTGCTAGAGCGAGGGGTGGAGGTTGTCGAGGTACCGGATGTGTGTGCGATCACGGATGCACCGCTGCTTTGTGGTGCTGGACTTGGTGGTGCTAGACTTGCTGGAGCTGGATCTCATGGACGTGCTGGAGCCGGACCTGCTGGACCTCATCACGATCTTGAGATCGGCAAGTGTACGACTACATCATCCACGAGTTCCAACTCATTAACAAAGCTTTGTTTTCTTCGAGGGTAAGTTCTCTATGGATGTATATCCACCTGTTGCTTGTATCTAGTAGATAGATCTTGGCGTATAGTTCCCATCGTAGGAAATTTTTTGTTTTCTATGCTGCGAACCCTGATACATTGCAAATGTATCTATAATTTTTGATGCTACGTGCTTGGTTTTATCCACTTTCTTGTGTTTTGTCCACACTTTGGAGTACTTTTCATATGATTTCTTGGACTAACCTATTAACAAGAGCCACAGTGCCAGCTGCCTGTTTTCTGCTGTTTTTGGTTCTAGGAAAGTCAGAAAATGAATATTCTCGGAATTGGACAGGACAAAAGCCAAAGTGCCTATTTTTCCAGAAGACTCCAGGAGCCAGAATACGAGACGAAGGAGGGCCAGGGGCTGGCTACACCCCCGCCCCAACCCCCCCCCCCATGCGCGGGCTGGGCCTGGCCGCGCCAGGGCATGGTGTGGTGGCCCTAGGCACCCCGTCGGTCTCCCTCTTCGCCTATAAGAAGCCTTCTGACCTAAAAACTTCAGGGGGTTCGACGTTTTTCTAGAAGGAGTTCCGCTCCGCCGCCACCAGTAGATTCCACGAAACAACACCAGAAACTCCATTCTGGCACCCTGCCGGGACGGGGAATTGGAGGAGATCATCGCCATCATCATCACCATCGCTTCTCCATCAACCATCCATGTTCCCCCATCGATGAGTGAGTTATCCCCCGCTGTAGGCTATGGGGACGGTAGGGATTGGATGAGATCGTTCATGTAATGGCATCAGATTGTTAGGCCTTGGTGCCTAGTATCTTTTATTAGTGCTTTATGACTTTGTTGCAACTTGTTGTGCTTAATTCTTGTCACTAGGGCCCGAGTGCCATGATTTCATATCTGAACATGTTATTGATTCATTATGATGGTATTGTTTTTGGTCTTATCTACAAGTTGTATACACACGTTGTTGTCCGGAACCAATGGCCCCGAAGTGACAGAAATTGGGATAACCGGAAGGGAATGCTTTGATGTGAGGATCACATGTGTTCACGGAGTGTTAATGCTTTGCTCCGGTGCTCTATTAAAAGGAGCACCTTAATTGGCAGTAGTTTCCTAGAGGCCCCGCTGCAAACGGGCTGGCAGGACAAAAGATGTTGTGCAAGTTCTCATTGCGAGCACGTATGACTATATATGGAACACATGCCTTGGATTGTCTAGTACTTGGATGCTTTATCTTATTTATCTGCAATTGCCCTATGTTCTGATTGCTATGTGAATTGTCTTGTCCATGCAACACCAGTCCATCCATCCCTATGCCTACCGCACTCGAATCCCACTGTTTACTGCTTTTGTTACTACTGTCTTTGCTTTACTACTACTGTTACTTTACTATTCCTACTACAAAATGGTTGCTACTGATAAACTACTGTGAGCAAGATTGTTTCCAGGTGCAGCTGAATTGACTAATCAGTTGTTAAGGCTTATAAATATTCTTTCGCTCCCCTTGTGTCGAATCAATAAATTGGGTTTCACTTCCCTCAAAAATACTGCGATACACACTCTATACTTGTGGGTCATCAAGACTATTTTCTGGCGCCGTTGCCGGGGAGCATATCTTTATTTATCAAGTTCACTTGGATTCACTATTGTTCAACCTAAGTTTATTTTCTCCTTGTTTGCTTGTTTGTTTATCAAAAATACAAAAAAATTGGTTCCTACTCTAGTTGTTATTTTCGTTGGTCTGTTATTGTCTTGCCTTATCATGCTTGTTGGCAATGGTTGATTTCTTTGAAATTGAAGCTTATTGGCAAGGTGGGTTCACGGAACATCAAAAATATTATTATAAGGAACACCGCTTGTCACAAAAAGGGAAACACTTGTGGGAACAAATTGATAGATTGTATACCATTGCTAGGAACGTGTGCTCTACCTATAATGTTACTTATGTCTGTGATGAGTCTTGTTGCAGAAAGAGGTATAAACACCTCTCTTTTCAATGTGAGTATAGTGATAATGATACCATATCTTCCTATGCTAAAGGAATTTATGACTTTTATGATGCGGAACAAATTGAAGAATTTATTGCTTGGAAGGGTGCTTTTGAATTTGCTAGTTTGCTTGAAAATATTGATGATTCACCTTAGAAATATGAGGTGTATGGTATACTTAAATTTTGCTTTGATAATTACAAGGATGAAAATGGCTATATTCTTGAATATTTTAATAGATGCTTTCCACAAATGGAAGAGACTAATGCCTTGCAGGATCCTATGGAAGAAGAAATTGATGAACCTGAAATCTCATTAGATGAAAAAGAGAACGAGAGTGATGAACAAAAGGAGGAAGAATGGATTAGCTACCCATGCCTACCTTCTAATGAGAGTAACTCTTTATCCCTTACATTATTTAATTGTCCCCCATGCTTACTAAAGAAGGGTGAATGTTATGTTCCTAAGGATTCTTTTGAAGATGTTTATGATAAAGCGCTAGTTCTTGTAGATCATGAAAAGCATGCTTTATGTAATAGTTATATAGTTGAGTTTATTCATGAGGCTACTAAAAATTATTATGGGAGAGGAAAATATGGTTGTAGAAGTTTTCATGGTATTGAAACACCTCTCTATGTACTGAAAGTTTTGAAGTTACTCTTGTTTTATCTTCCTATGCCTGTCACTTTGTTATTTGCTTACATGATTCCTATGCATAGGAAGAGGGTTAGACTTAAATGTGTTTTGAATTTGCTCCTTGATGCTCTCTTTTACTTCAACTCATATTTCTTATGAGAGAATCCTCTCAAACTTTTATGCCTGAAGATGATAATATGTCTATTATTCTTGGGAGACCTTTTCTTAAATACTGCAGGAGCTGTTATTAATTATAATCAAGGGAAGGTGACCTTCAATGTTAATGACAAGGAACACATTGTCTATTTCCTCAAGAATATTGAAAGGACTTATGGTTTCAATTCAATTGAACATGTTGAGGGCATTCAAGTTGGAGAAATATATTGTCCCATACCAAGAGAAAAATTTGAAACTATTATGATTGGGACCATTGATATCAAGGTTGAGGTAACATAATCTAGTGGAATACAAAGTTTCGTCTCATATGAAATTGTTTTGGTAGCAAGACCTGATCAACCTTGTTAACAAAAGGATTTCATTGAACAAAACAATATTTTCACCATGATTACCTCCGCTTACTTCTATTCTATCCATTTTAGTTTTTCCTTATGCCTAACTTAAATGCATTAAATAAAAGTACTTATTGGGAGATAACCCAAAAGTTTTAGATGAGCCTTGGAAGTTATTACCTCTGTAATAACCGCTCCTTATCCTTTTTATTTGTTTTTTGTGCCAAGGGTAACCTCTAATGAGAGAGAAGTAATGATTGGGAAAGTTGCTGTCCCGAAACAGATTTCTGTGCTTCACCATAAAAATTCGTGTAAAATCTCGGAACGTCTTTTTGAGGCGTGAGTTTTTGTGCTTCTTCCCCAGGTTTTTATATAACTTTCGTTTGTTCAACACTTTTTGATTTGAGCAACAGAAGGTCTTCAAAAAAATCGTCTTTACCTGCTGGTCTGTTTTGACAGATTTCTGCCATTTTCTGCATTTGCTTCTTGTTGGTTCCTTTTTGAGTTCTTTTGGGGAATTGAGCTTTTTGAGGGAAGTGCTACAGTATCTAGTGTTCTAATGGAAGTTTATTTGGTGTTAAAACTGAACCTTAAGACCTATTATCTTGAGTGTACTAATGTTGCTTATAAAGATCGTGTGAAGTTTTGTATGAAGGAAAAATTTCAGGTGTATGGAAGGAATGAGTAATGAGATGAAGGATGGACTAAAGCTCAAGCTTGGGGATGCCATGCGTGTCACCCCAAGAAATATCCAAGAAGTACAAGCGTCAAAACTTGGGGATGCCCAAGGTATCTCCTTCTTCATCAATAAAAATCTTAGGTTTCTTTCAACCACTTCATTTTTATTGTTTCATGCACAATTGTGTTGTTCTTGGAGCTTCTTCTTTTTCGTTTTTCATTTTGGTTTTCATTTTCTTGGTTTTCTTAGTTTGCTGAATAAATTGGTTGGACCTCCTCTTTCATATATTGCTGTTCAAATAGTTTGGTTTGGTTTGGTTTGGAAAAGAGTAGGAAAGCTCATGCTTAAGTGGTAATGAGAGCTTGTTTTTGACTGTGGCCTATGCTTTGTCATGCCATGGTTGATATTTGTTTTGTCTTTATGCTTAGTATTCTTTGTTGTAGCATGACTTGTTATAAACAATTGAGATTTCTTAATGTGCCTTGGATGAATCATGCGTTGTTTTAGCATATTAAAGCATAATATAGTGGTATTCTCCTTTGATTCTTTATTTGGGTTGACTTGGCACATGCTCACACCATGTTATGACTATCTCAAGTCACCATAAGCCTTTATGATCCTTCAGTTTTCAACTTGTAGTATCACTTTATGCTTTGATCAATGATGTTTTGTCGCTCTGCATGATTATGGCCATTATTGCTCTCTCGTTTGTCGCTCCCTTACTATTTCTAGCCTTCACTTCCGCTGAGTGTTTTACTCATGTTTCCAACTCCCTAAACCAAATATTTCCAAAGTGTCCACCATACCTACCTATTAGCATCATTTTCTACTCCCGTGCATATTCAATATGCCTTGTTTTCTTCTGAATAAAATGTTTGCTTGTTATGGGAAAATTAGTTAGTAAAGCTCTCACGAAACCTATGGCACACTTTATTTCCCGCACTTAATAAACCTGAACCACTGTGAACTCTCCATGAAAGTTATATGCTTGCAAATTATAGGCTGGGGATTAGCAGAACTGTGCTGTCACGGGGAACGCTTTCAACACTTGTAAATATACACCGAGTTGATACTTGTTCTTTTGTTTGCGGATGTCGTCAGTGTGAAATAAAAGGGGAGCTTTTAAGTCCATGGAGTTATGTATGTGTGTTAGAGAAACGCCTGGGCCGCTGGTCTAATCCATGCTGACATGGTGGAAACCTGCAGCGTAACCATAATGATATCTATGAAGCATTCTTCTTATAAAAAAGAGAGAGATATCTATTGAGAAAAAGAAAAAAAAGGAGTTTTATGAAAAGAGGAAAGAGATAAAAAAGCACCATTTTCCCATGGTAAATAAGAAGATTGCTGAGATACTCATTGTCTGCTTGCCTTTTCATTTTGATATGGGGATTCTTCCGTATCATCGGGCAAGGGGTGCCTCGTTGGCGGTTCTCAATGATACACACATACTTACGATGACAAGAACTTACCGGTAACTAAAGTTGAGTAGAATGAGGAGCGACCCTCGTACTCAAGGGACTTGGGATTTTCAGTTTATAGTCTATCAAGCATAAAACTCAGATTGGACCTCACTTTCACCTTAACCACATTAAAGATGCTTATGATAGGGGAAATGAGAGCTCAAAGCTAATGAGTACCATACTTTCAGCATTTGGAAGACTTTCAAACTATTCAAAACCTTTTAATTTCCTTGTTGAGTCTCCACACATTCTATGAGTACTTTCTTGAGAGCATAGTGACCATTCATAGTTCTATGTGCATTGTCCCAAGATTTGTTGATTGATGCATACCTTGATATTGCTTGTTTTAAACTATTTGTATCTAGTCACTCTTATGAACTTTGAAGGTGTCCTATTGATGACCCACAAGTATAGGGGGTGTATCGCAGTATTTTCGATAAGTAAGAGTGTCGAACCCAACAAGGAGCAGAAGGTGCTGGCTAGTGGTATGGATCAGGAATTCTCTTCAAATACTTAGCAAACGGATTTTTAGGGGTTCTCGATAAAGCAAGTAAACAAAGTACGAGTAAATAAAAGACAGTAAGAATAAATGCAGCAAGTGGCCCAATCCTTTATGCAGCAAAGGACAAGCCGGTTGTATTACTTAAGATGATCAAACGTTCTCGAGGACACATGGGAAGACTGTCAAGTGCTTTCGCTTCATATAGTTGATTAATCTTCTTTAGCTTGCTAAGTGTTGTGTGGGTGAACCTGTGCTAATGTACCGCCCCATCCAAGACTAAAACATACTTGTGATTATACCCCTTGAAAACATCCGTAAGTACAAGAAAGCAATTAAGGTAGAAACCTAACCACAACTTTAAACTCTAAGACCCTTGCGTCCCTTGTGCAATGGTTTCCTAACGGGGGTTCAAGTTTTTGTCACTCCGGCAACCCCTACGATTAGTAGCCAAATACACAATGCATTCCCCTAGGCCCATATAGGTGAAGTGTCATGTAGTCGACATTCACATGACACCACTAGAAGAAGTACACCACAACTTAAATAACAATCTATTGAATCTTTCTCAACACAACTCCACTACTAACAACAAGACTTCTCCCATGTCCTCAAGAACAAAACGAACTACTCAAAAGACATCATATGGATCATGATCAGAGATGGAATAATGATGTATAACAATCTAAACATAAACAATAATTCAATGGTTCACTCAATAGCATCAACTACAAAGAGTAATCAACACTGGGAAAGTTTCCCCTATGAATGAATGCAAGATTCAACGCAATTGTTACAGCAATATGGAGATGGTGATGAGGGTGCTGATGGTGATGATGGTGGTGATGACGATGGTGATGATCCCGATGAAGTCCATCTTGATGGTGGTGTTGATGGCGACGATCTCCCCTCTCCGGGAAGGAATTCCCTTGGCAGAAATCTGTCTGCCGGAGAGATCTTTCTCTCTTAGTGTTTTCAGCCCCACAGAGGCGGCAGAATATTTCTGTGGTTGCTCCCCGAGTCTTGGGGTTTCGGGAGGATAATATACGCCAGAGGGAAGAGGCTGGAGTGGGCCAGGGTGGCCACACCACCTCCAGTGCGGCCTAGGCCTACCCGCGCCATGGGGTGGTGTGGGACCCCTGTGGCCCATCTCCACTCCATCTTCTAGCATCCTTAGTCTTCTGGAAAAATAGGATTTTTCGTATATTTTTCCGGATTTTCTGATCTTCGCGAATTTTGCCTCCAAACATCACATTTTCCATCAGAATCCTGACTGCACCGGTCCATGCTCCAAAAGTCATCAACCATGCAAAAATAGATGAAATAACATAAGTATCACCTCTCAATATGAAATATATCCACGAATAAAAGTCAATTATGACATAGAATACTGATGCAAAATGGACGTATCAACTCCCCCCAAGCTTAGACTTCGCTTGTCCTCAAGCGAATTGAGCTCAATAAACATGGCCTCAGGTTTATGGAGTGAAGAGTCGATAAAAGAATACGGACAAGAAGCATCACATTCATCAAATACATAGATCATAATAAAAGACAACTCACTATTATATAACTCAACTTGTAATAAGTAAAGGAAACACAATAAAAATACATAAAGTGAATCATAATTGGTAATGGCAAACTTAGCTCTTGGTCGAAGAATAGTTGATAATTTGTTGGAGTTCACAAATAGCTGGTTTTTCAATGAAAGCTTTCAATGTAGTAAACATCAAGATAAGAGCAATGTGCAAAACAAGGAACATAGGAAACATGATTGAATAAATCATCATATGAATGAATGAAACACATCAACTCAAAATACTTGCTGAGATAGAAGGGAATAGGTTTACTGACTCAACTACAAAGTAAAAGAAAGGCCCTTCGTAGAGGGAAGCAGGGATTGCAAGTCTCATAAAGAGCTCCCAAAAATTATGATACTTACTAGCTTTCAGCTCTCATTGCCCCTATCATAGGCATCTTTAGGTGATTAAGGTTAAAGTGACACAACTAAGAGGATATGATTGACAAGTTATAAGTTGGAGTCCCATGCCCCTTACTTATGAGTACCGATCCTCATGCTACTCAACTTTAGTCACGAGCAAGCTCTTGTCATTGTAAATACATGCATATCATTGAGAACCGCCAACGGGGTACCCCTTGCACATGACACAGGAGTTATCCCATAATCAAAATGGAAAGGCAAGCAGACAGTGAGCATCTCAGCGATCTTTTTATTTACTATTTGCATAGGTTTTTATTGAGGATGCTTCATAGAATGCTCACTATAGTTATGCTGCAAGTTTCCACCATGATTAGGCATGGCTTAGGCTAGCGGCCCAGGCGTTTCTCTAACACACATATAAACTCCATGATCTTACAAGTTCCACTTTTATTTCACACCGCCGGGATCCATAAGCAAAAGAACACGATATCAACTAGGCAGAAGGTACCAAATGAAGTGTTGAAAGCGGTCCCCATGATACATGGTTCGACTAACTTCAACTCATAAAGCGCAAGTATATACGCAACAAAGAAGGACCCAATGGTTCAAGTTTATTAAATGCAAGAAATTAAAGTGTGCCATCAAGTTCGTGAGAGCTTTAATCACTAATTTTCACATAACAAGTTTAATTTGGGAGGTAGATAAAACAAGAATTTACTTGGAATAGCAATAATGCTAATAGGTAGGTATGGTGGACACAAATGGCAAGGGTTTTGGTTTAAAGGAGGTGGATGCACGAGAAGAATTCCCTCTCAGTACAGGTTTTTGGCTAGCAAGGCTGGGTAGCAAGTATAAGATTTGAAGGAAACAAACAAACATACAAGTGATAAAGACAAACATGCAATCTTCCTTGGAAGCACAAAAAATCTTAACTAGAGAATACTAGACTTATGAGAAAATCAAGAAAGAAAGATGATGAAATTATTTTTCTTTAGAGTACTTCTATCTTTTTCATTCAACTCTCAAACATAGTGTTGCTACTGACCGAGCCAGGTTTGCCAAAACCAACTAAATTAACTCAATGATCCCAAAGTGATACCAATACTAACAACAAGATCAATCATATAACCACGAATTGAAAACTAATATAAGCTATGCAAAAGAGTGAATGATAGAACTTCTCATTAATATTCCATAACGGCAACTCACACCAAGGGATACATATCTAACGAGAGAGGGGACACTTCCATAATGCAAACCATACTACAAAATAACTCCTCTATTCATGATATGACTCTATTGTTTGGAACAAACCAAGGGGATGCCAAACCTGATGACGAATTACTCCTTAGGTGGTGGTGGTATCTTCTCATGTTTGTCCGTCTTCCAGGGTAAAGGCTTCCCATCAACAAAGGACATCGTGGTTTCCAACATCCTGAAACTTGCAGCAGCACTTATGCGTTTAAATCTAGCCTCATACTCACAGTTTTGATTTTGAACGTCATAGAACTGTGCTTGCAGTTTGTTGGTTGTTTGGCGGAGTGAGAGGACTTCGTCTTTGAGTTCAGCAGTCTCCTTTTGGTGCTCGGTGATGAGTTCAGAACAAATCTTATGAATGATTTCCACTTCGCGCTCCGCCATCTTCTTGTACCTAAACACTTCTTGTTCCAACGCTTCCATCCTGTCCTCCAGACTTCCTTCACCTTTGGGTCCTTGAACCTCTTTTATCCGAACTTCCCCACCTTCGAGCAATAACTCCTTGGGATGAATCTTCAATTCTCTCATGTATGGGTTGATGATATCTTCCAAGGAATCTCCGTTAACTAATCTAGTGGAAGACATTGAGGCTACAAATTTGAGATTTACCTGACAGAAACCGATCAAAAGAAAAACACGACGAAAACACGATATACGGACCTCAGGGGATCCAGGGGGTTATATATTACGAAGTTTCATGTCAAAAGGAAGGTACTGGGAGAAAACGAGTCGGAGGCGGAGTCCAGGGTGGACTCACCACTTGGTGGCGCGACCAGGGATGGGCCCGCGCCACAGGGTGGTGTGGGCTACCCCGGCTCCGTTTCCGTCCCTTTTTTGCTTCGTAGCTTTCCTTATTGACTGAAAACTGCAAAAATATAGTTGGATTGTATTTTCGCGGAACTTTTCTTCCTAGAACTGTTACCTATTTGAAAATAGACTCTACAGGTCTTTGAAATTGGTCCTCGATGAATTTCTCCGGAGTTATAACTTGAAAGGCATCAACATCTTCATTGTAAGAATCTCCAGTAATATAGTGTTTGAGTCGTTGTCCATTCACTACTTGTGTAGTATTATCTTTTAGAGAAGAAATTTTTATTGCTCATGAACGGTATACTTCTTCAATGATGAAAGGTCCTTCCCATTTTGATAGTAGCATTCCTGCAAAAAGTCTGAGACGAGACCTATACAATAGAACTTTCTCACCAACATGAAATTCTCTCTTAAGTATTCGCTTGTCATGCCATCTTTTAACTTTTTCCTTAAAGATCCTAGCATTCTCATAGGCTTCACTCCTCCATTCATCTAAAGAACTTAAGTCAAATAATCTTTTCTCACTAGCGAGCTTACAATCTCTATTTAGTTCTTTCACTGCCCAGTAAGCTTTGTGTTCTAATTCTAAGGGTAGGTGGCAAGCTTCCCCATAAACCATTTTTAAGGAGACATTCCCATAGGATTTTTGTAAGCAGTTCTATAAGCCCATAAAGCATCATTCAACTTCTTAGCCCAGTTTTTCCTAGACCTGTTAACAGTCTTTTGCAAGATAGATTTAATTTCTCTATTTGATAACTCTACTTGCCCGCTAGTTTGGGGGTGATAATATGAAGCAATTCTATGATTAACATCATATTTAGCGAGGGTCTTCCTAAAACCACTAAGCATGAAATGAGAACCCCCATCAGTCATGAGATATCTAGGCACTCCAAACTTAGGATAGATGACATCCTTAAGCATTTTTAGAGAGGTGTCTCCGTCAGCACTTTTCGTTGGAATGGCTTCTACCCACTTAGTAACATAATCAACGGCAACAAGAATATGAGTGTAACCCTTCGAAGGAGGGAAAGGACCCATAAAGTCAAATCCCCAACAATCAAAAGGTTCAATAACTAGAGAGTAGTTCATAGGCATTTCATTGCGTCTAGAAATATTACCAACACGCTGACATTCATCACAAGATAAAACAAATTTTCTTGCATCTTTAAAAAGGGTAGGCCAGTAGAAACCTGACTGTAGTGCCTTTTGTGTAGTTCTATCTCCTGCATGATTTCCTCCATAGGCGCTACCATGACATTTACGCAATATCTCCTTTTGTTCATATTCTGGAACACATCTTCGCATAATACCATCCACTCCTTCTTTGTATAAGTGTGGGTCATCCCAAAAATAATGCCTCAAATCATAGAAGAACTTTCTTCTTTGCTGAGCTGTAAAAGTTGGAGGCAAATACTTGGAGACAATAAAGTTAGCATAATCAGCATACCAAGGGCTTCCTCGCGAGTTCACCCCTACTGCAGCTAACTGCTCATTTGGGAAACTATCATTAACAGACATAGGGTCAAAAGAGATGTTTTCCAAACGAGATAAATTATCAGCTACAGGGTTTTCAGCACCCTTCCTATCTACTATATGTAGATCAAACTCTTGTAAAAGCAGCACCCATCTAATAAACCTAGGCTTAGCGTCCTTCTTCGTCATAAGATATTTAATAGCAGCATGATCAGTATGAATGGTGACTTTTGAGTCTACAATATAAGGCCTAAACTTGTCACAAGCAAAAACAACAGCTAGAAATTCCTTTTCAGTAGTAGCATAATTCCTTTGAGCAGCGTCTAGAGTCTTGCTAGCATAATGGATAACGTTTAACTTTTTATCAATACGTTGCCCAAGGACAGCCCCTACAGCAAAATCACTAGCATCACACATTATTTCAAAGGGTAAACTCCAATCAGGTGGTTAAACAATCGGGGCTGTAGTTAAAGCCTTCTTAAGAGTTTCAAAAGCTTCCCTACAATCATCATCAAAAACGAAGGGTACATCTTTTTCAAGAAGATTAGTGGGAGCTTTTGATATCCTAGAGAAGTCTTTAATAAACCTCCTATAGAAACCAGCATGACCAAGGATACTCCGAATACCTTTAATGTCTCTTGGACATGGCATCTTCTCAATTTCCTCAACCTTAGCTCTATCAACTTCTATGCCTCTTTCAGAAACCTTATGCCCAAGAACAATCCCTTCATTAACCATGAAGTGGCATTTCTCCCAATTAAGAACAAGATTAGTTTCTTCACATCTCTGCAAAACTTTATCAAGGTTGTGCAGACAATTATCAAAATAAGTTCCATAGACAGAAAATTCATCCATGAACACTTCTACAATTTCCTCACAAAAACCATGAAAGATAGAAGACATGCACCTTTGGAAAGTAGCAGGAGCATTACATAAACCAAAAAGCATACGTCTATAAGCATAAGTTCCATAAGGGCAAGTAAAAGTAGTTTTTTCTTGATCTTGTTGTTTAACAGCAATTTGAGAGAAACCAGAATAACCATCAAGAAAACAAAAATGGGTCTTTTGAGACAACCTTTCCAACATTTGATCAATAAAAGGAAGCAGGTAGTGATCTTTCTTAGTAACTTTATTGACTTTCCTAAAATTGATGCACATCCTATAGCCTACCACTATTCTTTGAGGAATAAGCTCATCATTATCATTAGGGACAACGGTAATACCTCCCTTTTTAGGAACACAATGAACAGGACTAACCCATTCACTATCAGCAATAGGGTAAATAATACCAGCATCAAGGAGTTTCAATACCTCATTCCTTACAACTTCCTTCATCTTAGGATTTAAACGTCGTTGGTGCTCCACTACTGGCTTCGCATCTGGTTCTATCTTGATAGAATGCTGACATATAGTAGGTGAAATCCCTTTCAAATCATCCAGAGTATAGCCCATAGCTCCTCGGTGTTTCCTCAAAACCTCCAATAGCCTTTCTTCTTCCTTCCCTGAAAGTTTAGCGCTAATAATAACAGGATATATCTTTTTATCATCAATATAAGCATATTTAAGATCATTAGGGAGAGGTTTTAGATCGAAAACCAGATCCTTTTTAGGTGGCATCGTGGTACCCAAGTCTTCTACAGGCAAGTCGTGCTTAAGCATCATAGGTTGATCACGGAGAATCCTGTCAATCTCATTCCTTTCTTCCTTGAAGATTTCACTTTCATGATCGTCCATAAATTGCTGCAAAGCATTGTTAGGAGCAAGAGAAATAGAAGCAAGTTGTTCAACCCTAAAATCCTCATTATGGGTTTCCTCTTCGCAAGGTTCTTTAGCAAATTTCGAAAAATTAAACTCATAAGATTCCCCATCAAACTTAGTCAAATTTTTCTCCCTCTTGCAATCAATAATAGCTCCACAAGTACTCAAGAAAGGTCTACCAAAAATGATAGGGTAGGTTTTACTAGCAGCTGAACAAGGTACTAGAAAATTAGCAGGGTACTTAATCTTACCACAAAGAACTTCCACATCAATCTCTTCCAACTCGCAAGGACTGATCTCATGCATAATTTCTCTATAAAGCTAATAAGGAATAGCACTGGAACTTGCACCAATATCACATAAACCATAATAGCAATGATCACCAATTCTAACAGAAAGCACAGGAACACTAGCCTTTTTAGTTCTATTGGGATGTGAAACAATATTAGAAGCATCCTCACAAAATACTATGTGCCCATCTTCTATGCTTTTAGTGACAAGGTCTTTCACAATTGCTACCATAGGTTCAATGTTTATTTTTTCATCAGGTTTTACAGTTCTTTTTTCACTTTTGGTGATTACATTGGTTATCTTAGGATGGTCCTTAATCTTTTTGGGGAAGGGAATCTTCTCGATATAAGGTTCGGGTAAGATGGGGTCAATAATGCAATACTCAGCACTTCCAATAGGAGCAAAACCAACAGTATCTTTGTAAGGTGCATGGTATTTGTTCCATCCCCTTTTTGGAATTTCGATATAGGAAGCAAAAACTCTAAAGCAATTCGTAATAACTTGCAAATCAAGACCATAAATATTACTAATATTTTGAAAGTCATCAGTTCCCATAAAAGATTCAATGCATTCATAATCATAATTTATACCTGACTTTCTACCTTTGTCATTCTCCCAAGCTTCAGCATTGTCTTGAATACGGTCTAGAAGGTCCCATTTAGCTTCTTCTTCCATACGAGTGAATGATCCAGCACAAGAAGCATCCAATAAATCTTTATCATGTAGAGGGAGCCTTGCATAAAAGTTATTGACAATAATATTGTTGGCGAGCTCATGAATGGGACATTTGAGCATTAGTAACTTCAATATCCCCCAAGGTTCAGGAGGCCAAAAGTTGTATATTTGATTCCGATCTTTATGAATCTCACTAGGAGGATAAAACTTTGAATAAAAGAGAGGCACTATTTCCTCCCATTCCAGAGCTTGACCATTCTTCAGCAGCTTATACCATTCCTCAGCTCTTCCTTTTAGTGATAATGAGAATAACTTCTTCTTAACTTGATCTGTAGTAATACCTGCACACTTGAACAACCCGCATAATTTGTGTATAAAGAGTAAATGATCACCGGGATGGACAGTTCCATCCCCAACATAGTAGTTATCCATAACACGATCAATAATTCTTGTAGGTATTTTGAAAACATCATTCTCAGCAGGTGGTGGCTTATCTACTACCTTAGCAGTGGTAGTAGCATTACCAAATAAGAAACTAAGCGAATTATCCATAACGAAAATAAAGCAACTAACAGAAGTAAACAATACTCACAATAGAAGTTTCCTTTACCAGTTCCACTCTCCAATAGCGCTTTTGTTCACTCCCCGGCAACGGCGCCAGAAAATAGTCTTGATGACCCACAAGTATAGGCGGTGTATCGCAGTATTTTCGATAAGTAAGAGTGTCTAACCCAACGAGGAGCAGAAGGTGCTGGCTAGTGGTATGGATCAGGAATTCTCTACAAATACTTAGCAAACGGATTTTTAGGGGTTTTCGATAAAGCAAGTAAAAAAAGTATGAGTAAATAAAAGACAGTAAGAATAAATGTAGCAAGTGGCCCAATCATTTATGCAGCAAAGGACAAGCCGGTTGTATTACTTAAGATGATCAAACGTTCTCGAGGACACATGGGAAGACTGTCAAGTGCTTTCGCTTCATATAGTTGATTAATCTTCTTTAGCTTGCTAAGTGTTGTGTGGGTGAACCTGTGCTAATGTGCCGACCCATCCAAGAATAATGCATACTTGTGATTATACCCCTTGCAAACATCCGTAAGTACAAGAAAGTAATTAAGGTAGAAACCTAACCACAGCTTTAAACTCTAAGACCCTTACGTCCCTTGTGCAATGGTTTCTTAACGGGGGTTCAGGTTTCTGTCACTCCGACAACCCCTACGATTAGTTGCCAAATACACAATGCATTCCCCTAGGCCCATATAGGTGAAGTGTCATGTAGTCGACGTTCACATGACACCACTAGAAGAAGTACACCACAACTTAAATAACAATCTATTGAATCTTTCTCAACACAACTCCACTACTAACAACAAGACTTCTCCCATGTCCTCAAGAACAAAATGAATTACTCACAAGACATCATATGGATCATGATCAGAGATGGAATAATGATGTATAACAATCTAAACATAAACAATAATTCAATGGTTCACTCAATAGCATCAACTACAAAGAGTAATCAACACCGGGAAAGTTTCCCCTATGAACTAATGCAAGATTCAACGCAATTGTTACAGCAATATGGAGATGGTGATGAGGGTGCTGATGGTGATGATGGTGGTGATGATGATGGTGATGATCCCAATGAAGTCTAGCTTGATGGTGGTGTTGATAGCGACGATCTCCCCTCTCTGGGAAGGAATTCCCCTCGCAAAAATCTGTCTGTCGGAGAGATCTTTCTCTCTCGGTGTTTTTCGCCCTGTAGAGGCGGCATAATCTTTCTGTGGTCACTCCCCGAGTCTTAGGGTTTCGGGAGGATAATATACGCTAGAGGGGAGAGGCTGGAGTGGGCTGGGGTGGCCACACCACCTCTAGGCGCGGCCTAGGCCTGCCCGCGCCATGGGGTGGTGTGGGCCCCCTGTGGCCCATCTCCACTCTATCTTCTGGCATCCTTAGTCTTCTGGAAAAATAGGATTTTCCGTATATTTTCCCAGATTTTCTGATCTTCGCGAATTTTGCCTCCAAATAGCACATTTTCCATCAGAATCCTGACTGCAGCGGTCCATGCTCCAAAAGTCATCAACCATGCAAAAATAGATGAAATAACATAAGTATCACCTCTCAATATGAAATATATCAATGAATAAAAGTGAATTATGACATAGAATAGTGATGGAAAATGGACGTATCAACTATGCATTTATGTTTGCTACTCTTTGAGGGACAAGCTGAATGCCACTATGCTATGATTTCTTTATGTGAAACAAACAAACGTCTTGCAAAGCATTGTTATTCATGAATCTTTTGTTTGTGCCTTTTCATGTTGCATCATAGTTTCTTTGTCTTATTGCTAGAACTTTGTCTTTCATGTTATGATTGAAGTACTATGATCCCAGCTTTGAATGTTTTACAAATACTTTGATCAAGTCTTTGATGGTGCATGTCACCTCAAAAATTATTCTTTCTTTTTATCACTTACCTACTCGAGGACGAGCAGGAGTTAAGCTTGGGGATGTTGATACATTGCAAATGTATCTATAATTTTTGATGCTCCATGCTTGGTTTTATCCACTTTCTTGTGTTTTGTCCACACTTTGGAGTACTTTTCATATGATTTCTTGGACTAACCTATTAACAAGAGCCATAGTGCCAGCTGCCTATTTTCTGCTGTTTTTGGTTCTAGGAAAGTCAGAAAATGAATATTCTCGGAATTGGACGGGACACAAGCCAAAGTGCCTATTTTTCCAGAAGACTCGAGGACCCAGAATACGAGACGGAGGAGGGCCAGGGGTTGGCCACACCCCCCAGGCGCGGGCTGGGCCTGGCCGCGCCAGGGCATGGTGTGGTGGCCCCAGGCACCCCCTCGGTCTCCCTCTTTGCCTATAAGAAGCCTTCTGACCTAAAAACTTCGGGGGGTTCGACGTTTTTCCAGAAGGAGTTCCGCTCCGCCGCCACCACCAGATTCCACGAAACGGCACCAGAAACTCCGTTTTGGCACCCTGCCGGGACGAGGAATTGGAGGAGATCATCTCCATCATCATCACCATCGCTTCTCCATCAACCATCCATGTTTCCCCCATCGATGAGTGAGTAATCCCCCTTTGTAGGCTATGGGGATGGTAGGGATTGGATGAGATCGTTCATGTAATGGCATCGAATTGTTAGGGCTTGGTGCCTATTATCTTTTAGTAGTGCTTTATGACTTTGTTGCAACTTGTTGGGCTTAATGCTTGTCACTAGGGCCCGAGTGCCATGATTTCAGATCTGAACGTGTTATTGATTCATTATGATAGTATTGTTTTTGTTCTTATATACAAGTTGTATACACACGTTGTTGTCCGGAACCAATGGCCCCGAAGTGACAGAAATCGGGATAACCGGAAGGGAATGGCTTTGATGTGAGGATGGCATGTGTTCACGGAGTGTTAAAAGGAGCACCTTAATTGTCAGTAGTTCCCTAGAGGCCCCGCTGCAAACGGGCTGGCTGGACAAAAGATGTTGTGCAAGTTCTCATTGCGAGCACGTATGACTATATATGGAACACATGCCTAGGATTGTCTAGTACTTGGATGCTTTATCTTATTTATCTGCAATTGCCATATGTTCTGATTGCTATGTGAATTGTCTTGTCCATGCAACGCCCGTCCATCCATCCCTATGCCTACCGCACTCGAATACCACTGTTTAGTGCTTTTGTTACTACTGTCTTTGCTTTACTACTGCTGTTACTTTACTATTCCTACTACAAAACTGTTGCTACTGATAAACTGATGTGAGCAAGATTGTTTCCAGGTGCAGCTGAATTGACAACTCAGTTGTTAAGGCTTATAGATATTCTTTGGCTCCCCTTGTGTCGAATGAATAAATTGGGTTTCACTTCCCTCGAAAATACTGCGATACACCCCCTATACTTGTGGGTCATCAAACCCCAACACATACATCATGTTTACCAAGATATTACAGTGGGGTGATGGAGAGTTGTTGTAGATGGTGATGGAGATGATCATCCCCATGGGGGAGAGACGGCGCTGGTGTGGAGGAGTCGGCGGCGCCCGGTGTCCCTTCTAGGGTGGCGGCTGCCCTAGGGGGCGGAGGCCCCTTGCCCCTTCTTATTCCTTGCCATGGTGCTGATCTTGAGGAGCTTCGCCACCAAGGAGGACGATTTTTGTGGCTATGGGTGGATGCCTCCAAAAGTAGGGGTTCCCCTCAATATATAGAGGTGAAGATGCAATCTGGACCATGGGATGGATGCCCCTTTGATCCAAGGGCTCTTGGGCACCCCTAGAACCTTCCTAGGGATCCCCTCTAGCCTTTGGGAGCTCGTTGGATCATGACTTCGCTGAATCCATCAAATATGGAAAGAGTTGGAGTCAATCACGTCACAAACTCTTTGAATCCCGAAACTTCTTCTGTAGCCTTCAGTAGTCCGGGGCTAAACATCGTGTCCGGACTCCGTCTAGGGCTAATTTCATGTCCAGAATCATCCCCGTAAAATTCCGCACAACTTTCATGCTTTGATTTGTTCCATTTGACGCAATCTTCAGAGGCTGTCATGGCAATCTTCAACAACGATTCTGCTAGGACAGATTTCAGGTAACTCCGAATTTCACTATGATGACCAGTTTCATTCCATATTCGCGTATTTCCTACACAACAAAGTTTGAAATAAGAACTCGTGCACTTTTACAACTATTAGTAGATTAGTACCAATAAATATAATAAAGTTGCAAGATAATGGGGATTTTAGCACAATAAAGTACAAAGTTCATTGATGCATTTTACATGCATTTTACACCAATTGATGCATTTTAGCCACATCATGTCTTTGTGAAACAATTGAAACCACAATAAACCTTTATGAAATAATTGGAACAAACTCAAGCCTTTATAAAACGATTGAAACCACAATTTGGTTGTGAACCATATCAAACCTTTATGAACAAATTGAAACAATGATTTGGTTTTGAAACAATTAGAACCTTCATGACAAATATACCATAGTGTTCTATTCATGTCACACTTTATATCAAACAATCGAAACTACATGGAACTTATGAAATAATTGGGACGACATCAAACTTTTATGAAACAAGTGAAACCATCGAACCTTTCTGAAACTATTGAAACCACATCAAACTTTATAAAACGACTAAAACCATATCAAAACTTCATGAAACGATTGAAACCACATCAAACTCGTTATAAAAGAATTGAACAAAAATAAAAAAATTAATTGAACAAGTGGAAGCACCAACCCTTTTTGAAACAATTGAAACCACATGACGCATTTAGGAAACAATTGAACCACAGCAAACCTTTATGAAACAATTGAAACCAACTCAAACCTTTATGAAATAATTGAAACCACCATTTGATTGTCAACCATATCAAACCTTTATGAAACAAATGAAACCATGATTGGTTTTCATACAATTAGAACCTTCATGACAAATATACCATAGTTAATACATTTATGTCACCATTATGGAAGATATAAATCATTTATGAAATATCTTAAAAATATGGCTTTTAAATTGCTCTAACGAAAACTTTTGTAAAAAACAAACATTTCTGAAACAATTGAAACCACGTTTTGGTTTTGAAGCTAATGAAACTAATAAACCTTTATGAAATAGTTGAAACAAAATCAAACCTTTATTATTCAATTGAATCAACATCAAATATTTACAAAAAAATTGAGACTACATCATTCCTTTTATGAAATAGTTGAAACCATATGGAAAATTAGTAATACAAATGAAACCACATCAAACCTTTATGAAATAATTGAAACTACATCAAACATTTTATGAGTTAGTTCAAACAACATCAAGGTTGCATGAAACAAGTGAATCACATCAAATATTTTATGATTTCAGTTGAAACAACATCAACCGGCATGAAATATATGAAACCACGTCAAGCCTTTTATGAAACAAGTGGAACCATATCAAAATTTTAAGAAAATCCATTGAAACCATATAAAACCTTTATGAAACAAAACAAAAACTTAATGGAACAAGTGGAACCACCAACCCTTTATGAAACAGTTGAAACCACATCATGCCTTTGTGAAACAATTGAAACCACAACAAACCTTTATGAAACAATTGGAACAAAGTCAAATGTTTATAAAACAATTGAAACCACAATTTGGTTGTCAACTATATAAAACCTTTATGAACAAACTGAAACCACAATTTGGTTTTGAAACAATTAGAACCTTCATGACAAATATATCATAGTTAATCCATTTATGTCACCCTTCATATCAAACAATCAAAATCACATGGAACTTTTATGAAACAATTGGACCAACATCAAACTATTATGAAACAGCCGGAACCACCCAACCTTTCTGAAATGATTGAAATCACAACTAACATTTATATAACAATTTAAACCATACCAAAGCCTTTATGGAACATTTGAAACCACATGTAAATGTTTTTTATGAAACAATTGAGACCACACTAACCCTATATTAAACAATTGCAACCACACTAACACTTTGTTGTTGTTTCAATCGTTCGATACAGTATATGTCCTAGCTGTTTCATAAAGGTTCTAGTTGCTCTTGAAAGGTATTATTAAATGGATTATCTTTGATATATGTTTCATAAATGTTCCAAAACATTTAACAAAACCTTGATTTCAATGGTTTCATATGGCCTATGTTCCAAAAGTTTGTCGCTCCTCCCTCCACCTTGACTAGCCTAGTAGCTTGATATAGGCCACCAATCGATCAAAAGTTTGAAATTATCAAATTGATTTTGTTTAGAACCAAATAGCTAGGAATCCTAAAAAACTACAATTACAAACTATAGAGATATAATTTAGGCACATAGAATAATCATGTTCATGAAAATTTGCTTCACCAAAATCTTGGACTAGAAGTAGTTATGAAAACAATTGAAACTACAACAAGAATTTATGACACAATTCAAACCACACAAAACATAACATCAAAAATTTATGAAACACTTGAAACCACATCGAACATTCATGATTAAATTCAAACAACAACAAACATTTATGAAACAATTCAAACCACAACAAGCCTTTACGAAACAACTAAACCACATCAAACCTTTATGAAACAATTGAAACCACATCATTTTTTTATGAAACAATTGTAACAACATCAAACATTTTATGAAAATAGTTGCAGCCACCCAACCTGTATGAAACAATTAAAACCACATCAAACCATTACCAAATAATTTAAACCACATCAAAAATTTATGAAAAATTAAACCACCATTTGGTTGTTAACCATATCAAAACTATCTAATAGATTTGAAACCATAGTTTGGTGTTCAAAAATCGATTTATGAAACATTTGAGACCCAATAGAACTTTTGATGAAACATTTGAAAACACATCAAACCTTTTTAGGAAAGAATTGGATCCACATCAAACATTTATGAAAGAATTGGAACAACATCAAAAATTTATGAAATGGGTTCAACCACTCAACCTTTCTGAAATAGCTGAAACCACATCAAACCTGTATGGAACAATTGAAACCACATTAAACCATTTATGTAACCTATGAAACCATATTTTTAGTTATCGATCTGCTGGAACCACCAAACCTTTATGAAACAATTGAAACCACATAAAACATTCATGATTGTATTAAAACAACATCAATCTTCTGTGGAACAATTGAAACCAACCAGGCCTTTATGTAACAATTAGAACCACACAATACCTTTATGGAACAATTGGAACAACATTAAACTTTTATGAAACAAGTGGAACCTTTATGAAACTATTTAAACCACATCAAAGTTTATGAAACAACTAAAACCATATCAAAACCTCATGAAATGACTAAAACCACATTAATCCATTATGAAACAATTGAAGTATAATCAAAACTTAATGGGAAAAGTGGAACCACCAACCCTTTTTGAAACATTTGAATCCACATCACGCCTTTATGAAACAATTGGAACCAACTCAAACATTTATGAAATAATTGAAACCACGATTTGATTATCAACCATATCAAATCTTTCTGAAAAAATTTAAACCACATCATGCCTTTATAAAACAATTGCACCACAACAAACCCTTATGAAACAATTGGAACCTACTCAAACTTTTATGAAATAATTGAAACCATAATTTGATTCTCAACCATATCAAAACTTGATGAAACAATTGAAACCACGATTGGTTTTGAACAATTAGAACCTTCATGACAAATATACCATAGTTAATCTATTTATGTCACCCTTATGGAACAAATGAATCATTTATGAAGTATCTTAAACATATGCCTTGTAAATTTCCCTAACGAAAACATTTGTAACAAATCAAACATTTATGAAACAATTGAAACCATGTTTTTAATTTTGAAGCTGTTGAAACTAATAAACCTTTATGAATTAGTTGAACAAAAGAAAACCTTTATGATTCAATTGAATCAACATCAAATATTTATGAAACTCCTAAAACCACGTCAATCCTTTTATGAAACAATTGAAACCATATGAAAATTTCATGATACAACTGAAACCACATAAAACCTTTATGAAACATTTGAAACCACATCAAACATTTTATGAGTAAGGTGAAACAACATCAAACCTACATGAAACAACTTGAACCACATCAAACCTTTTATGATTCATTTGAAACAACATCAATCTGCATGAAACAACTGAAACCACATCTAGCCTTTTATGAAACAAGTGGAACCAGATCAAAACTTTATGAAACCATATCAAACCTTTACAAAAAATTGAAGGAAAACCAAAATTTAATGGAATAAATGGAACCACCAACCCTTCTTGAAACGATTGAAACCACCACAAATCTTTATGCAACAATTGGAATGAACTCAAACATTTATGAAACAATTGAAACCACAATTTGGTTGTCAACCATATCAAACCTTTTTGAAAAAACTGAAACCATGATTTGGTTTTGAAACAATTAGAACCTTCATGACAAATATACCATAGTTAATCCATTTATGTCACCCTTATGGAACAGATGAATCATTTATGAAATATCTAAAACATATACCTTACAAATTTATCTAATGAATACCTTTGTAACACATAAAACACGATTTGAAACATTGGAACCACCCAAATAAATGGAAAATTTATGATAAATGGTCCACCCATTTTTCAGACAGTTTTTAAAAATCTCAAAGAAAGTGAAACAGTACCACTCATTTTCAAACTATTTTGAAATCGAGTTATGAAACAAGTGTAACCACATTGAACCTTTTATGAAATAATTGGAACACATTAAACCTTTATGAAACCAATTATTTTATCAAAAAGTTTCAAAATAGTTTGAAACGGGTCATATAGTTTCACTTGATTTCAAATATTTCAAAATAATTTAAAAAAAGATAGACCATGTTCAATAAATGTTTCATTTTTTCGGGTGGTTCCAATTGTTTCACAATGATTCGATGTTGTTTTGATTGTTAGATGTGGTTTAACTGTTTCATACAACTCGAATAAATAATTTGATCGAGAAGTAACAACCAATCGATGGATCTGGCATAGACATCAAATCAAAACAGTAAGACCACTGTACTCCTTGCACCACATGCTAACACCAGTGGGCAAAGGCCAAGTTTCCCACTAGCCATGGATTGAAGTGAAAATAAGTGTTACTGGACGGTGCCTACCGTTCAAAAAAACATATTATGTTCAACACATATATGCATATGTCATACCTATTGTTGGAAAAATTATTACTTTGTTTCCAAATAAGTGTTTAAATTTTGTTTGTCTAGATACAAATATATTTAGATGTGTTTACTGATATGTACATGCCAATCTAGACAAAGATGAGATACTTATTTTGGAACCGATGTACTACTATTATGTAGATTATTCTTTGAAATAGATGCCTAGTTCATAATATTCAAAAAAATATGCAACTATTTGAAACAAATTCATGTTTCATAATCTCCATTAACGTATTTCAGATTTCCATAAGAATCATGTGAAGAAAGCTATTACAAACCTGCTCGAATCGTGAGTACCTAAAAAAATACTACTTCCTCCGACCCATAATAATTGTCACAGTTTTGAACTGAGGTTAGTTCAAATGGTGACACTTATTAAGGGTCAGAGGCAGTAGTAACTTCGTCCGTGAATAATTGACTTGTCTTTGTCTAGATACAAATAATCTACCATATGGTTTGTGCTACATGAACACTGCAGCTTCAGATTGCCGGTACAACATTATACATTTTTTTAGGGATAACATTGGGAAAGGCTCCCACTGCAATTTATATATATATATGGAGGTGGTATAGTACAAGGCTATATTACATTTGGTATGTACAATAGAAAATAAAAGCTATTCTAAGTTTGATCCCAGTCTACAAACTGTTGCATGTATTTTCTTTCTTCATTCTATGAGTGAGCATCTTTAATTCCTCGAAATAGATGTTTTTCCAACCTTGGAAGCTAGATCTCTGATTTTTGAAAATCAAGTCATTTCTGGTAATCCAAATCCCCCATGCAGCAATGATGATGATATCCATACTGAAAGGCTGCTTTATTAACGACTTCAGTTCTGAAAAGCCTCATGGCTTGAAAGGTTATTGCTTCTCTATGGATAGATGAAGTCCCAGCATTTCCTAGCAAAAGGACAATCCCAGAAATATGTTGAAGGGTTTCTTCTACTGCACATGTGTCAAACACACATGCATAAGATTGAAGTTTAAAATTTTTTCTAGCCAAGAGATTTTGGGTATTTAGCCTGTCCAGCAAAAGTAACCAGAAGAAAAATTTGTGCTTGGATTGACATGAGAAGTTTCAAATCCAACTCAAATGGGGAATGGTAGGTTGACATCCAATTAGACTATTATAAGCTCTTTTTGTGGAGAAAACATTGTTACCCCAAATATAAGACCACTGATCAATCTGTCCTAATTGAATGGTGTTAGTAGCTTGAATACAGATTGTTGTAGCTGTGTGAATTCCTGAAATGCTTGCTGTGACAGGGGAAGATGAAATTGATCTTGAAGTTCAGATTGAAGGGCCATATGGATAGTAATGTCAGAATACTTGGCATATGAAGCTAAATGAGGGAACTTTTGGTGGAGGCAAGCATCTTCCCAAAGATCTATCCAGAATAAAATGCTTCTTCCATCCCCTACTGTGCACTTTGCCAAGCCTTTGTACCGATCAATGAGCTTTAAGTGAGATTTCCACCAAAAAGATCTCTCATTTTTTGGATCCAGGAAGTTTTCCATCAGAATAGTAAGAATGCCAAATGAGATTAACCCAAGGTGTATCAATTCAGAACATCAAGATTGAGCACACCTAAACCCCCTTGATCTTTAGGTCTAAATTTTTTTGACCAAGACACTAGAGAAGTACCTTTAGCTTGAACATCTTCATTTATTTCCTCCATAAGCAATGTCTCATGTACTTAATAATCTCATATTTGATGGAAGGAGGGATCTGGAGGCAACACATGAAAAAAAATTGGTAGAGAGGCAAGGACTGATTTCACCATTAACAATTTACCACCATAGTTCAAAAAATTTGCAATGCCACATAGCCTTCTCTCCACTCTTTGCACCACTGGTAGAAAATATTCCAGTGAAGGTTTTGTGATACCCAGTGCCAATCCCAGATATGTGAAAGGGAGAGTTCCTTTTTGACAATTTATTGTTTTGGCAAAGTGATCAATTCTTTCTTTGTCCAGATTTATTGGAATCATGCTTGATTTGTTGTAATTAACCTTGAGACCAGTTGAATCAGCAAAGGAATTGAGCATAGCTTTGAGGCAAATTAATTTTCTAGCATTAGCTTTCACAATCACCAAAGTATCAGCAGCATACTGTATCATAAGAAAATCAGGGCAAGTTGGACAATTTAAAGGTGGGATTATCATACTTGTGTTCATTGCTTTGTTGAGGATGGACTGAAGAAAGTTAGCAACTAGCACAAACAGCAGAGGGGGAATAGGATGCCCATGTCTTACTCCTATCCTAAAATAAAATTGTTTCCTAGGCACACCATTAAGTAGAACTGCAGAAGTTCCAGATCCCAGAATTAATTTAATCCATGTGAGCCACTTCTTTCCAAAGCCTCTAGCCTTGAGTAGCTCCAGAGTTGTGTTATGCTCAATTTTGTCAAAAGCATTTTCAAAATCCAATTTTAAAACCAAAATCTCTTCTCTAGACTGATGACATTGAAAAAGGTATTCAAAAGTCCAACCCAGGTAGTCTTGGCTAGATCTGTCTTTTAGAAATCCATGATGATTCTTATGTACCAGCTTAAGAATGATTTTTTGTAATCTATTTGCCAGAATTTTAGTGATGAGCTTGAGAACACTATTTAGAAGGGAGATTGGTCTGAAGTCAGCAGCAGTTGTGGGATTGTCTCCTTTGGGGATAAGAGTGAAATAGGAATTGTTGATGCTTTCCAAGGATTTTTTCATCATAAAAATCCTGAATTAAGGCTTTTATATCCTCAAAGATAATGGACCAGTAGTTCTTTAAAAACTCATTGTTAAAGCCGTCTGGTCCAGGGGATGTGTCATTGGGCAAGCTCATAACAACATCTTCTATTTCATTTTCAAAGAATGGAATTTCCAATGATTTGAGTAGCTCATGGTGACAAGTATTATCATAAATACTCTGCAGATTGAATTACATTTGTGGTGAATCAGCAGTTCCCATTCTTTCTTTAAAAGCTTCCCCAAGGATATTAGATTTACCCTCATGATCAAAAATCACAATCTTATCAGCATTATGTAACATGGCAATATGATTATGTCTGTAATTGATTGTAGCGCTTGTGTGAAAAAATTAGTATTCTCATCTCCCATTTTGACCCATCTGATTTTTCCTCTCTGTCTCTAGTATGTTCTCTAATTTTGAATAAGGGTGATGACATAGCTTTTAATAATGTCTCTGAGATTCCACTCTTCAACATTAAGAGTTGTAAGTTCTTCAATAGTATCCAGTAAATCAATGGTATCATTGACCTTTGGAATCAAATCCTTTAAGCAAGGTTGCTTCCTTTCCCACAATTTCAAAGCTCTCTTTAGATTTTTAAATTTATCATTAACTCTTTTTGCACAATTCATATTACCCACGAGATTTGTCAACACCGGATTGTTAATCCAGATGCTTGTTATGCCATACATCACAATCCCAGGATTACCATTTTTGCGATACATAATAGATTGGATATCACAGTACATCATCCATTACAAACCATAATAAGGTCTTACACGAATAAAGGATCTCATGATCCAGCCTTAATACAACAAGCAGCGGAATACATAATAAGTGTAGCGGTAGGGTCCATCTTTAGTGTCACAGGCAATGCTGATGATGGGAGATAGTCCTAGTTGTCGTAGCCGTCCTGCTGTCCTTCCTCTTGGTAGTCCTCTTCATAGTCTGGCCCCGGGAATAGCCAGGGACAAAGCCATGAGTACTCTTTAAGTACTTGCAAACTATCACTAACAAGTAAGGTAGTTCTAGTAGGAATGCTAAACTCTAAGTTTACTTGCAAAGTTAAGTTTGAAACCTAAGCTAAGTTTAGAGACAAAGAAAGATAAAATAAAGTTCTAAAATCACTTAAGTTGGGAACTTAGTTTTCATAGTCACAACTCTGTTGTGGTCAAGTCAAGTCATCATTCATTTCATAAGTCATTTTGAAAACATCTGACAACGGAACAGGATGGCCACTCCAACTGTCCATAACCGTGGACGTGGCTATTCGAATAGTTTGACACTCTGCAGAGGTGGTACACTTTCACCACAAAATTCTATACATCCATCAGGGATAACCCTGAATCATCATACTTAGTATGCAGATAATCAATCATAACCTTTCAATTACACACCCTAGTACAAGAACCTCTCCTATGAGCATGGCCTCCCAGCCATGGCGATCTGCCATCCTGGGCACTGCATAGGTGGACAACATTGAGAGGTAGCCTCAGCTCAGACCTCTCCCGCGAGGGAACTCATACTAATGCATATAAACTTCTGGCTAAGCCTTACCCAATTCAGGTATTGTGGTTGTACAGTAAATTTGGAATGGTATCGCATCCGAACCCAACCATCAGTTTTTATAAAAGGGCTAAGGCTCATGCCTCAACATTTTCATCATCATAAACCATTTGTGTTTATCAACACATGTCAAAACATCTCAATAGAATGACTCATCATTCCAAGGTTTTCATAATCATTTTCACCAAGTATTCCCATCTAAAGTGATCAAGTTTTATGGTTTAGCTCTAAACACTAAGTTAAGAGTGTTCACTAAGATGGGATGCTAATATCAATCTCATGCCATAGAATGACATCTAAGTCTAACTATATAGGCCAACTTTTATACTCTTTATGGTATCTATATACAAAGTAAGGAACTTTGGTAAGGTAAAATAAAGTAAAGCTTATAAATAAAACTTTGGATAGGTATTGACCTGGGTATACCCTACAGGTACTCGAGCTTGGTATATACGGCATGAATACAGCGGAGGCCCAAGGCGTCGTCAAGGCCCAAATGGGGAACTCGAGTAACCTACGGACTCTCGATTGTTTGCAGAGCAAGAAGAAGCTAAAGATAGAAAGTTCAAAGGGAAAAACCTAACCTGTAACCGACTCGACCTGCTACCTGGGACCTAGCCTATCTATATAAAGGCTAGGAGGGGGCGGCGAGGAGGACACACACAACCCTAGTTTCCACAACCCCCGCCAGATTGCATCTGCGCACCATTGTAATCCTCGATTCCTTTGATAATTCCACGAGCGGACAAGCAGGAGTAGGGACCTCTACAAGGCTTGAACCTGGGTAAATCTTTGAGTCCCCTATGTGCTTATTTGCTAGCCGATTGATGCTTCCAGTGCTCCCTCCTTCTCCAAAACCCAAGTCCATAACAATGGGCATTGATGAGTTAAACCCTCGTCAATTGGCGCCGTCTGTGGGAAGTGGGAGTGCTGATGTCGCAGCTTCTTCGGCCCCATCAACTGCGATCTACAACTCCGCAACAGCGGAGATTCGCCAGCTCTTCGGCGTGTTCGACTTCACCGTCCACACGATGGCCACCCGCCCGGCTTTTCAATCCGAAGGCAACGGAATTAGCCTGGCAATCGGGAGCTTCCGCTTCCAAGTTGGTAAAACGGGCACGCTTCGCATGCTTGACCAACCGACAATACCATTGATTGCTCCAGCATCGTGGTTCCCCCCGTCGATCGGCAACCTCAGTGAGCTCAACGCCCCGGCAATAGCTGGGAGTACGGACAGCGACAGCAGTCGCGGACCCGATCTGGGCGATCTAGCAACTAAAGATGGGGCTACGGCTCTGGATCTGAAAGTTGCGGGAGCAGCAGGTTCCCCAATCACTTCATGTGCGCCGTCATCAACGCAGGCGACACCTCTGCCAATCGTGACAACATGGGCAACTATGGCAATGGAACCGACCCGCAAAACGGTGGCATACCCAATGACAGTAACGGTGACAACGGGGGAGCAATCGAACCACCAACCATGGTGAATGTAAACACGGGAGAGCGTGTAGTAATCAGGCTCAACGACAACGAGTGGTCCCACTGCCGAGAAGCCCTACGAGGCAACCCCTGCCTCTCGACACCCTGCAGAACATGCTGGTGGGCTACCATTGGCGTCTGAAGGAGGAATACAGGCGCCAAGTGCATACACTCGCGCAACTCGAAGCACGCAAAAAGGCGGCAGACGAGTCAAGTCTTCGACGTGCTGGGCTCTCCTCCCATGGAGGATCCTCCTCAAAGGGCAACGAGCACATTGCAAACAAGAGGCGATCCCGGATGGCCCATCTAACCGAGCAAGAGCGCATAGAAGATGTAAAGGTCCTCGACTTCAGCTCTGTGACAGTCGACATGCGGGGCAATGTGGTCCCAAAGACGCCGCAAGCTGCAGTGATAGCAGCCACCATGTACCTCCTCAACAACCAGCCGCTAGCCGAAGATCCCCGAGCCGCCATGCACCGATCTACGATCGCGTGCTTGGGGCTAGTCGAGGCTGCCCTCGACAAGAGCCAACACTGGAGCCAAAGAAAGGAAAGGCTCTGGAAAAACGCTATCCCTCGCCCTCATCCAGCGATGATAGCCACGATCTATCTTGACGCCGCCGCTCACGGCTACATGACCATGACTACGACGCGCGCGATGACATCACGCAGCACAAGATCGAGAAGTCGAGGGCGCGACGTGCCCGATCGACTGACTCAGAAGACGAAGATGTGGAGCTCTGTGGCGCTAGATGCTTCAGCAGGGCCATCATGCAAAAGCGAATGCCCAAGGGGTTTAAGCTCCCTTCAGAGAACCCAAAGTTTGATGGTTTGCAGGACCCGAAAATCTGGTTGGAGGACCACATCTCCTCCGTCAGGCTCCATGGCAGGAGTCGAAGCACGGCTATGCAATGCCTGCAGCTACAGCTACAGGGTGCCGCCCGGGCATGGCTCAACAACCTCCCACGCGGATCCATTCGGAGTTGGGAAGATCTGGTCTATAGCTTTGTGCGCAACTTCAAGGGCACCTACAAAAGGCCTGCATCAATCGAAGAGCTGAGGTGCTGCCAGCAAAGGTCGCGCGAAACGCTACGCATGTACATCCAGAGGTGGCCCATCATCAAGAACTCCGCGGAAAATATCTCGGAGGACCACGCAATCGACACATTCAACAGCGGCGTTCACCGCATAGAGCTCAGGGAGGAGCTGGGCCGCTTGAAGCCCAAAACCATCGACCACCTGATGGAAATCACGAATCGGTGGGCTGATGGAGAAGATTCAGTGAAGAATCGCGTTCACTCCGACGAGGAAGCAGAACTCGAGCGCAGACGCAACCGCCAAAGCAAACGTCGAATGCGCATCTACGATGACCGGAACAACGTCAACATGGTCACATCCGGCTACACCGATAGACGTGACGACAACCGCAACAATGGCTACCACAGTGGTGGATACCGCGACTCCGGGAAAACCACGCAAGTATGGCAGCGCCGCACTCGCGATGAGGCACCCGTAGGATCCATTGAAGCAAAGTTGTCCAGGCCATGCACCGTCCACTTCTACATCGACAAGCATGAAAGCAAAAAAGAAACCAGCCACCTCCTCAAAGACTGCCGCGAGTTCTTCAAACTCCATGAGGGCCTGGCTCGGATGAACTACGACGCAGTCAACAGGGGTTACAGAGCGGCCCCAGGCGCAGTAGCACATGGCACTCCTCCACCACCGCCTAGACCACCACCAAACACAGGGGTTTCGACATGAGCCACGTCTTCATGGACGGCGGAAGCGGCATCAACCTTATGTTCGCGAGTACCTTGCGAGCAATGAGGATCCCTCTGACCTGTCTAGAACCCTCGGATACAACATTCCACGACATCATCCCAGGCAAGGGTGTATACCCCTTGGCAAAATCAAACTCGACGTCATCTTTGGCACGCCAAAAAACTTTCGGCGTGAACGCATCGACTTTGAAGTCGTCGATTGGCCCTCACAGTACCACTATCTCCTCGGACGTGATGCGTTTGCTACGTTCATGGCAGTGCCACACTACGCCTACCTGCAGATGAAAATGCCAGGCCCTAATGGCGTCATCACGATCAATGGGAGCTTCGAGAGGTCCGACAGTTGCGAGAGGAAATTCAACAGAATTTCCCAGTCCTTTGGCATGCAAGAAGAACTCGCGAGACTAAAGAAGTCGATAGACAACAGTCTGCCTCCCCTGAGTCGGCCAAGTTCACCCAGTCTATCCTTCTACTCATCGGTGCACACGAAGAAAGTCCAGGTCCACCCATCCGATCCCGCCAAGACGGCCCTCATCACCAACAACTTGAGTCCCGCATAGGAACTCGCGCTCGTCGAATTCCTCCATGAGCACTGGGAAATCTTTGCCTGGTATCCAACGGATATGCCAGGAGTTTCCAGGGAATTCGCCTAGCATGCACTCCACGTCAACCTAGACACAAAGCCAGTCAAACAAACAATTAGGCGACTGTCTGAGCCAAGAGCAAAAGCAGTCGGAATGGAGATCAACAGACTCCTCGACGCCAAATTCACGCGCGAGATCAAAGAAAGCACTTGGCTCGCCAACATGGTGCTAGTACCAAAAAAGGACACGGATATCCTACGGATGTGCGTGGACTTCACCTCTCTGAATAAGAACTGCCCGAAGGATCACTTCCCGCTGCCATGAATCGACCAGATCATCGACTCCACCGCAGGATGTGAGCGCCTCTGCTTCCTCGACGCCTACTCAGGCTACATTCAGATCCGAATGAAGGAGGAAGCTCAAGAAAAAACAGCATTTACAACGCCTTTCGGTGTGTTCTGCTATAACACAATGCCTTTCGGGCTAAAAAACGCAGGAGCCACCTACCAGCGGTGCATGCAGGCTTGCCTCAAGAACCAACTTGGTCGCAACATCCAAGTCTATGTCGACGACATCGTAATCAAGACCAAAGAGGAAGCTTCACTAATCGACGATTTACACGAAACCTTCGCCAACCTCGACCGCTACCGGATCAAGCTCAATCCGGACAAGTGCACCTTCGGCGTACCATCTGGGCAACTACTCGGGTACCTCATCTCCGCGAGGGGGATCGAGGCAAACCTGAAGAAAATAAAAGCCATACTGGCCATGGAGAAGCCGAAGAACATAAGAGGTGTCCAGCAACTAGGGCGAAAAGGCACTGCCCTTCTACTAACTTCTCCGCAAAGCTGACAAGTTCGAGTGGACCAATGAGGCACAGGAAGCATTTGAAGACCTCAAGCGCCTACTATCCACCTCGCCAGTACTAGTGACCCCATGCGAAAGGGAACCATTGCTGCTATACATCTCCCCCACCAACCAGGTGGTCATCACAGTGCTCGTGGTAGAACAAGCTTAGGAAAACAAGGTCCACGGGGTACAGCGCCCAGTCTACTACCTCAGCGAGGTACTTAGGCCAACAAAGGAGCGGTACCCGCACTACCAGAAGCTGGCGTACAGCGTCTTCATGACAGCCCGGCGACTGCGCCACTATTTCTAGGAACACCCAACCATGGTAGTCAACGACGCCTCGCTTGGGCATATCCTCAACAATCCCGACGCCACTGGGCGAGTCGCGCTTTGGGGGATCAAACTGTCTCCACGAGACATCACATATGAAAAACGTGATGCAATCAAGTCGCAAGTTCTCCCTGACTTCCTCGTGCACTACATGGAGAACCAGCTCCCCGAAAAACCAGATATGTCCTACCTCTGGACAATGCACTTCGACGGATCCAAGCGAAAGGACGGAGCTGGTGCAGGCATCATACTGACATTGCCCCAGGGAGACAAGCTAAAATATATTCCACGAATGCAATTCAGCGCCTCCAACAATGAAGCTGAATATGAGGCCCTGCTGCACGGGATGAGGATGGCAAAAGCCTGTGGCGCCAAGAGGCTCATAATATACGGTGACTCCAAGCTGGTTGTCAACCAGACAATGCACGAGTGTGACGCACGGAACGACAGCATGATCTCCTACCGCGACCTCTACGACACACTCAAAGGGGACTTCGACGGTTGCAAGCTATGGCACATAGGCCGCAAAAGCAATGAAGAGGCAGACGCACTCGCCAACATTGTCTCTACTTGCGCCCCCATACCACCTAGGGTATTTCTCGAGCGCATCTGCGAACGCTCCATCAAGCCAAAGGCTGTAGAGAAGAAAACAAGCGCAACAACGGACTCGGGGGCTGCGCCGCCCATTCAGCCAATGCACTCGACAACTTGGAGCTTGACACAGGACTCGAAGGACCGATGAGCGTCATGATGATCGACCCATCCTGGACTCAACCGTACATCATGTACCTTCTCAGCAAAAGGCTACCGGACGACCCGACTGATGTGTGGCACATTGCGCGGCGATACAAGGCATTCGCTGTTATCAACGACGAACTGTAAAAGCGCAGCATTATAGGAGTACTCCAATGATGCGTCTCCAACGCCGATGGAAGGGTTGTTCTCCTCGACATCCATGAGGGGACTTGCGGGCACCATGCTGGCAGTCGAGCCCTCGTCGCCAAAGCTCTATGAGCTGGATTTTACTGGCCTACAGCCATGCGTGACGCCAAGGACATCGTCCAAAAATGCAACACTTGCCAGCGATTTGTGGACAAACCACACGCACCTGGCGCGGAGCTCCGGCCAATTCCACTGGCCTAGCCCTTCACGCAATGGGGACTCGACATGGTCGCCAAGCTCCCAAAGTCCTCACGAGGAGGCTACGTCTACCTCCTGGTCGTAGTCGACAAATTCACAAAGTGGATTGAGGCCATGCCAGTGACTAACCAGTCAGATAGAGCATAGTAAAGTTCTTCGAGTCCATCGTCTATTGCTTCGGAGTACCACACAGCATCATCACGGACAACGGGATGAACTTCACATCCAAGGAGTTCCAAGAATTCTGCGAGAATCTCAGAATCAATGTCAGCTATGCCTCCGTGGCACATGCAGAGACCAACGGTCAGGTCGAAAAACCCAACGGGCTCGTCTATGGCGGCATCAAGAACCGACTCCTCAGGCCACTCTAACAGGGCACGGGCTGCTGGCCAGACGAGCTACAATCCGTACTCTAGAGCCTACGCACAACTCCAAACAACGCCACAGGGTACACCCTGTTCTTCATGGTTCACGGGGCCGAAGCGGTATTACCCGCAGAGGTACGATACAAAGCACCACGAGTGGTCGCTTACAGCGATGAGGAGTCAACTCTTGCATTCGAAGACTCTGTCGACCTCCTTGACGAGGCATGGGAAATCGCCGCGGAAAGATCAACGATCTACCAGCAGAACCTGCGCAACTACCACAGTAGAAGACTACGCCCCAGGTCCTATCGCCTTAAAGATTTAGAGACAGGAGTCGCATACTCCAACCCCTGGAACGTCGCGCAGCTGCGGTGCTTCTACCCTTAGTCATTTTTGTTTTTACATTGCAAATAAGGCTACTTAGCCACACATTGTACCTCGTACTATCCTGCGAATAAATAAAGCTAAGTGCTCCAAAACTCTGTGTTTCTTTTTATTCTTGCAAATTATCCACTCGGGGGTTGCGCCACCCTATACACACCTGTTCTACGAACTAACGCGATATCCTGATTAGCTGACACACCAATCGAAACCCTTGACAAGCACCAACCAAGTTGCAACGCACCTGACAGGTTGGCAAGGTGCCGAGATAAACATAAGTCAGGCTAACGAAAGGGAATCACATCGTGCAACGAACTCGCAAAAACATACACGCTAACAAGCTCCTTATATACATCAATGTCAATTAAATATACACAGTTTATATATGAACTTTACAACACTGGTGCAACTATGTGCAGGATACAACCTAAAGTACTGCTGCAACAAAGGAATGTTGGTCTGATCCTCGAAGAAGTCAACGATCTCCTCCGCCAGATGATCCACCGCCTGATAGTAAGGAACCATATTCCAAGCCGAACCTACTGGCAACACTGGTGGCCCAGCCGCAATTGCTGCAACATCCACATCAGGCTGGTGCAGTCGCACCAGTGACAGAGCAGCCTTGGCACCAGCCATTAACTATTGTCGTACACACTCGCGGACTGCACTCAAGTCCTGGAATTTGGCAAGAAGGGCCAGTAGGCTCGATGGAACGACGTCCCGCGGGAACATCATCTGATAAATATTCTTCAAGTAGGATTGTGACTTCTTGTGAAGCACTCCCAAGCACGATCCTGCAGGGTCGCAAGTGCGATTGCACGATCATGATCCACCCAGAAGTATCCACTCGCCTGAAGCTGCTCTTGGGGTCAGATCGTGCATTTGAATGGCGATCCTATCCTTCTCATCTTACGGGTGACGCGCGCTGACACCTACACCAAGCAAAGGCAAAAGTATGAAGACAACGAACTACCGCGGGTGACTACAAGAAAGGGATAAGGAAGAAGAAAGCTAACACTTTAATTCGCCGCCCAACTATGTCACCTCCCCTAGCAGATATTGCTCGCGGGCGACGGCCTTCTCCGCCCTCGACTTCCATACATCCGCGTTACCTCGGAGCACAGGAAGTTCATGCTCCAATTGCTTCACGCGGTCACGGAGTCGCGAGCAGAGACAGCTCATCCACCCTTGAGTGCGACTGCGCCAAAGTATCATCAGCGGATGGCATATTCCGAGGTTCACTCGAAGGACCACTCGATGTGCCCTATCACAAGCCAAGCAAGAGAAGATAAGAAGACTAAGGCAATGCACAGACAAAAGACTCGAGTGCATTCAAGCATAATAAAGTATCAACAGATACACCTGCCAAAGGCATGTTCTAGACAAAAGAGACAAGCTATTTAACTATTACAAAGACATGACTACTGAGGAGAAACTGGTTTCTTCGACTTGGACTTTGGTTTTGGGGGCATCATCGAGTCCATGGCGGTATCAGACACCACAGACTTTTTGCCGGACCCTGACGCCGCAGCCTTCGCCGCCTTCTTGGCTCGCTACAGCTCCTCAGAGTACTTCGCAACTATGTTGATCAGTTGCAGCCCGTACTTGCCACAAGCAGTTGCGAAAGGAGCAAAGACTACCTGTTGGCCATCCGCTCTGATAGGCATTGCCTTGGAGACCGCTGCAGGATCAACCTCGACTCCGTGGGCTTGAACCATCGCGAGTGACATTGAAGCGCCAGCCGCACAGAGTGAGTTCTTCAAGCTCACAGGAATGCCTCCGGCAAGAGACTCCACCAGCTCATCCATATTCTCGATCAACTCAGCCTTGGGCACCAGCTACTCCCGGAGGCGACAAAGCACGCCCTTGGCCTTGGTGAGCGTCCCCTAAGCGGCAGCGTTGCGGCCTTCGACTGCTGAGATGGCACCTGCCAACGCATCATCGCGACGGAGTGCCTGCGCGTCAAAGCTCAGACCACTGGCATCTACACAAGAATCAAGCATTGGCACGAAGTCAGCACAAACAACAAAATCGAAAGAGGGGGCACTTGATGAAATTCCAGACCAGGAAATACCTGAGTGGGCCTTGGCAATTGAAAAAAGATGTTCTTCAAACAACTTCTCCCTAGATGCGATGGAGGCACGTAGATCCTCTTCGCGTTTTTGCGATTCGTCACGTGCTACGATTGCCTCATCGCGACTCTTCACAGCCGTGGCAAGCGCCTTTTCTAGGGAAGCAGCGTCGCGAAGAAGTGCATTATGCTCAGCTGTGAAACAAACAAAAGATATACCGTCAATCGAATATATCACAAGGATGCAAAAGAAAAAGTAAAGAACACTCACTTTCAACCACGCGATGGCGATTGTCTAGCATTGCAAGCTGGCGACCCATCGCAACCACCTGCTCCACCAGGTGAGTGGCTTCCTTCACAATGAGCTATGATAAAGGAAACAGTAAAGGATCAGCAGATGGCATAGATGAAAAAAATTCGACTGCAAAATCAAAAGAAGAGATACTACACATACATGATCCTCCAATGACTCCGAAGTCGATTGACACACAGACGTCCGGATAACCATCCGGTGCTCCACATCGTGTGGAGAACTTGATGAATTATGCCCGGAGTGGGCCGCCAATGGAGGAGAAGGGGCGTGCTCAGCCATTTTCTTGGCTTTGGAGGTCACGACTCCAGATTCCTTCAAAAATTGGACGTCGCCAGAAGATGACGACACCGGCTGACTGCAGAACAAAAACCAACATCAAGAAAATGCAACTCCAAAGAAGAAACAAAAGGAAGATTCATATACTTACCAATCAAACTTGTCAAAATCGAAGGTTTGATCCCCTGACTCTGACGATGACTCCTTCGGTAGTCGCATCTTCTTGCGGGAAGATGGCGCCACGACACTCACAGGAACGACAGGTATCGGTGACTCGGCACCAACAGCTGCACCTTCCGGAGTAGAAGGAGACGATGCATCTGAAACCTCGCTGCGCGAACGCTTGCGAGTGTCCGGACTACTTGACTCGGGGGCTTTTGTGGCGCCCCGCAATTACCACTACTAGAAAATCGCGTTGTTTTTGTGCATTGCATCATCATGACCGCATGCTCATGTTATCATGCCACCTTGCATTTGAGCATCGCCATCATCATGCATATGTTTTGTTTAAACTATTTTCGAAAAGCCTATTTTGTTTCCTAAACGCCCCGTCTTTTATTCAAACTATAAAACCCGGGTCTATCCGGAATATTTTGTTTTGCCTACCAACGGTTTGCAAAAGCCTCGTTTTTAATAAATAAATTATTTAAATTATTTTTTTAGGAGGCAGCCAGCCAGGCCCAAAAGCCCCGCCGGCCACCTCCAAAATAGGCCCTATCTATCTAACCCTAGTCTAACAAAACCCCTCACACTTCCCTCTCACCCGCCGCCACCCTCACACCACCAGCGCCGCCACCTGCGCTCCACTTCCCCCGCCAACCACCTGCTAGCCGGCCCGCACCACACGCCACCATCAGGCCTACCGCAGCCCTGGTCCCACCCGACCGACGCGTATGCCACCCCGTCCCACTCCCCTGCCCCGGCCCACACCTGACGCCCGTGACCGCGCCCCCTCCTTGCGATCCCACTCCCCTCGATCCCATCGCCCACCAAACGCACGCCCCGCACGCCTCCTTCCTCTCGCTCACCTACCCCGCCGCCTCCCTCTCAAGCGCCGGTAGCCACCTCCAACCCCGCCCTGGCGCCCATGTCCTTCTCGTCACAGACCGGGAGGAGCCCCTGCTCCACCTCGCTGACCCAAGCCGGCCCCGAGCCCCTCGGGCCCCGCGCCTCCTCCCTGCCGCCGCCGCCATCTTCCACCTAGGCGCCGCCCTCCTCTGGTCGGGCCTGCCCCGGCGTGGTCTCCTCCTCGCCCCTCTACTGCGCTACCACCTCTCGTCGTCCACCAGCGGCGCTGCGTCCGGCCGCGCTGCGCCCCCTCTTCCCGTGCCTCTGCCCCAGGACCGCCGCCATGACCTGCGCTTGACCTCGCCCTTGGCGCCAGGGATGCCCTCGCCTGGGCCTCGACTCCCTCATGACCCGCGCCTCCTCGCCGGAGCTCCCTCGACCAGCCTCCGGTCGTGCCCTCCCCACCGGTCTCCTCCCCTGCCTCCCCTCGGCCTCCTCTTCTCGGGCCAGCCCCTCCTCTCCGACCGCCGCCACGACCTCCGCTTGACCTCGCCCTTGGCGCCAGGGACGCCCCCGCCTAGGCCTCGACTCCCTCACGACCTGCGCCTCCTCGCCAGAGCTCCCTCGACCAGCCGCAGGTCGTGCCCTCCCCACCGTTCTGCTCCCCTGCCTCCCCTCGGCCTCGTCTTCTCGGGACAGCCCCTCCTCTCCGACCACCACGCGGTGCCCCGTGCCGTTCCTGCAACCCCCGTGATTGCGCGCCTCTGCGATGTGCGTGTGCCCGTGGCCACCTGCGGTCACCGACGAACCCCGTGGTGACTGTTCCCCTCGTACATGTGTTTGTGACCAAGCGGTTCCCCTGAATGGTGCTTGTTTTGGTACTCCCGTCGTCTCACTCGCTATGTACTTGCACACGCATATGTGTTTGTTTGGGCACTTGACAATAAATCTTCTGCACACCGATGTTCAGGACCCTCTTGATTGATAGATCAATGGAATTCCAACAAGACCCTCTCCTTCCCGTACCCCAAGACCCCTGACATGGAACCCCGAAGCCTCGATCCGAAGTCGAGACTACAAAGTGGAGATATCGCCGAGTTCTTCTGATGCTCGATGAGAAAAGTGAGACGAGCCAGACCGAGCACGTTGCCACCCCAAGACCACTGATGCTTGGAGATGTACCCGAGCATTTTCGAGAAATCACGCCATGACCTCCTTCACGGATCCGATGGCCGAGACCTCGAAGACCGATCCCAGAGTTCAAAGACCAATCCTGTCGAACCCCGAGACTCCCAGATCCAAACCCCCAATGTGTGATCCCCTTTTCTGAGACCCCTATTTTTATAAAATGACATTATCAACTGTCGCATATTAAATTGTTCATGCATGCTTAATTGCCTGTGGTTTGGGGGAATTATGCCGATTCAGCTCATAATTAAATATGGAGTCTATATGCGGGATACTTTTGTCTTATTCGGGACTCCATTTAAAATTGGTGTAGCGAACCGATGCCATGTTTCGCCCTGTTAATACAACATTTAAATTGCGGGGGTTCTAAATAACTTGAACCGTATAATTAATTAGCGGGACCCCGGTTCCGCTTAATATTGCCTAATTGTACTGCATCTTGCCATGCCATGCATCATATCATAGTCATGCCAGATCTTTTGTCGTAGTATTAAATATTGCATCCGGTGTTTCTTCTAGTGTTTGCTTCTTCGCGGATTAGGCTGATGAGTGGATGCGAGTATCGACAAGTTCTACGGATATGTTCCATCGGCAGTGTTTCCCAGGCGAGCATCTCTTTCCCTTCTACCTATTTTGCATTTATAGTCTTTATTTCCTCCTGTTGATCTATTGCTATTCGTGTCACGATGCTTTAGTTTCCGTACCCCAGTTATATCCGGTGCAGCCTCTATATTGCCTTGGACACCTCATGTTACCCGTGTTTGGTAGATAGCTAGCCTTGCGAGTCGTAGTTGCTTGCTCAGGTGTGATCTCGTGTTTTCAAGTACCACAGTTGTTGGAATGCTGGCAGATGTTAATGGTGGAGATGCTTACTGGTGGAGATGATCATGACTTTCAATACAACTATTAAAATGCTAGACATAACTAATGCAGAGGCATCGGTGGGCAATAGATGTTATTTGGTTCTTCCACGCTCACTTGTGTGCCGTAGGACCCCGAGTACTTGATACCTGTTCCTTGATTTTTCGCACTATCCACATCCGGGAGGCCTTATGGACCCCCCATAGCCAGAGCTTGATTCATTTCTATTTCTTGGGGCCACAAAGTAGTTTGGGGCTTTATTACTATCCTGTACCTATACCATGCTTTACCGCTTTATTTAAGATTGTGCGTGGAGCACCTGTACTGTTTAGGATTGCGGAGTGTTTTCGCGGTATCGACAAGCCCAGTCACACTTTCGGGTTCCTAGTCATTTACAGCCATTGGCGCAAACCTTGGGTCCGTCTCGGAGCCGGCCAACTTCGTTGCGGGTAGCTTAGTGGGGTGGCCCCCTGAAATATTTCTGAATCCTGTGATCGCTTTGTCGTGAATGCCTCGTTGGGTTTTGAGTTGGTTATTCCGAGGTTGATCGAGTGTGTGTTGCTATTTGTGCACCCCTGCAGGGTAAAACTTTCTGAAAGCCATGTCCGCGGTTATGGATGACTTGGAGCACAGTATCTCGATCATAGACAAGCATAACTAAAGTAGTGCTATAAATTTGACTTAATATGTGACTAGTAATCAGATGCAACTATAACGGAATGGATATTAAAAATGCCAACAACTGGTGGATCCGCGTTGTTTCATGACATGCTATACCTGCGTAGTAAGTATTGCAACTCCAATGGAATGTGATAAAAGTGCCAACAATTGCTGGGTTTTGGGATTCCTCAGGACAATTATATCTGTCTAGTAAATGTTCCAACTATAACGGAGTGATGATTAAAACTGCCCACTACTAATGCTTCAGGATGACTCATGCTATCTATATCTGACAAGTAAGTGCTTCAATTATAATGGAATGAATAAAACTGCCAACTGTATGAGTTCCTTGGTCCGACTTCCTTTTTTGGTCTCGAGGGGGAAATACCAGGATGGGTATGTTTGGTGTTAGTATCAGGTAGGATCCGAATAGGTCTTTCTTACCCCTCTCTAATAGCCGCCAGTGATACCGAGTCTCTATAGGTTGTTTAGTGCCGTTGCGATCCCGCTTCAGCCCACCATACCTATGTAGGCGAGAGCCGCCAAATTCTAGCCTCGCCGTGTACTGGCCTCAGTACTGACGCTCCTCGTTTTCCTTTGCCCTTTGTCGGCACCCCTTTTGTTTTAGCAGGTTTGAGATCGCCGTCGTTAGCAGGGTTACCCTTCCGGCTTGGGCTGGGCAGGGTTATGGACGCCAATGGATATTCTTCAGGGCTCTTAGCCCCATTTGCATCTTGTCCGTAGTCGGACGCTCTATCGTTTTCCAAGTCATTTGAATCTTTGTATTGTATATCTGTATTCTTGACTCGTTGAGTCGTTGTTGTATATATATATATCTGTTCTGTGGGTCCCATCGAGGACTGTTGTGTAATAGTATTACTTCTTTTTCCACCCGCACGAAAGTGCCTGGTGGGCGTCCTTGAATCGTTTCTATGCGGGTTTGGCGGAAAGGGCTAAAACTTGCATAGGGCCGATTTGAGGGTGTTAAAGAGTGGTATCAGAGCTCAGCAGTTGCGATACCCCACAAGTCCAGCCTGTAGGATAACCTAGCTAACGGCCGAAGTAGATTGTCAAAACTATTTTGGAAAAATCGGTTGGATAGATCTGATTAGGTCTGCTTTTACTCCTTATCCCTCTGCTATTCTCCTCTTACCTCTGCGTGTTTTGAATCTGTCCTCTTATCTTTTCTTCGAGTCCAGGAATTCTCGTGGGTGGTTTTCCGTCGTACCTTCAGGGTTTCGCTTCCTTCTTTGGTAGCGGTGCTTCTACCTCCGGACTTCACACTATCTGCGGAATCATTCATCTGTTGGAATTCTCTCTGTTCCTTGTTGTGCCTTACGGTGTTTTTCGACGCGACGACTTCATCTATGCCAGATCCGATGCAGAGTGTGCCTCACTCCTTGTTTCCGAATCTCGTTTGTCGAGATCTTTAGTCTAATTCCAAGAGTTGGTTGCATAATTCTCCTATTCGTGTGGAGAGTAATGGTTTGGGTGCGCGATGGACTGATCACCATCCGACTACTCTTATCATTCTCTCTTGTACATTGAATAGGTGGATCCAGCAATTTTACTCTGTCCACGGAAGTTAGAGGTGGCTTTATTTATTGATACCTCTGCCTTTGCCCTTTGTTTCCGGAGTGTTCTCTTGACGATCACGGACAACGACCTCTTGTTAGTGGTGTCGCGAGGATCTACACAAAGCGAGAAGAATCCGATCATCAGCCTTTTCCCCGGTACCATGAGGCGGATCTCGAGGGCGAGATCCATTGTTAGTGGTGTCGAATTGTGGCGCCCCGCAAAAACCACTACTAGAAAATCACGTTGTTTTTGTGCATTGCATCATCATGACCGCATGCTCATGTCATCATGCCACCTTGCATTTGAGCATCGCCATCATCATGCATATGTTTTGTCTAAACTATTTTTGAAAAGCCTATTTTTGTTTCCTAAACGCCCCGTCTTTTATTCAAACTATAAAACCCGGGTCTGTCCGGAATATTTTGTTTTGCCTACCAACGGTTTGCAAAAGCCTCGTTTTAAATAAATAAAATATTTAAATTATTTTTTTAGGAGGTAGCCAGCTAGGCCCAAAATCCCAACCGGCCACCTCCAAAATAAGCCCTATCTATCTAACCCTAGTCTAACCAAACCCCTCACACTTCCCTCTCACCCACCGCCACCCTCACACCACCAGCGTCGCCACCTGTGCTCCACTTCCCCCGCCAACCACCTGCTAGCCGGCCCGCACCGCACGCCACCATCAGCCCCACCGCAGCCCTGGTCCCACCCGACCGACGCGGACGCCACCCTATCCCACTCCCCTGCCCCGGCCCACACCTGACGCCCGTGACCGCGCCCCCTCCTCGCGATCCCACTCCCCTCGATTCCATCACCCACCAACCGCACACCGCGCACGCCTCCTTCCTCTCGCTCATCTACCCCGCTGCCTCCCTCTCAGGCGTCGGCAGCCGCCTCCTCCCCCGCCTTGGCGCCCATGTCCTCCTCGTCACCGACCGGGAGGAGCCCCTACTCCACCTCGCTGACCCAAGCCGGCCCCGAGCCCCTCGGGCCCCGCGCCTCCTCCTTGCCGCTGCCGCCCTCTTCCACCTAGGCGCCGTCCTCCTCTGGTCAGGCCCGCCACGATGTGGTCTGCTCCTCGCCCCTCTGCTGCGCTACCACCTCTCGTCGTCCTGCAGCGACGCCATGTCCGGCCGTACTGCGCCCCCTCTTCCCGCGCCTCTGCCCCAGGACCGCCGCCACGACCTCCGCTTGACCTCGCCCTTGGCGCCAGGGACGCCCTCGCCTGGGCCTCGACTCCCTCACGACCCGCGCCTCCTCGCCGGAGCTCCCTCGACCAGCCGCCGGTCGTGCCCTCCCCACCGGTCTGCTCCCCTGCCTCGGCTCAGCCTCCTCTTCTCGAGCCAGCCCCTCGTCTCCGATCACCGCGCGATGCCCCGCGCCGTTCCTCCAAACCCCGTGATTGTGCGCCTCTGCGGCGCGCGCGCGCCCATGGCCACCTGCGGTCACCGACGAACCCTGTGGTGAATGTTCCCCTCGTACGAGTGTTTGTGACCAAGCGGTGCCCCTGAATGTTGCTTGTTTTGGTACTCCCGTCGTCTCACTCGCTCTGTACTTGCACACACATATGTGTTTGTTTGGGCACTTGACAATAAATCTTCTGCACGCCGATGTTCAGGACCTCGTGATTGATTGATCAATGGAATTCCAACAAGACACTCTCCTTCCCATACCCCAAGACCCCTGACATGGAACCCCGAAGCCTCGATCCGAAGTCGAGACTACAAAGTGGAGATATCGCCGAGTTCTTCCGATGTTCGATGAGAAAAGTGAGACGTGCCAGACCGAGCACCTTGCCAACCCAAGACCACTGATGCTTGGAGATGTACCCGAGCATTTTCGAGAAAGCACGCCATGACCTCCTTCACGGATCCGATGGTCGAGACCCCGAAGACCAATCCCAGAGTTCAAAGACCGATCCCGTCGAACCCCGAGACTCCCAAATCCAAACCCCCAATGTGTGATCCCCTTTTCTGAGACCCCTATTTTTATAAAATGACATTATCAACTGTCGCATATTAAATTGTTCATGCATGCTTAATTGTCTATGGTTTGGGGGCATTATGCCGATTCAGCTCATAATTAAATATGGAGTCTATATGCGGGATACTTTTGTCTTATTCGGGACTCCATTTAAAATTGGTGTAGCGAACCGATGCCATGTTTCGCCCTGTTAATACAACATTTAAATTGCGGGGGTTCTAAAAAACTTGAACCGTATAATTAATTAGCGGGACCCCGGTTCGGCTTAATATTGCCTAATTGTACCGCATCTTGCCATGCCATGCATCATATCATAATCATGCCGGATCTTTTGCCGTAGTATTAAATATTGCATCCGGTGTTTCTTCTAGTGTTTGCTTCTTCGCGGATTAGGCCGATGAGTGGATGCGAGTATCGACAAGTTCTCCGGATATGTTCCATCGGCAGTGTTTCCCAGGCGAGCATCTCTTTCCCTTCTACCTATTTTGCATTTATAGTCTTTATTTCCTCCTGTTGATCTATTGCTATCCGTGTCGCGATGCTTTAGTTTCCGTACCCCAGTTATATCCCGTGCAGCCTCTATATTGCCTTGGACACCTCCTATTACCCGTGTTTGGTAGATAGCTGGCCTTGCGAGTCGTAGTTGCTTGCTCAGGTGTGATCTCGTGTTGTCAAGTACCACAGTTGTTGGAAAGCTGGCAGATGTTAATGGTGGAGATGCTTACTGGTGGAGATGATCATGACTTTCAATACAACTATTAAAATGCTAGACATAACTAATGCAAAGGCATCGGTGGGCAATAGATGTTATTTGGTTCTTCCACGCTCACTTGTGTCCCGTAGGACCCCGAGTACTTGATACCTGTTCCTTGATTTTTCGCACTATCCACATCTGGGAGGCCTTATGGACCCCCCTGAGCCAGAGCTTGATTCATTTCTATTTCTTGGGGCCACAAAGTAGTTTGGGGCTTTCTTACTATCCTGTACATATGCCATGCTTTACCACTTTATTTAAGATTGTGCGTGGAGCACCTGTACTGTTTAGGATTGCGGAGTGTTTTCGCGGTATCGACAAGCCCAGTCACACTTTTGGGTTCCCAGTCGTTTATAGCCATTGGCGCAAACCTTGGGTCCGTCTCGGAGCTGGCCAACTTCGTTGCAGGTAGCTTAGTGGGGTGGCCCCCTGAAATATTTCTGAATCATGTGATCGCTTTGTCGTGAATGCCTCGTTGGGTTTTGAGTTGGTTTTTCTGAGGTTGATCGAGTGTGTGTTGCTATTTGTGCACCCCTGCAGGGTAAAACTTTCTGAAAGCCGTGTCCGCGGTTATGGACGACTTGGAGCATAGTATCTCGATCATAGACAAGCATAACTAAAGTAGTGCTATAAATTTGACTTAATATGTGACTAGTAATCAGATGCAACTATAACGGAATGGATATTAAAAATGCCAACAACTGGTGGATCTGGGTTGTTTCATGACATGCTGTACCTGCCTAGTAAGTATTGCAACTCCAATGGAATGTGATAAAAGTGCCAACAATTGCTGGGTTTTGGGATTCCTCAGGACAATTATATATGTCTAGTAAATGTTCCAACTATAACGGAGTGATGATTAAAACTGCCCACTACTAATGCTTCAGGATGACTCATGCTATGTATATCTGACTAGTAAGTGCTTCAATTATAATGGAATGAATAAAACTGCCAACTGTGTGAGTTCCTTGGTCTGACTTCCTCGTTTGGTCTCGAGGGGGAAATACCAGGATGGGTATGTTTGGTGTTAGTATCAGGTAGGATCTGAATAGGTCTTTCTTACCCCTCTCTAATAGCCGCCAGTGATACCGAGTCTCTATAGGTTGTTTAGTGCCGTTGCGCTGCCACTTCAGCCCACCATACCTATGTAGGCGAGAGCCGCCAAATTCTAGCCTCGCCGTGTACTGGCCTCAGTACTGACGCTCCTCGTTTTCCTTTGCCCTTTGTCGGCACCCCTTTTGTTTTAGCAGGTTTGAGATCGCCGTCGTTAGCAGGGTTACCCTTCCGGCTTGGGCTGGGCAGGGTTATGGACGCCAATGGATATTCTTCAGGGCTCTTAGCCCCATTTGCATCTTGTCCGTAGTCGGACGCTCTATCGTTTTCCAAGTCATTTGAATCTTTGTATTGTATATCTGTATTCTTGACTCGTTGAGTCGTTGTTGTATATATATATCTGTTCTGTGGGTCCCATCGAGGACTGTTGTGTAATGGTAGTACTTCGTTTTCCACCCGCACGAAGGTGCTTGGTGGGCGTCCTTGAATCGTTTCTATGCGGGTTTGGTAGAAAGGGCTAAAACTTGCATAGGGCCGATTTGAGGGTGTTACAGCTTCCTCCTCCACAACAGATGGGACGGTCGACTCCAACTCGTCCTCTTCCAAGGCATTGCAAGGACTAACCCCCTCAGGAAGAGGGGCATATAGGGTGACACACTCCAATCCTGCATACAAAAAACAAGTTAGTACAAGCCATGAAAAGAGAAACATTCGGCAAATAAAGCTACTTCGTAGCACAACCGTACCTCAGGAGGAGGATTAGCAGCATCGAAGGGAGGTACGACTGGTTCACTGGGGAGCACATCCTTGGCGGTGTACTTGGTGACCAGTCACACCCTTTTATCTACCTCACTCGTTGAAATGCCATCGCTAGATACGCGAGTGACATCGTCCGCGCCAGCCCACTTGAACATAGGGTGGACTCTGGCCTGCAGGGGCTGGATGCGACAGCGCAGCCATGTGCGAATGAGGACGAGGCCTCCCTCCTCTTTACCCATGTGACTCTCGAGGTCGCAGACATGCTCGTATAGCACATCTGTCTCCGTGGACTCGCCGGCATCACTACGTTCTTCCAGGAGCGCCTCCTCTTGCACGGCGTCGCAGGATCGAAGGGCGCGAGTCCGAAGTGGTCTCCATCGGCCTTCTGGTCGCGGATGTAGAACCACTTGTCCCTCCACCCTTGGCCTGACGCCGTGAGCTTGATGTCGAAGTACGTGACGGAGGAGTCGACGTGGATACCGCAGCTTCCAAATCATAGACTATGGAGCCAGACGCCGACTGGCGCTTCAGCTTGAAGAGACGTTTGAAGAGACCGAAGTGTGACTCGATTCCGAGCCAACACTCGCAACGAGTAATGTAGCAAGCTACATGGAGGATGGAGTTGGGGCACAGCTGATGCAGCTGGAGCCCATAGAAACAGAGAAGGCCCCTGAAGAAAGGATGCAGGGGCAACGAGAGACCACGGATGATGAACGCTAGGAACATCACCCGAAAACCGGTAGGAGGAGAAGGGATTACCTCACCACAGGGGACACGCGCATCAGCGACTTCAGAAGATAGAACTCCGTCTTGGCGCAGGAGACGGAGCTTAGAAAACTTGATGGTAGACGCACGCCACACGCCATTGGTTACGCGAGTGCCCGTGCCCTTCTTCTTCCCGACGACGGCGGCGCTGGTGCCCGCAGCGGCGGAGCTGCCCTTCTTCTTGGCAGCAACAGTGGCGGCGGCAGATTCAGCCGCAACACCTCCCTTCTTCTTCCCCATTCTGCGGTGGCGATGCGACTGGAGGAAGTAACTAGGGAATACACGGAGCTGGTCCAATGCTGCGAGAAAGATGAACTCTAGGAAGCAGAGGAAAAGCAGCAATGGCAACGGAGGCAAAGGCAGAGAAAAAGAGCAGATGAGAAAATTACTGTCGCAGCACTGCTACTTAACCCCCTGGAAGATGTAATCCAACGGCCAGCAAAAACCCTATCAGACGCGTGGCGTTCATCATGATCAACACGTGGAGGACCCGAAGCACGAACCGTCCCCAACTACACCCATTACAGGCGGAAATCGAGGAGGCGCAGTTAAAACAAAGATTATGCACGCCCGATCAAGTCAGGGTCAGAAAGTGGGACCCACCGCTCGTCACATCCCGTCAAACCCGTTCACGGAGGCAAATGAGATCATCACATCGTCAGCACTGATGTCATCAAAATTGAGTAGCACAAGACTTCGACTACTTGAGTCCTTGCTGGAGTCTTCGACTCCACCAAGCACTCGGGGCTACTCCCATAGGGAGCGCTGTTGCGCACCCTATGATTTTTCTTTTTCTCTCTTTTGCAGAAACATGGACACTCAAGCATACCCAATCACTCGAATCCGCGATTCGATTATGGACATGGGTTACTCCCACAGGGAGCGCCGAAAGCAAACTCAACTGAAACAAGCAAACAGAAGACGATAGCAGTCACAAAGTTCTTTAGTCCCTACTTGAGTCTTCGACTCAACCAGGCACTCGGGGGCTACTCCCATAGGGAGCGCTGGTCGACTCAACCAGGCACTCGGGGGCTACTCCCATAGGGGCTACTCCCATAGGGTACCGTGTGTCGATAACATCCACACTCGAAGTCTACGGCGACACCGCCTCAATATTTTTCCCTACAAAGAGATTGTGTTTCCTAGGTCACCCGAATCATCTCCATGATGACAAATTTCGGATGTCGCGCTTGCAGCGTGAAGATAAGACTTGAATAAGGCCTGGAAACGCATCTGCTGCGCACTACCAGAAATGTATCCGTGCCTACAGGTACGATGAACATGCCTTGACGAATGCGTCGAGTGCTCACACCTATATACTGGAATTCGACTCCTGTAAGATCTCTGCGGCTTGAGTCGAATTACGCCAGCACTTTTCTGAATACAAGTCTAGGGACTCGAGTTCGAGTAGATTGCGTTGTTTTACCCTAAGGTAGTTAACTGATACCGATACATCGGTTAAATCAGGCACGCACATCAACAATCCCTATGACACAAAAAGAGCAGTTGAAAATATACTTATTCATGCAGTTGAAAGGCTTCATAAAATCCCCAGTCGAATCTGCGATTCCATTGGACACTCGGGGGCTACTGACATGGGTATACCCTACAGGTACTCGAGCTTGGTATATACGGCATGAATACAGTGGAGGCCCATGGCGTCGTCAAGGCCCAAATGGAGAACTCGAGTAACCTATGGACTCTCGATTGTTTGCAGAACAAGAAGAAGCTAAAGATAGAATGTTCAAAGGGAAAACCCTAACCTGTAACCTACTCGACCTGCTACCTGGGACCTAGCCTATATATATAAAGGCTAGGAGGGGCGACGAGGAGGACACACGCAACCCTAGTTTCCACAACCCCCGCCAGATTGCATCTGCGCACCATTGTAATCCTCGATTCCTTTGATAATTCCATGAGCAGACAAGCAGGAGTAGGGACCTCTAGGAGGCATGAACCTGGGTAAATCTTCGAGTCCCCTGTGTGCTTGTTTTCTAGCCGACGGATGCTTCCAGCGCACCCTCTTTCTCTAAAACCCAAGTCCATAACAACGGGCATTGATGAGTTAAACCCTCGTCAGGTATAATCCAAAGGGTATAACCAAAGCATGTTTAAGGCATCTTGCTTAGGTCATCTAGCTTGCAAGGGTTAGCTTGCATTGTTAATGATGGCTTTCTAATAAAAGCTTGCTCAGTTTACTTGAAGTGCTAGGCTTTCCTTGAGTAGTGCAGTGGATGAAATCCTCTTCTTCTTCCTCGGGGTAGAACTCCTCCTCCTCGCTGGTTTGGTTGATACTATCGTCTATAAATACATATGGAATACACAATCACCAAAAAATACTTAACTAGTCTATTTAGCACACTAAGGCACACACTTGATGATCTAGCATCATCACAAACATCACAAGATTTGTAGAACTAGTTTCATTTATTTTATTTGAGAAAAGTAATTTCTACTCATTGAAATTAACTAAGATTTAATATTCTCCAATTAAAATATGGGATCATGTGGACACATGTCATCACCACATATTCTAATACATGGGAATGTGATTTAAATGTTGGATCACAATTTTATAAAGTCTAAGATTAATATTTTAATGATTTAAAGTGACTAGAAATGCCTATATAGCATTATTTTGGTACTAATCCAAAGTCACTGCATCAAAACCTTAATATTATTACATATTAAGATAGGTATTGTCAAATGTGATTTTTGAGAGTTGGAATCAACTCCAAAGCTATTATGGTTGATTTTTGAAAAATGTTTGAATGTGAAAAAATCCTATGTCTTGTTATTTTTACTAGGAGAGATCTATAAGTCTAATTGATTTAAATACAATAGGCTTGGATAGAGATTTTAAATATCTTTCCAACAAAATTGGAATCATTCAATTTGGATTTGTAAAACTCCCTAAATTGATTTTCAAACTAATGGACAGAAACTAGATTATGTCAAAAAAGAAAAATCCAAATTTGAATTACAGAGCTAGCGCGGGAATACTAATGGGCCGGCCCAGTTACGCTCAGCTGCGCAGCGGGCATCTGACAGGGGTGGTCCACATGTCGGTGGCTCTTAAAACCCGAAACGGTATGGGGCGATGTGGGTCGTGCGATTAGAACCTAGATCAACGGCTCACGTTCATCGTTGACAACGAACTGGTCGCTAGCGAAACGGAACCCTAGAGGCTCGGTGGGGATGCAATGGGGGCATACCAGGGCTCCAGCTAGTGCGTCGGTGGGGGCGATGAAACGAGGAGACGAGGGCGGACTCAGGCGAGGTCGCGGCGGCTCCTGGGGTGGACGAAATCGACGGGGGCTTCTCCTCCTCTTCTGTGGCAAACTTCGGTGCAATTCTGGCGAAGGGCTGCTCGAGTGGCTCCCGCGAGAGGTGGGGAAGGATCAGGGGTGAGAGGGGAGTATGGGAGTGTGAAGAATTGGTGCTAGGGAGGGCTCCTTATATAGGCTCGATGAGGGGACCGTGAGGGCGACAGTGAGCTCGTCCGTGACGACGGCACAGGGCGCTAGAGGCATGGGATGGGTAGGCGGACGGTGGCTTGCCTCCTGGCGGTCAGCTAGGGCTTAAAGGCGACACTAGGGGCGGTGGCGTTTGGTCGAGAAGGGCTGGCGCTCTATGCGGAAGAGGCGGTGCTCGATGCGGCGGACGGTGGCTACTTGTCGCGTGGCAGGAGAAGGACGTGTCTGGCGGGGTGATGGGGTTATGGCGGAGCGGCGCATGCGAGCTGGGTTTGAGGCGCGGCTTGTGCGGGCCTGTCGGGGATGGTGCTCTGGCGTGAGCTGGGCACGGTGCAGAGGCTCAGTGCGGGGGCTATCTGTGGTGGTCCAGGGTCTGGCTGCGCTTGGGGAAGGGACCGTGGACGGCGGTGCTACCACGCCTACCACCCTGGAGCGGCGAAAGAGGGCGGGGCTATCTCCTACGAGCTGCCCATGCTCGACCAACGGGCATGGCGTCGGGGTGGTGCAGCACTGCTGTTCTAGGCCAAACGGTAGCTCTTTGATCGCCTGGTTGGTGCTAGGGGAGACAAGGAAAGTTCGTTGTGGTTAAATGGCTCGACAAAACTTGATCAATATAGTGTTAGTTAGGCAGGTTTGATTCTGATCATAAGGTGTTCGACACAATGGCCGCATAAACCAACGATTTGAATTTTGAAATGATTTTTGTTGGATTTGTTGGTCTTATGCTTGAGCATCTTTGGTTGTTGGGTTTTGTCAAGTTGAACTCATTTGAGTGGTTTTTGAAAAAGTGGGATCTAGGTACATGAAGGAAATATGCCCTAGAGGCAATCATAGAGATGATTGTATTTCATGTGTATCCATGAGTTATTATAATGTTCCTTGAATATCCATATACCAGGCAACTTGTATTGATTGGCAATTATGTGAATTGTTTGTGAAACTCTTTACTTGTATGGTTATCTAATAATTGTCCCTAGTCAGAGTTCATGCGAGGACACACGTGAATATTAGACTAGCACATCGATTGGTTAATGACTATGTTTCGCAAGTCATTGACATGGAGATGTCAAACCAATGATGTGGACACATGTTATGAACATGGGGTTGGACTGACCCAACATGAGACTAGCAATAATACTTGCAGCTCTCTCTACACATCGTGTACGTTTTGTCCTTAGACCTGAGATTGTCGCATGTACTTGAGATGTGGATCGACCTACTTTGGGGCTATCAAACACTACTCCGTAACTGGGTAGTTATAAAGGTAGCTTTCGGGTTTGTCCTGATACATGCTGCAAGGCATCGGTCAATCAAGATGGGATTTGCCCCTCTCTACTTGAGAGAGATATCTCTGGGCCCCTCGAGTGATCGGATCCAGAAATGCATGGCCGTGCTACATATGGTTAAGAGTTAACCTAGTAAAGGGATTCTGAATCACAGTATCGAGAAAGAGAGGTCAGCTTAGAGCTAGACCAAATATCGTGAGGCAAAGGGAAAGACATGTACTCAACCTTGTGATGGTTCGTCCGAATGATCTTTATATGCGTTTAGGAGTTGGCACGTCTTGCTAGAGGCCGCTACCAACTATTGACGGAGTAAGTGTACTCGCGTCATGTCTATACGTGTATGAACCTATAGGGTCACACACTTTAGGGGCTGGAAGCCTAATGAGGATTGGATCCGAATTAGACCAGGCTTAGGCTGCTAATGGGCTGCTAATGTAGAAGCCCACCAGGGATGCCTATATAAGAGGGAGTGAGGCGAGCTGAAAAGGTGAGAGCATTCCACCCAGCCGCCACTCCTCTTCCGCCTGTGTTGCACGCGCAGACCTAGCAGTCTGGCGTGTGACGACTTCCACTCCGGACGTGTGGATACCTCGGAGGTGCTGCATCTGTAGCACTTGGACGAGCCGCGCAAAGGGGAGCTGCTCGTGGGACGAGGACGAGGAGGAGACGTAGAACATCTACACTGCCGCAACGTGCTTCATCGAGTTCCGCACCTGCGCGTCTAGCGGTAATCCCGTGATCTATGACAATAGTATTCCTGGTTGACGCGGTAGAAATTTTTGATTTTGCGCTAGTGTAGCCTACCCGTTACCCTTCAGTGGTATCAGAGCCGATGCTATTCAGTCATAGGTTCGGGAAGTTTGCATATGGTGATATGTAGATTGATATGAATGATATGATCGTTTGTATGGCGGTGTTTCTGGATTGATCTATGATCTTAATTTCCGTGATCGTGATTCTAAGGTCGTCGAACGACTTACCCCTACCGGTCGGTTTCCGCCATCGGGGTAGACAGTGACACATAAATCCTTCTGAATCACGCGAAGATCAATATGATTGATCGAATCGGGAATTAGATCTGAATCGACGTACCGTGATCAAAGGAGTTTGGTCAAATCGGAACTATGGTCGGTTTATGGTAAATTGGATTTGCTGATCAAAATCCTTAAAGAAAATACGTACCGCGAGGGGCGCTGCCCCTTCGAACCCCGCAGGGGGAGACCCCCTAGACCCCCCTTAGTCGTAGCCCCCTTTTTTGTATCTCGTTAAGGTTCATAGGTGGTACGATTTCACATGATCCGGTAGAATGCGATTCTATGCACAACTTGTTTTTGCAGGATTTATGTGATCAGTATGGCCCAAAAATGTATGTGATGCATGTATGTATTTTTTCATGACCTGCGTGTCGTGAGTTGGGCAACACGGCTGGAGCCATATGTGTTGTCAATTATTGTAATGGCCTGCGTGCCAACTTGTGATGATCCCAATACCATGTAATTTTGATTACTAGATGTTAGGAGTAATAGCTTGTATTAGTTCTTGGAGAACTCATCACTTGGAGGATGGCTCGCATAGAGCATGGAGATGGAGATCATCATGGTGGACAGGTTCTATGGCGATGGAGATCACCATGAGAAAATGGGCCATACTGTATCACATCTATGTGAATGCTATTCTTATACGTTTTACTACTATGCATGCTTAGATGATAGAAGTAGAACGATCCCTCACAAAGTTTAAGTAAAACCATGCCCTCCCAACCAAACCTTGCACCATCCTATGCCCTGTACAATCGTTGGTGGGTCTATGAAATTAGGGTGCCACGGTTTTCCTTGGCTGGATGGGTTTGTATCGGATACCTACACGCATAAGGGTTGGTGAGCTTAACAAGGTCATCTTAACAGTTAAGGACCTTGGGGCATAAAGGTTGGGCGCCTAGGTTTGACATAGAGATGTCACCCAACAACAAGAGTCATATGTGATATGATTAGCAAAGGTTGCTTACCGATTTACCTTGTCTTCTAGCAGTGATGCTAAAGCTCACTAGTTGACTTGTTAATTGTGGATCTTGAATCACTTAGTATCAATAGAGGGATGTTGATTTAAGTGGGAGTATATGCTATTAAATTGTTTAATATGTTTTACTCTTTCATGGTTACATGGCTTAGTATTTTGCATATTTTTTTTTGTTGTAGATCAATGGCACCGAACAATTCATCACCTTTTGCTTTGCGTTCGATTCTTGAAAAGGATAAACTAAATGGAACAAACTATTCGGACTGGGTCCGTAACCTGAGAATTGTTCTCAGGGCTGAGAAAAAGGAAACTGTTCTGGATACCCCAATCCCGGATGAACCTGCTGATAATGCAACTGCTACCCTTAAGAATGCCTACAAGAAAGCATGTGATGAATCTCTTGAGGTCAGTTGTCTTATGCTTGCATGCATGGAACCTGATCTTCAAAAACAGTTTGAGGATCAGGAAGCGTACGATATGATCGTTGCGCTTAAGGACATGTTCCAGACTCAGGCTAGGACTGAGAGGTACAATGTCGCTAAGTCCTTTGTGGAATGCAAGCTGGCAGAGGGAGCAGCTGTAGGCCCCCATGTGATCAAAATGGTTGGTTACAGTCAGACTTTGGAAAAGCTTGGTTTTCCATTAGGCCAAGAGTTGGCCACTGACTTCATTTTGGCATCTCTTCCATCTAGCTATGGGCATTTCATTTCGAACTACCATATGCATGGGGTGGAGAGGGGCCTTAATGAATTATGTGGGATGCTGAAAACAGCAGAATGTGACATTAAGAAGTGTGCAGGGCATAGCCATGTGATGGCTGTGCAGAACAAGCCTAGCTTCAAGAAAAAGGGCACTTCTTGGCAGAAGAAGAAGGGCAAGGCTAAGGATACGATCCCTAAGCCAAACCCTGCACCCAAGCAAAAGGCTGGTCCTGCAGGAGACACTGAGTGTTTCTTTTGTCACGAATATGGCCACTGGAAGAGGAACTGCAGCAAGTACCAGGCTTCTTTGAAGAAAAGTGGAAGTAAGAGTACTTCCCACTCAGGTACACTTGTTGTAAATGTTGTGGACATTTTTCTCGCAGATTCTTATGTTAACTCTTGGGTATTTGATACCGGATCGGTTGCTCATATTTGCAATTCGATGCAGGGGCTAATAAGGACTAGAGAAGTGCAAAAAGGCGAAGTGGATTTTCGCGTCGGAAATAAAGCAAGGGTTGCTGCATTGTTCGTCGGCGTCATGCAACTTCACCTTCCGTCAGGATTTATCATGGAGTTGAATAATTGTTATTACATTCCTAGTATGGGTCGAAACATTTTATCACCTTCATGTTTGATGAGGGATGGTTATTCATTCGCGAGTACAAACAATGGTTGTGTAATCTCTAAGAATGCTATGTTTGTGGCTGATGCTCCCATTGTGAATGGGTTATTTATTTTAAATCTTGATAATGCATGTGTTTACAATGTTAGTGCTAAAAGGCTTCGGCCAAATGATTTGAGTCCTACCTATCTATGGCATTGTCGTTTGGGGCATATAAGTGAAAAGCGCATGAAGAAGCTCCATGGTGATGGTCTTCTAACTTCGTTTGATTTTGAATCATACGAGACATGTCAAGCTTGTTTACTTGGAAAGATGACCAAGACGCCTTTTACGGGGTTTCCCGAGAGAGCGACAGACTTGTTGGAACTCATACATACTGATGTATGTGGACCAATGAGCACGACAGCCAGAGGAGGATATCACTACTTCATTACTTTCACTGATGATTTCAGTAGATATGGCTATGTCTACTTGATGAAGCATAAGTCTGAAACTTTTGAAAAGTTCAAAGAGTTTCAAAATGAGGTAGAGAATCAACGTGGCAAGAAAATAAAGGCCTTGCGATCTGATCGCGGAGGCGAATATTTGAGTCACGAGTTTAGCAATCATCTTAAGAGTTGCGGAATTGTTCCACAGCTCACGCCGCCCGGAACGCCTCAAAGAAACGGGGTCTCTGAACGGCGTAATCGAACTTTGTTGGACATGGTTCGATCGATGATGAGCCAGTCAGATTTACCATTATCATTTTGGGGTTACGCGCTAGAAACAGCAGCTTTCACACTAAATAGGGTACCATCTAAATCCGTAGTTAAGACACCATATGAGATGTGGACTGGAAAGAATCCCAGTTTGTCTTTTCTAAAGATTTGGGGTTGTGATGCATTTGTCAAGCGACTTCAGTCGGACAAGCTAACACCCAAATCGGATAAGTGCATTTTTGTGGGATACCCAAGGGAAACCTTAGGTTATTACTTCTACAACCGAGAAGAGGGCAAAGTGTTTGTCGCTCGTAGCGGTGTTTTCCTAGAGAAAGAGTTTCTCACAAAGGGAACGAGTGGAAGGTCGGTGCGACTTGAAGAAGTTCAAGATGAGCCAGTCGGGGATGCTTCTACGAGTGATGCTATTGTAGCAGAACAAGTTGAGGAACCCGTGGCAATAGAAGCACCACAACCACGAAGGTCGGCGAGGCTCCGCGAAGCGCGAGAGTTATTATTGTTAGACAATGATGAGCCTGCGACCTATGCAGAAGCGATGGTGGACCCAGACTCTGAGAAATGGCTGATTGCCATGAGATCCGAGATAGAGTCCATGGGAGACAATCAAGTTTGGAACTTGGTTGACCTGCCTGATGGTTTTAAAGCCATCGAGTGCAAGTGGATCTATAAGAAGAAGATTGATATGGATGGAAATGTTCACATCCATAAAGCTCGACTTGTTGCAAAAGGTTTTCGACAAGTTCAAGGAGTTGACTACGACGAGACTTTCTCGCCCGTAGCGATGCTTAAATCTATACGGATCATTCTAGCCATTGCTGCACATTTCGATTATGAGATATGGCAGATGGACGTCAAGACGGCTTTCTTAAATGGAATCCTTTCTGAGGACGTGTATATGATGCAGCCCGAAGGTTTTGTCGATCCAAACAATGCTGGAAAGGTATGCAAACTTCAAAAGTCTATTTATGGGCTGAAGCAAGCATCTCGGAGTTGGAACATTCGATTTGATGAAGTTGTAAAGGAGTTTGGCTTCACCAAAAACGAACAAGAACCTTGTGTGTATAAGAAAGAAAATGGGAAATCACTTGTGTTTCTAATCTTATATGTGGATGACATATTATTGATTGGAAATGACATTCCTATGCTCGAGTCTGTTAAGACCTCATTGAAAAATAGTTTTTCTATGAAGGACTTGGGAGAAGCGGCATATATTCTGGGTATCAAGATCTATAGAGATAGATCAAGGAGGCTAATTGGATTAAGCCAGAGTACGTACATTGACAAAGTGTTGAAACGGTTCAGCATGGAAGAGGCTAAGAAGGGGTTCTTGCCCATGTCTCACGGCATTAAACTCAGCAAGACTCAGTGTCCTTCGACCACTGATGAGCGAGAACGCATGAGTAGGGTTCCATATGCTTCGGCTATTGGATCCATCATGTATGCAATGACATGTACTCGCCCAGATGTTTCCTATGCTCTAAGTGTTACGAGCAGATACCAGGCTGATCCAGGTGAGATTCACTGGACAGCGGTAAAGAATATCCTTAAGTACTTGAGAAGGACTAAGGATATGTTCCTAGTTTATGGAGGTGAGGTTGAACTCAGTGTAAAGGGTTACACAGATGCGAGTTACCTTAATGACTCAGACGACTCGAAATCGCAATCAGGTTATGTGTTTGTCATGAATGGTGGTGCTGTGAGCTGGAAAAGTTCCAAGCAAGATACAGTGGCCTCCTCTTCAACAGAAGCTGAATATATTGCTGCCTCGGAGGCTGCAAAGGAAGCTGTTTGGATTAGGAATTTCCTGATCGCTCTTGGTGTGGTTCAGGGCTCGTCCAATCCCTTGGACGTTTATTGTGACAACAATGGTGCTATTGCACAAGCCAAAGAACCTAGACAGCACCAGAAGAACAAACATATTCGCATGCGCTACCATCTGATTCGTGAGTTCATTGATGAAGGTAGTGTCATGTTATGCAAAATACATACGGACTCAAATGTTGCTGATCCCTTGACTAAGCCACTCCCGCAGCCTGCGCATGAAGCGCACACAAGAGCAATAGGTATTAGATACTGTCTAGATTGACTCTAGTGCAAGTGGGAGACTGAAGGAAATATGCCCTAGAGGCAATCATAGAGATGATTGTATTTCATGTGTATCCATGAGTTATTATAATGTTCCTTGAATATCCATATACCAGGCAACTTGTATTGATTGGCAATTATGTGAATTGTTTGTGAAACTCTTTACTTGTATGGTTATCTAATAATTGTCCCTAGTCAGAGTTCATGCGAGGACACACGTGAATATTAGACTAGCACATCGATTGGTTAATGACTATGTTTCGCAAGTCATTGACATGGAGATGTCAAACCAATGATGTGGACACATGTTATGAACATGGGGTTGGACTGACCCAACATGAGACTAGCAATAATACTTGCAGCTCTCTCTACACATCGTGTACGTTTTGTCCTTAGACCTGAGATTGTCGCATGTACTTGAGATGTGGATCGACCTACTTTGGGGCTATCAAACACTACTCCGTAACTGGGTAGTTATAAAGGTAGCTTTCGGGTTTGTCCTGATACATGCTGCAAGGCATCGGTCAATCAAGATGGGATTTGCCCCTCTCTACTTGAGAGAGATATCTCTGGGCCCCTCGAGTGATCGGATCCAGAAATGCATGGCCGTGCTACATATGGTTAAGAGTTAACCTAGTAAAGGGATTCTGAATCACAGTATCGAGAAAGAGAGGTCAGCTTAGAGCTAGACCAAATATCGTGAGGCAAAGGGAAAGACATGTACTCAACCTTGTGATGGTTCGTCCGAATGATCTTTATATGCGTTTAGGAGTTGGCACGTCTTGCTAGAGGCCGCTACCAACTATTGACGGAGTAAGTGTACTCGCGTCATGTCTATACGTGTATGAACCTATAGGGTCACACACTTTAGGGGCTGGAAGCCTAATGAGGATTGGATCCGAATTAGACCAGGCTTAGGCTGCTAATGGGCTGCTAATGTAGAAGCCCACCAGGGATGCCTATATAAGAGGGAGTGAGGCGAGCTGAAAAGGTGAGAGCATTCCACCCAGCCGCCACTCCTCTTCCGCCTGTGTTGCACGCGCAGACCTAGCAGTCTGGCGTGTGACGACTTCCACTCCGGACGTGTGGATACCTCGGAGGTGCTGCATCTGTAGCACTTGGACGAGCCGCGCAAAGGGGAGCTGCTCGTGGGACGAGGACGAGGAGGAGACGTAGAACATCTACACTGCCGCAACGTGCTTCATCGAGTTCCGCACCTGCGCGTCTAGCGGTAATCCCGTGATCTATGACAATAGTATTCCTGGTTGACGCGGTAGAAATTTTTGATTTTGCGCTAGTGTAGCCTACCCGTTACCCTTCAGTACATACACTTGGTTCCATTTTCAAATGCCATTTAAAATTAGAGTTTGAATGTTTTTGGAAGATGACAAAGTGGCCCTTGGTAGATCTTTACTTGTACTAGCAAGGGGTGCAAAGAGTTAGAATTGTTTCTGTTTGAATTTGAGTGCTAGGAACACCTAAAGTACCCTAGTGGATTAAAAGGGCCAAAGTGACCATTTCCATTTATTAATTCTATTTGATTTCTTTTTCTTTGTATTTTGCTTGGGAATGATCTATATGATGTGGCATTCATCTTAGAATCATTTTACAACCATTAGAACAAACGAACATGGCAATTTCAAACAATTCCATATTAATGCAACACACATATGCATTCCTAATTAATTTTAATGATAAAAAGTTTTTGTTAACCCTAAATTGGGTGATTTGGATCTTGATAACCTTGATTAAAGATTTGGGATGTTACAAGTCTTCCCCCTTAAAAAAATCTCATCCCGAGATTTAAGAAAGAACACTAGGAACTAAAGAGATCTAGAAACTCATTCCTAATGTAATCTTCTCGCTCCCAAGTGGCTTCTTCTTCGGTATGGTTACTCCATTGGATCTTGAGAAATTTGATACTCCGGGTCCTGGTAGTTCTGTAAGCTTCTTCCAAGATACGGATGGGCACTTCACGATACGTTAGATCCTTGTTGATATCAACAGCTCATTGATCGATATTCTTGAAAACTTCAGTCTTCTCTAGCACTTCTAAACATTTGCGAAGTAACGAGATGTGGAACACATCATGGATGGCTGACATCTCCTCTGGTAGTTCTAGTTGATACGATACTTCTCCTCGATGATTCAGAATCTTGAATGGTCCAATATATCTGGGGGCTAACTTTCCTTTCAGACTAAAACGTTGCGTTCCCTTCAATAGAGAAACTTTGAGATACACAAAATCTCCGACATTGAAAGTTAGGTCTCTACGTCTCCTGTCAGCATAACTCTTCTGTCTTGATTGGGCGGTCTTGAGGTGCTCACGGACTTTGTGCACCTTCTCTTCGGCTTCTCGTAGGATGTCGGGTCCGAAAATCTGACTCTCTCCTAATTGCGACCAATTCAAATAGGTACGACACTTTCTTCCGTATAAGAACTCAAATGGGGCCATTTGCAAACTTGCTTTATAACTGTTGTTGTATGAGGATTCTGCAAAAGGCAGACAGTCTTCCCATTTTGATCCATACTCTAGCACCCAAGCTCTCAACATATCTTCTAAGATCTGGTTGACTCTTTCAGTCTGTCTATCGGTCTGTGGGTGATAAGCTATGCTGAAATTCAACTTGGTTCCCAATCCTTCTTGGACTTTCTTCCAAAATCTTGAGGTAAATTGGGTTCCTCGATCCGACACTATGGTCTTGGGGGTTCCATGCAAACTGACGATTCTAGCAATGTATAGCTCTGCTAGCTTCGAACTCTGGTAGGTAGTCTTGATAGGTATAAAATGGGTGACCTTGGATAGTCTATCAACGATGACCCAGATTGAGTCATTTCCCCTAGTAGAAGTAGGCAAACCGGTGATAACGTCCATTTCGACGAAATCCCATTTCCATTCCGGAATCTGCAATGGTTGCAACACTCCTGTGGGTCTCTGATGTTTCGCTTTGGCTCTCTGACAGATGTCACACCTGGCGATGTAGCTTCCGATTTCTCTATTCATCTTGTGCCACCAAAATTGCTCCTTCAAATCCTGATACATCTCCGTTCCTCCGGAGTGGATAGAATAAAGAGTATCATGAGCTTCTTGCATGATAACCTGCTTCAGCTTTGAATCTGAGGCACACAGATACGTCATTTGTACCACAAAACTCCTTCTTCGTCTTCGGAAAATCCAGGTACCTTTCCTGTACCAATACGACGTTTGATTCCGTCGATACTTGCATTTCCCTTCTGAGCTTCCTTTATCTGACTAGTCAAAGTGGTTTGAAGTTCAATGCTAGCTAAGAATCCTTTGCTAACTAGCTCAGTTCTAAACTGCTCCAATTCTTCATGCAATCTGGGCTGGGTTTCTTTGATCATGGTGTTTAATCTACATGGCAATCTACTAAGAGCATCTGCTACCACATTGGCTTTGCCCGGGTGATAGTGAATGTCAAGGTCATAATCCTTGATTAACTCTATCCATATCCTTTGCCTCATATTCAGCTCCTTCTGAGTGAAAATATACTTCAAGCTCTTGTGATCTAAATAAATCTCACAACGATTTCCCATAAGGTAATGACGCCATGTCTTTAACGCTAGAACTATAGCTGCTAGTTCTAGATCATGGGTAGGGTAGTTTTGCTCATGCTGCTTCAGTTGTCTTGAAAAATATGCTATGACTTTGCCTTCTTGCATCAACACACATCCGAGAACAATCTTGGATGCATCACAATACACATCAAATGGTTTCTTGATATCTGGCATAATCAATATTGGGGCTGAAATCAATATTTTCTTGAGCTCTTGAAAGCTTGCTTCACATTTGTCTGTCCATTCAAACTTCTTATTTTTCTTCAACAATTGAGTCATGGGTCTTGCGATGCTAGAAAATCCTTCTACGAACTTGCGGTAATATCTCGCTAATCCGAGAAATGCACGGACTTGGGTTTGAGTGGTTGGGGCTTCCCAGGCTTTAACACCTCTGATCTTTGCGGGATCAACAGCGACTCCTCCTGTCGACACAATATGTATGAGGAATCCTACTTCCTTCAGCCAAAACTCACATTTGCTGAACTTGGCATACAACTGATGTTCTCTCAGGGTTTCAAGGATGATTCTCAGATGTTGCTCATGGTCTTCTTCTGACTTTGAGTAGATAAGAATATCGTCGATAAAAACAACGACAAACTTATCCAGGAAATTCATAAAGATCTTATTCATGAGATTCATGAAATAAGCGGGGGCATTGGTTAATCCAAAAGACATGACCATATACTCATATAATCCATATCTGGTAGTAAAGGCGGTCTTTGGAATATCTGTTGCACGAATTTTGAGTTGATGATAACCAGTCCTAAGATTAATCTTAGAGAACACTCTGGCACCAGTCAACTAATCAAATAGATCCTCTATCTTGGGCAGTGGGTACTTGTTCTTGATGGTGACATCATTCAGCTTCCGGTAATCTGTGCACAAACGGTTACCTCCATCTTTCTTGTCGACAAACAGAACTGGTGATCTCCATGGCGATGCGCTTGGTTGAATCAAGCCTTTCTCCAACATAGCATCAAGTTGTTTCTTCAGTTCCACTAACTTTGATGGGTTCATGCTATAGGGTCTCTGAGCTATGGGTTCAGTTCTAGGAATTAGTTCAATAATGAACTCACTATCCCAATCCGGGGGCATACCGGGCAATTCATCTGGGAATACATCAGGGTATTCACAGACTACTCTGACTTGGTCAATGGTGGGTAGGCATATACTCTTGTTGCACTTGAATTGACGGGGTAAGGTTTCAGATATATGCTCTACTGTTACTCTAGAGCGACTGGTCATGGTGATGGCTTTCTTAGCACAGTCGATCAATCCTTTATGGTTTGACATCCAATCCATTCCTAGTACTACTTCCAAACCTTTGGTTCCAAGTACTATTAGATTAGCATAAAAATCTATCCCATGGATTTTGATAGGTACAGCTTTGCAAAATTTTCTACCTTTGGTGGTTGAACCAGGTATTTGGACTATCATGACATGCTTCAAGTTGGTGGGGTGAATCTTACTAGTGCATGCAAATTCTTCTGTAACAAACGAGTGCGATGCTCCAGAATCAAACAACACCCTTGCTAAAACTGAGTTCACAGAAAACATACCCAGCACAACATCTGGTGCTTCCTGGGCTTCTTCGGCATTCATGTGGAAGAGACGGCCATTGCGGTTGAGAGAGTTCCCTGGGGCGAATCTCCTTCCGGGCTGAACATGACGTTGCTGCTGGGCTGGGGCATTCACATTGGCAGTAGCGGCAATCTTCTTGGGACACTCGTTGGAGTAGTGACCCTTTACTCCAGACTCAAAACCAGTAATCTGAGACTTGTCCTTGGCTGCAACAGGCACAACATTGCTTCCAGTCTTTGGGGCAGTATTATTGTTGTTGTTGTTGTTGGACTTGGGCGGTGCACGGTTGAAGTTGTTGGAGTTGTCGTGGTTGTTGTTGTGGTTTCCTCCGGACTTCACATTTCCTCCGCTACGGTTGGGGTAGCTTGGACGAGACATTGGGGGTCTATTGTTCCTTGGAGCATATCATGCAGACGGGTTGGGGCGATACTTCTGAACATGGTTGGATCCACTCGGGTGCATCATTCTGCGCTTGCGGTTGTCATTGGCTTCGTTGATCTTTCCTTCCATCTGAATGGCAGAGTTGACTAGCTCCTCGAGGTACCTTTTATCGTACCTCCCCGGCTAAGGCGCCAGAAAATAGGCGTTTGCGTGCGAGGTTCTTCTTCTTTAATCCTCCGGTGTGAATACCTTTCCTGGCAATGGCGCAAGAAAATAGCTTGATGTCTACGCACTTCTATTCTTGTAGACAGTTGTTAGGCCTCGAAGTGCAGAGGTTTGTAGAACAGCAGCAAGTTTTCCCTTAAGTGGATCACCCAAGGTTTATCAAACTCAGGGAGGAAGTGGTCAAAGGTATTCCCTCTCAAGCAATCCTGCAATCAAGATACAAGAAGTCTCTTGTGTCCCCAACACACCCAATACACTTGTCAGGTGTATAGGTGCACTAGTTCGGCGAAGAGATAGTGAAATACAAGTGGTATGGATAATTATAAGTGGTAACGGTGCTAGAAGATAACTTGATGGTGTGGAAAAGACTAAAGGCAAACTGAAATAAAGATGGAAGCAAGCAAACATGTAACAGATCAAGTTGCAAACGGTGTATCAATGCTTAGAAACAAGGCCTAGGGATCATACTTTCACTAGTGAACACTCTCATATAAATATCTTCTCTTTATGATACTACTCTCTGGTTGGACACTCTAATCGATGGTAGGGCTATAACAGCACACCTCAAAGTCCATCTTTCCCATCTAGAAAACCCCACACTGTCACCTTGAGTACTAGATGAGTCCAACAAACACAACAATTTCATAAAGACATCCAACTCCAAATATAACTCATAACATGTATTTGTAATCTCTAGCCTAAGTGCCACCATGGTGAGCACGCTGTCACTTTCACACACATGGGGAGAGCAGAGATTCATTAAAGCACTTGAGTAGCAGCATAGATCTATAGATTACAAGCTCATGATCTCAATAAGATCATGCATAGAGAGAGATATGAACACATAGCTATCGGTAGAACCCTTAGCCTCGACAGAGAAGTACTCCCTCCTCATCGTGGGAATCAGCAATGGTGATGGAGATGGCGGTGGAGCTCGATGGAGATGGCTCCGGGGGCACTTCCCCGTCCCGGCAGGGTGCCGGAACAGAGACTTTCTGTCCCCCGAATCTCCCCTTCGGTGGCAGCGGCGCTGCGGAACTTTTCGTGGCTGGAGGCTTGATTCTTTAGGGTTTTCGCATCGGGAGGCTTCTTATAGGCCAGAGGGCAAGGTCGGTGGGCGGCCTGGGGGACCCGCGCCAAGGGGTGGTGTCGCCACCCTGTGCCCCTCTCCGACTCTCCTTCTGGCTCCGTGAGTCTTCCGGGAAAATAGTAACTTTGGCTTTTGTCCTGTCCAATTCCGAGAATATTCATTTTCTGACTTCCTAGAACCAAAAACAGCAGAAAACAGGCAACTGGCACTATGGCATCTTGTTAATAGGTTAGTCCAAGAAATCATATGAAAAGTACTCCAAAGTTGGAACAAAACACAAGAAAGTAGATAAAACCAAGCATGCAACATCAAAAATTATAGATACATTTGCAATGTATCAACATCCCCAAACTTAACTCCTGCTCGTCCTCGAGTAGGTAAGTGATAAAAAGAAAGAATAATTTTTGAAGTGACATGCACCATCATAAACTTGATCAAAGTATTGGTAAAACATTGATAACTGGGATCATAGTACTTCAATCATAACATGAAAGACAAAGTTCTAGCAATAAGACAAAGCAACTAAGTTGCAACATGAAAAGGCACAAACAAAAGATTCATGAATAACAATGCTTTGCAAGACATTTGTTTGTTTCACATAAAGAAAACATAGCATAGTGGCATTCAGCTTGTCCCTCAGAGAGTAGCAAACATAAATGCATAGGACACCTTCAAAGTTCATAAGAGTGACTAGATACAAATAGTTTAAAACAAGCAATATCAAGGTATGCATCAATGAATAATTCTTGGGACAATGCACATAGAACTAAGAATGGCCACTAAGCTCTCAAAGTAGGTGCATAAAGATAGAAGGTGGATCTCAATATAATGGTGGAAGAAAGGCCTTCATAGAAGGAAGCAGAGATTCAAGTTTCATAAAGAGCTTCCAAAAATTATGGTACTTATTAGCTTTCAGATCTCATTGCCCCTATCATAAGCATCTTGAAGGTGATTAAGGTTAAAGTGACACAACTAAGAGGATATGCTTGACAAGTTATAAGCTGAAATCTCATGCCCCTTACTTACGAAGACCGAACCTCATGCTACTCAACTTTAGTCACAAGTAAGCTCTTGTCATTGTAAGTACATATGTATCATAAAGAACCACCAACGGGGTACCCCTTGCACATGATACAGGAGCTATCCCATAATCAAAATGACAAGGCAAGCAGACAATGAGCATCTCAGCGATCTTTTTATTTGTTATTTGCATAGGTTTTTATTGAGGATGCTTCATAGATTGCTCCTTATGGTGATGCTACAAGTTTCCACCATGATTAGGCATGGCTTAGGCTAGCGGCCTAGGCGTTTCTCTAACACACATACAAACTCCATGATCTTACAAGTTCCACTTTTATTTCACACCGCCGGGATCCATAAGCAAAAAACATGATATCAACGGGGTACAAAGTACAAGTGCAATGTTGAAAGCGTTCCCCATGATACATGGTTCTGCTAACTTCAACTTATAAAGCACAAGCATATACGCAACAAAGAAGGACCCAATGGTTCAAGTTTATTAAGGGCAATAAAAGTAAAGTGTGCCATCAAGTTCGTGAGAGCTTTAATCACTAGTTTTCTCACAACAAGTTTAATTTGGAAGGTAAACAAAAGCATGAATATACTTGGAATAGAATAAGCTAATAGGTAGGTATGGTGGACTCTTTGGAATAACTTGGTTTAGGGAGATGGATGCATGAGTGGAACTCATACTTGGTTGTGGAGGCTAGCAAAAGACTAGGAGCGACAAACTAAGAGAGCAATAATGGCCATAATCATGCAGAGCGACAAAACATCATTGATCAAAGCATAAAGTGACACTAAAAGTTGAAAACTAAAGGATCATAAAGGCTATGGTGACTTGAGATAGTCATAACATGGTGTGAGCATGTGCCAAGTCAACCCAAGTAAAGCATCAAAGGAGAATACCACTATACTATGTTTTAATATGCCAAAACAATGCATGATTCATCCAAGGCACATTAAGCAATCTCAATTGTTTATAACAAGTCATGCTACAGCAAAGAATACTAAGCATAAAGCCAAAACAATATCAAGCATGGCATGACAAAGCATAGGCCACAGTCAAAATCAAGCTCTTTTTACCACATAAGCATGAACTTTCCTACTCTTTTCCAAACCAAACCAAACTATTTGCAAAACAATGTATGAAAGAGGGGGTCCAACCAATTTATTCATAAAATAAAGCAAACCAAGCTAACTAAAAACCAAAATGAAAACGAAAAAGAAGACGCTCCAAGAACAACACAACTGTGCATGAAACAATAAAAATGAAGCGTTTGGAAGAAACCTGAGATTTTTATTGATGAAGAAGGGGATGCCTTGGGCATCCCCAAGCTTTGACGCTTGTACTTCTTGGATATTTTTTGGGGTGACACGCGTGGCATCCTCAAGCTTGAGCTTTAGTTCATCCTTCATCTCATTACTCATTCCTTCCATACACCTAAAAATTTTCCTTCATACAGAACTTCACACAATCTTTATTAGCAACATTAGCGCACCCAAGATAAATTAGTCTTAAGGTTCAGTTCTAACACCAAATAAACTTCCATTAGAACACTATCTACTGTAGCACTTCCCTCAAAAAGCTCAAATCCCCAAAAGAACTCAAGAAGGAACCAACAAGAAGCAAATGCAGAAAATGGCAGAAATATGTCAAAACAGACCAGCAGGTAAAGATGAATTTTTTCGAAGACCTTCTATTACTCAAATCAAAAAGTGATGAACTAACGAAAGTTAGATAACAACCTGGGACAGAAGCACAAAAATTCACGCCTCAAAAGGACGTACAGAGATTTTACACGAATGTTTACGGTGAAGCACAGAAATCTGTTTCGGGACAGCAACTTTCCTAAGCATTACTTCTCTCTCATTAGAGGTTACTCTTGGGACAAAAAGCAAAATAAAAAGGATAAGGAGAGGTTATTACAGAGGTAATAACTTCCAAGACTCATATAAAACTTTTGGGTTATCTCCCAATAAATACTTTTCTTTAACGCCTTTAAGTTAGGCATGATAGTTTGAGAAGATGCTCACATAAGAAATATGAATTGAAGTAAAAGAGAGCATCAAGAAGCAAATTCAAAACACATTTAAGTCTAACCCACTTCCTATGCATAGGAATCTTGTAAATAAAAAAGTCATGAAAGCACAAAGCAATAAGCATAGGAAAGCAAAACAAGTGCAACTTCAAAATTTTCAACATAAAGAGGGGAAACTTAATATTATTGAGATGCATAGAACCATGTTTCCCTCTATCATAATAACTTTCAGTAGCATCATGAATAAAATTAACAATATAAATATCACATAAAACATTCTTATCATGAGCCACATGCATATAATCATATTACTCTCCACATAAGCATAGTTATTCTTATTGATTGTGGTGGGAGCAAATTCAACAAAAGAGCTATTATTATTATTTGCATCACCATAGTCATCAAATATAGGAGGCATATTGTAATCATAATTAATTGTCTCCTTAATAGTAGGTGGACTGAAAATATCATACTCATCATTGTAATCATCATATATTGGAGGTTTTGTATCATCATAAGCAAAAGAATAGCTATCTTTCAAAACTGGGGAACTAAAAAGATCATTTTCATAAAAACTAGCTTCCCCAAGCTTAGACATTTCCATAGCATTAGCAATAATGGTGTCCAAAGAATTCATACTAACAACATTGCTATTAGCATGCAAATAAAGTTCCATAGGTTTTTTAAATTTCTCTTCAAACACTTCATGTCCTAACTCAAGATAAATACTATAAAGCTCTCTAATTTTTTTGTTGTTTTCCATTAAGCCTAACTAGTGAAAACAAGAAACAAAAAGACAAAATTGTAGAGTCTAAAGGAAATAACTTCGAGCACTCACACCGGAGGATGTGAGTACCTTTTACCGTACCTCCCCGGCTAAGGCGCTAGAAAATAGGCGTTTGCGTGCGAGGTTCTTCTTCTTTAATCCTCCGGTGTGAATACCTTTCCTGGCAATGGCGCAAGAAAATAGCTTGATGTCTACGCACTTCTATTCTTGTAGACAATTGTTAGGCCTCCAAGTGTAGAGGTTTGTAGAACAGCAGCAAGTTTTCCCTTAAGTGGATCACCCAAGGTTTATCAAACTCAGGGAGGAAGTGGTCAAAGGTATTCCCTCTCAAGCAATCCTGCAAGCAAGATACAAGAAGTCTCTTGTGTCCCCAACACACCCAATACACTTGTCAGGTGTATAGGTGCACTAGTTCGGCGAAGAGATAGTGAAATACAAGTGGCATGGATAATTATAAGTGGTAACGGTGCTAGAAGATAACTTGATGGCGTGGAAAAGACTAAAGGCAAACTAAAATAAAGATGGAAGCAAGCAAATATGTAACAGATCAAGTTGCAAACGGTGTATCAATGCTTAGAAACAAGGCCTAGGGATCATACTTTCACTAGTGAACACTCTCATATAAATATCTTCTCTTTATGATACTACTCTCTGGTTGGACACTCTAATCGATGGTAGGGCTATAACAGCACACCTCAAAGTCCATCTTTCCCATCTAGAAAACCCCACACTATCACCTTGAGTACTAGATGAGTCCAACAAACACCACAATTTCATAAAGACATCCAACTCCAAATATAACTCATAACAAGTATTTATAATCTCTAGCCTAAGTGCCACCATGGTGAGCACGCTGTCACTTTCACACACATGGGGAGAGCAGAGATTCATTAAAGCACTTTAGTAGCAACATAGATCTATAGATTACAAGCTCATTATCTCAATAAGATCATGTATAGAGAGAGAGATGAACACATAGCTACCGGTAGAACCCTTAGCCTCGAGAGAGAACTACTCCCTCCTCATCATGGGAATCAGCAATGGTGATGGAGATGGCGGTGGAGATCGATGGAGATGGCTCCGGGGGCACTTCCCCGTCCCGGCAGGGTGCCGGAACAGAGACTTTTTGTCCCCCGAATCTCCCCTTTGGTGGCGGCGGCGCTGCGGAACTTTTCGTGGCTGGAGGCTTGATTGTTTAGGGTTTTCGCATCGGGAGGCTTCTTATAGGCTAGTGGGCAAGGTCGGTGGGCGGCCAGGGGGCCCACACCATGCCCTGGCGTGGCCTGGGGGACCCGCGCCAAGGGGTGGTGTGGCCACCCTGTGGCCCCTCTCCGACTCTCCTTCTGGCTCCGTGAGTCTTTCGGGAAAATAGTAACTTTGGCTTTTGTCCCATCCAATTCTGATAATATTCATTTTCTGACTTCCTGGAACCAAAAACAGCAGAAAACAGGCAACTAGCACTGTGGCATCTTGTTATTAGGTTAGTCCAAGAAATCATATGCAAACTACTCCAAAGTTGGAACAAAACACCCGAAAGTAGATAAAACCAACCATGGAACATCAAAAATTATACATACATTTGCAATGTATCACCTAGCGAGAGATAAGAATCTGTCACAGTACTCTACTACAGTCATCCTGCCCTGCTTCAGTTCTCTGAACTCATCTCTCATTATGGTGACTAAACCTTGCGGCACATGGGTGCGGCTAAACTTGGTTTTGAAATCTTCCCATGTCATCACTTGACCGTGATTCATAGTACGGGTGATGTTCCACCAGGCTCTTGCATCTCCTGCCAGATAGTGGGTGGCAAACAGAACTTGCTTGTTGGCATCAACTCTGGCTACTTCTAGGTTATTCTCCATGGTCTGTAGCCAATCATCTGCATCTAGTGGGTTCTTCGAATGGCTGAAGATAGGGGGATTGGTACTCTGTAAGTTCTTAAGCTTGGATCCCGGATGATCCTGATTTCCATGGCCTTGATTGTTGTGGGCCATCTGGGCGATCTGCTGTAGGGTAACTAGGTTGGCTTGGCGCTCTGCTCTACTAGCTTCACGGTCGGAAACTAGCATCTGCAAAATCTGCAGCATCGGGTCCTAGGATGAGCTGCTTCCTCCCGGGTTTCCATGAGTCATCTGAAGATTGAGATAGATAAAGGGGTAAGAGGGAAATTTCTAAGGTTCATGCTTTTGTTTTCACAAGCTAAAACTTTGTGTTTGACTCAGGTTTTGCAACTAACTTCTTTTCATTCATTCAATCAAACAAGCACACGATACAAACACACGCACACCACAACATGAATGGAAAACAGATGGTTTTAAGAACCATTCTATGAACTACGATACAATGGGACCGATACATCTCATTCCTACGATAGTGCTCTAGTGCATCTACTCGTCATCGATGAAGTTGGAGTCATTATCGTCGGTTTAGAAGTCCATGGCATCATCCTCCAGGTAGTCATCATCATTGTTGAGGTACGAGTGAATATCACCCTGGATGTCTTCACCTTCTTCCTCTTCTTCTTTGGCTACAAGCTGAGCTTCTTTCTCCTTGATGGTCTTCTCGAGGTCGGCCACCTTCTTGCGAAGACGGTCGATGGTGTGATCCTTCTTTGCGCATTGACGACGAAGTGATTGACGATCCTTGACTAGCAGTGAGAAAGTTTGGGCCTTCTAAGCAGCAATGGCAAGGTTGTGGTTGGCGTACTCATGAGCATTGTCCAATTCCTTCTGCCTATCGTACAGTAGGAAGTCAAGGTTCTCCACTTGGTGTCTCATCTCCTGGTGACTTGGCATCTCCAACGGCATTCCCATGGAATCACGCCTTGCATAGTACGCAAAGCGAGTTCCCCGGATCAAGTTGATGTTCTATCCGCAGAGACAGGCGAGAGCTTCATGCATTGCCCTGGCTAATCCATCTAGCCAGTTGTTCTCTCTCACGGCGAATTGAATCTTCTCTGAAAGTGGTGCTTCCATCTTGCCTCGAAGATCAGCAACAATTAGCCATTGTAAATCTCCTCCTAGGGGACCATTGAGTAGAGCTCCAAAGAATTCCGTATGAGGGTGCTCCAAGTGCTCAGACAGTGCATCAAGATCCCTCTTGAAGCTCAGTTGGGCTCTATTGCCTAGCTGGTAGAACTTGCTGTACTGAACTTCCATCTATAAGAATTTAGGATGAGTAAGTTAGTGAAGTGATCAAGTGTGTCAAATTTTATCTAGTAATGTAAGAATTTTTGCGGAAAATGTATTTTTTGAGAGTAAGAATCCTAAGGGTAAGAGTTGGAATATGTTTTCATAAATACTCACTTTCTTTGTTTTTGAAACTAAGTTTTTTTTCGAACTTCCATTCTAACTAGGGTCTCCTATGGTCAGGATGGCTCTGATACCAACTTGTCAACACCCGCATTTTTAATCCCAGATGCCTGTTATGCCATACATCACAATCCCAGGATTACCATTTTTGCGAGACATAACAGATTGGATATCACAGTACGTCATCCATTACAAACCATAATAAGGTCTTACATGAATAAAGGATCTCATGATCCAGTCTTAATACAACAAGCAGCGAAATAAATAATAAGCGTAGCGGTAGGGTCCATCTTTAGTGTCACAGGAAATGCTGACGATGGAAAATAGTCCTAGTTGTCGTAGCCGTCCTGTTGTCCTTCCTCTTGGTAGTCCTCTTCATAGCCTGGCCACGGGAATAGCCAGGGACAAAGCCATGAGTACTCTTTAAGTACTCGCAAACTATCACTAACAAGTAAGGTAGTTCTAGTAGGAATGCTAAACTCTAAGTTTACTTGCAAAGTTAAGTTCGAAACCTAAGCTGAGTTCAGAGACAAAGAAAGATAAAATAAAGTTCTAAAATCACTTAAGTTGGGAACTTAGTTTTCATAGTCACAACTCTATTGTGGTCAAGTCAAGCCATCATTCATTTCATAAGTCATTTTGAAAACACCTGACAACGGAATAGGATGGCCACTCCAACTGTCCATATCCGCGGATGCGGTTATTCTAATAGTTTGACACTCTGCAGAGGTGGTACACTTTCACCACAAAATTCGATACATCTGTCAGGGATAACCCTGAATCATCATACTTAGTATGCGGATAATCAATCATAACCTTTCAATTACACACCCTAGTACAAGCACCTCTCCTATGATCTTGGCCTCCCGGCCATGGCCATCTACCATCTTGGGCACTGCATAGGTGGACAACATTGAGAGGTAGCCTCAGCTCAGACCTCTCCCGCGAGGGAACTCATACTAATGTATATAAACTTTTGTCTAAGCCTTACCCAATTCAAGTATTACGGTTGTACGGTAAATTTGGAATGGTATCACATCCGAACCCAACCATCAGTTTTTATAAAAGGGCTAAGGCTCATGCCTCAACATTTTCATCATCATAAACCATTTGTGTTTATCAACACATGTCAAAACATCTCAATAGAATGACTCATCATTCCAAGGTTTTCATAATCATTTCCACCAAGTATTCCCATCTAAAGTGATCAAGTTTTATGGTTTAGCTCTAAACACTAAGTTAAGAGTGTTCACTAAGATGGGATGCTAATATCAATCTCATGCCATAGAATGACATCTAAGTCTAACTATATAAGCCAAGTTCTATATACTCTTTATGCTATCTCTAAACAAAGTAAGGAACTTTGGTAAGGTAAAAGAAAGTAAAGCTTATAAATAAAACTTGGGATAGGTATAATCCAAAGGGTATAACCAAAGCATGTTTAAGGCATCTTGCTTAGGTCATCTAGCTTGCAAGGGTTAGCTTGCATTGTTAATGATGGCTTGCTAATAAAAGCTTGCTCAGTTTACTTGAAGTGCTAGACTTGCCTTGAGTAGTGCAGTGGTTGAAATCCTCGTCTTCCTTAGGGTAGAACTCCTCCTCCTCGTAGGTTTGGTTGGTACTATCGTCTATAAATACATATGGAATACACAATCACCAAACAATACTTAACTAGTCTATTTAGCACACTAAGGCACACACTTGATGATCTAGCATCATCACAAACATCACAAGATTTGATGAACTAGTTTCATTTATTTTATTTGAGAAAAGTAATTTCTACTCATTGAAATTAGCTAAGATTTAATATTCTCCAATTAAAATATGGTATCATGTGAACACATGTCATCACCACATATTCTAATACATGCGAATGTGATTTAAATGTTGGATCACAATTTTATAAAGTCTAAGATTAATATTTTAATGATTTAAAGTGACTAGAAATGCCTATATAGCATTATTTTGGTACTATTTCAAAGTCACTGCGTGCAAACCTTAATATTATTACATATTCAGATAGGTATTGTCAAATTTGATTTTTGAGAGTTATAATCAACTCCAAAGCTATTATGGTTTATTTTTGAAAAATGTTTGAATGTGAAAAAGCCTCTGTCTTGTTATTTTTTGCTAGGTGAGATATATAACTCTAATTGATTTAAATCCAACGGTCTTGGATATAGATTTTAAATATCTTTCCATCAAAATTGGAATCATTCAATTTGGATTTGTAAAACTCCCTGAATTGATTTTCAAACTAGTGGATAGAAACTAGATTATGTCTAAAAGGAAAAATATAAATTTGAATTCCTGGGCTAGCGCGGGAATACTAATGGGCCGGCCCAGTTACACTCAGTTGCACAGCGGGCATCTAACAGGGGTGGTCCACATGTCAGCGGCTCTTAAAACCCGAAACGGTATGGTGCGATGTGGGCCGTGCGATTAGAACCTAGATCAACGGCTCACATTCATCATCGAAGACGAACTGGTCGCCGGCGAGAAGGAACCCTAGCGGCTCGGTGGGGTGCAATGGGGGCATAACAGGGCTCCAACTAGTGCGGCGGTGGGGGCGATTGAACAAGGAGACGACGACTGACTCAGGCGAGGTCCCGGCGGCTCCTAGGGTGGAAGAAATCGACGGGGGCTTCTCCTCCTCTTCTGTGGCGAACTTCGGCGCAATTCTGGCGAAGGGCTGCTCGAGCGGCTCCGGCGAGAGGTGGCGAAGGATCAGAGGTGAGAGGGGAGTGTGGGAGTATGAAGAATTGGTGCTGGGGAGGGCTCCTGATATAGGCTCGATGAGGGGACAGTGAGGGCGACACAGAGCTCGTTGGTGACGACAACACAGGGCGCTAGAGGCATGGGCTGGGTAGGCGGACGGTCGCTTGCCTCCTGGCGGTCAGCTAGGGCTTAAAGGCGACACTAGGGGTGGTGGCATTTGGTCGGGAAGGGCTGGCACTCTATGCGGTAGAGACGGTGCTCGACGTGGTGGGCGGTGGCTACTGGTCACCCGGCGGGAGAAGGGCGTGTCTGGCTAGGTGCTGGGGTTATGGCGGAGCGGCGCATGCGAGTTGGGGTCGAGGCGTGGCTTGTGCGGGCATGTCGGGGACGGCGCTCTGGCGTGAGCTGGGCACGGCGCAAAGGCTTAGTGCGGGGGCTATCTGTGGTGGTCTAGGGGCTAGTTGCGCTTGGGGAAGGGACCGTGGGTGGCGGTGCTACCACGCCTACCTCCCTAGAGTGGCGGAAGAGGGCGGGGCTGTCTTCTGCGAGCTGCCCGTGCTCGACTGGCGGGCATCGCGTCGGGTGGCACGGCACTGCTGTTCTAGGCCAAACGGTAGCTCTTTGATGGCCCGGTTGGAGCTAGGGGAGACTAGGAAAGTTAGTTCTGGTTAAATGGCTCGATAAAACTTGATCAAAACAGTGTTAGTTAGGCAGGTTTGATTCTGATCATAAGGTGTTCGACACAATGTCCGCATGAACCAAAGATTTGAATTTTGAAATGATCTTTGGTGGAGTTGTTGGTCTTATGCTTGAGCATCTTTGGTTGCTGGGATTTGTCAAGTTGAACTCATTTTAGTGGTTTTTGAAAAAGTGGGATCTAGGTACATACACTTGATTCCATTTTCAAATGCCATTTAAAATTAGAGTTGGGATGTTTTTGGAAGATCACAAAGTGGGCCTTGGTAGATCTTTACTTGTACTAGCAAGGGGTGCAAAGAGTTAGAATTGTTTCTGTTTGAATTTGAGTGCTAGGAACACCTTAAGTGCCCTAGTGGATTAAAGGGGCCAAAGTGACCATTTCCATTTATTATTTCTATTTGATTTCTTTTTCTTTGGATTTTGCTTTGGAATGATCTAGATGATGTGGCATTCATCTTAGAATCATTTTACAACCATTAGAACAAACAAACATGGCAATTTCAAACAATTCCATATTAATGCAACACCCATATGCATTCTTAATTAATTTTAATGATAAAAAGTTTTTGTTAACCCTAAATTGGGTGATTTGGATCTTGATAACCTTGATTAAATATTTGGAATGTTACAGGAATATTCCAAGGATTTTTCACAATATCCTTGAAAGAACTATGTTGGATCCATACATTTTCAAACCTAAAGATTCTTGCTTTTGGAATTTTGGTACCAATAGTCACCACACATGGCACATGATCAGAAGTTGGCTTTATTAGAGGATAAACCAAGGTGTTTGTGTATGAATAACTCCAAGATCCTGAAGTAAAAAACCAGTCAAGCTTTTCTAGTAATGGGTTTTGTTGCATGTTGCTCTAGGTGAATTTTCTTCCTTTTAAAGGTATTTCCACAATTCCAAGATTACTGATGGCCTCATTGAACTGCACCCTTTCATTCACATCACCTCTAGGTTTGTTTCTGTCAGAAGGTTGTCTACTTACATTAAAATCCCCCATAATTATCCAGTCAATGTCATCTAGCATATCAATATTAGTAAACCACTCAAGGAAAGCAGCTTTTCTATTTGTTTGACTGGGTCAATAAATATTTGTTAGAATCCATACTTCATTTGAAAGTGACGAAGTGAATTTCACAGAAATGGAGAACTCATTTTGAAAGGCTAATTATCCTTTGAACAGATGATCATTCCAAATTATTATAAGGCCTCCTGAAGATCCTATAGCTGCTAGGAATTCAAATTTATTGAATTTTATAGGACAATTTTTTTGATGTATTCCATGTCAAAAACTGCCCTTTTGGTCTCTTGCAGACATATAATGTGACAACCACATTCTTTTATTTGATTTGCAATAGTAGTCCATTTTTTCTCTGAATTTATACCTCTAATGTTCCAATTCATGATTTTTCATTGTCTGTTGTACTCCATTAGGAAACTATTTTATTTTTAGTGTCCTCTTTTTTCTGTCTCTCCAAAATGGTGACTTCTAAACATATTACAAGAATCAAGATAACCAAATATGCATCACTTAGACAGACAACATCATAAATATATAGTAGAACAAATTCTGGCTTCCAAAGCCAACATGAAACAAAATTTGTCCATTCGTCTTGTAAGGTTACACAGTTTCTAGCTGCTAGCAAATAAGAGACAAGTGCACGGCCACAAAATATTATTAATAGTAGTGTAATCATTTGAAACTAAATCCATTTCTTCTTTGCTGGATGGGTGCTAGCATTCCTAGCCTTCTTCTCTTTTCCTTATAGCTTTCCTTTCTTCTTCAGTTTCCCATCTAAAGCCTCATCAGCCACCTTACAAAAAGAAGTTGCCAAATTTTTAACCACTTTGGTATTTAATTCAGGAGGAGCAGCATTGTAGGAAAGGTAGTTTTTGTATGATCTCTAAAACCTTTGTTAACTTCAACCAATCTGGGACTTCTTCGTACCTCGGTCTCAACCAGTGGTGTTTTGTTGGCCCTTTTTGCTTTTTGGAGTTTTCACAGCAACTGATCCAGAGCTGGGCTCAATCTGCTCCACTAGGCCATTGCAAATTGGTGCCTAAGAGACAAAGCATTTATCAGGCACCACAAAAGAGATGACCTTCTCAGAGGTAGAAGCTTCTTTTAAGATTTCCCATAATTGATATCTAAGGAAAAAAATTGTCCAATAAAATTTTACTGGAGTCAAAAGCATCATAGTAATGAAGTGAAACCAACTTACTGGTATCTCTGAAATTTCTTGCCCAGTGAAACTATTGCTATTTTGTAAATGAGGTGCAGAGTATTTGTCCCAGAGTTCAATACCCTTCTTAGAGAAAGTGTTGCAGACATCATGTTCAGAAGGAAAGAAAAAGGTTCTAACCATGCCAATTTGTAAATGAGCTTCATTAGGATTCATAAGATTGATGTCCTCTAGCATAAGATACTCATTGTCCACTTGTCCCTGGTCATTATTAGCATCTTGATTTTCTAATTGACCCTCATTGACCACTTGCCCTTGCACATTAATACCATCTTGGTTTGCCAGCTGAACATCCAAATCCACCTCCTGATAAGCATGTTGCAGATTGAACAACCCATCTCCAAGAATATGACCGACATGCATAACTTGATTAACCTAATTATTAGCAATGTGTTTATCCTGTACATCCATTAGATTAACAGAATTTTCACCATCAGAAGCAGCAAAGGAAATTGTCAAGCTACTATGATTTGGTGCATTTTGGAGTTCTTCAGCCTCAACAGCATTAAGCAGACCTTTCATAGCCTCATTGGGGTGGTTATCTTCATCCATTTGTTGAGGACCATTAACCAAGTTCGCATTGGCAAGGGCATAGCCCAGTGACCCCAGTCATCATTGCCAGCATCATCAAGATCAGGAATAGGTGGAGGTATAAAAGGGGCATTGTTAGCATCTGGTAAAGGCTGTGGATCCACTCCCTTATCTAGAATAGGGTCCTTATCAGCTGGTCCTCCACCAAGCAGATTGTGTATCATCACCTCAACTGAAAAGGTCCAAGATTCAGCTTCTGGATGATCACCTTCAGTCATTCGCACACTCTTTGGAATTTCTACAAGGCCAGTAACTCTTACTTTGACTATTATTTTCCCTTTGTTGTTGGAGTCCTTTTCCCAAAGAAGAACTTTGCCAATATCAGCAAAGACATCATTCAAAACTTCAGTGTTCAAATGATCTAAAGGAGGCCCCACAAGCATCAGTCAACACTCTTCTTCTCCAATTTATGCCTTCATTGTGTTTTGTAAAAGAGATCGGAACATCTTCAAACTGATGTGGACTGGAACTAATCATTCTATCTCTATCACTCACATTATTGAACTGCACATATGCAGCACCAAAGGGGAAATCTTGTAGAGTTCTAAACCCCACTTGAGTAGTATTTGTAAGAAAGTCTTGCACCACCTCTCGAACATTATCAAAAGGTACCTGACATGGCGGCATTGGTTTAATCGTCGAAATAGCAAATTGTTCATGCAGCTTCGCCCGACGCGACACTACCACCCGCTTCACAGCATTTTTACCTTCCACCTACAGGATCTGGAACCCATGGGGAACAAAAGGCATCGGGTCAATAGGTATATTCGCCATTGAAGTCGGGAAAGGCGGAGTTGGAGGAGGGGGCGAATTTCTGGGTGACGAACAGTGTTCTGTGTTAGAGGCGACGAAGGCGAAGAGGCAAGGAGACAATACAGTTCTTCCAGAGAAAAAAACGCTGCAAAATCTTTTTTAGAGCAACACACGTATTTCATTAATAGAAAATCAAGTTACATGAGGCAACATACGTGGAAACTAAAAGACAGACCGAGATAAACTGATTATCCTGAATTTGCAGATAAAATTCTAAGAAATCAAAAACAACACGATCTCTAGAATTTCCAGCAACCACCATAGCCAGTGGTCGCCACCCAACACCAGCGCCGCCAAGGCGGACGCCAGGAGAGACGCCGAACCTCCACCATTGCAAGATCCAAAACCGTACCATCGCCAACGAGGCTTTGTGAGTCGATGAACAGGCCTGCTGCACGCAGCGAGGCACATGTCGATTTGGCACGTCGACCGGGGGACGTCCCCGTGCTGTCTTGGACCAAGATCCGCTGCCTCCCATCGACGAGGTCGGAGAAGAACAACAAATCCACCACCTCCGGACCAACATCCTCGCTCCAGAAGAACCACCTCGCCTCGGCCGCGAGTGCTGTCGCGGATAAAAACGAACGTCGGCGACACACCGAGAAACTGTTCTCGCCAGATCTGAAGAACGGCGAGAAGACCAAGTTGTCGATCTGAAGATCCGATCAGCACACATTGCAATCGACTCCGAGGCGCCGCCTCGAAGGTCGTCGCCGGTGTGGTAGTAGAGTTGAGGCAAATTTATTTGCCTAGGCGCCGCTCCCACCACCCCAACGGCGCACCAAAGAAGACAAAATCTAACCCTAACTACTAGGCCAGAACGGAGGAACGAGGCCCCCGCTTCCCTCCTGCCACCGCTGGAGCGGCAGGCGGAGGGAGAGGGGACCAATTCCAATGCCCTGACCGGATGAGATCGGGAGGACTTTTGTTCCCGCCGCCACTGCTTGCGAGAGGAAAACTTTTCGTAACCTCCCGTCCGTGAGGAACGAAGGAAGACGTTATGTAAACGCCGCAAAATCTTTAGCGTGCGTTAATACCTCGATTTTCGGTGCCGGTCCATGGGCTTGGAACCAGATAAGGAAATTGTTATTAGGCCAAAAGGGCTTCGGAAAGGAAGGAAATTTCCATTTATTGATAAAACCTGGTAATGAAGGGGCATTCAAATCAGCCAATAAATCCTTTTGACAATTAGAATAGGTGGCACCCTTGACTACTGCCTGAGCATAAGACACAGATTTATTCCCCGTTGATTGCTGTGCTTTCAGCATTGAAGTCTCAGAACAAATTCCGGACGTGAAGCAGTAAACTGCAAAAAGTCAAAAACCGATTTCTTCAGCTGATTGATTGAACCAGTGCCAGTACATTTCTTATTGATCAAACCAGTGTCGGTACTTTTCATTTTGTCATTTGTAACCAAATGCCACTCAGTCTTGTTCCAAATTATATTTCTTTTCTTCAAATCTCCAATTGGGACCTCCTTCACCCCAAAGGTCGACAAAAACTTCATTGTTAACATTTGACAATTTTCCAAGATTGTATATTTCAAACCCCACTGCACGTGATGCAACTGAGAACCTGAATGTACGGTCCTGGAGGTGAAGCACGCGGTAAAAAGAAGCATTACCTCCAAAACAAGCTTGCAGCACAAGACCAATTGTAAATCTATCCAACCTGAACTTAGCTCTGCCAAAAGAAATGACAAGGAAAAAATATTTTTTTCTGAAACCACTGATGAAGTTGACTGAATGACCAAATTTTAAACGTGCACTTTCCTCAAACTTAAACCCCAAACTGTAATCAAGAACTGGGGCAGCACAATAAGAATCTTTATTAGCAAAAGCATCCTTCACAAACATAGGAGTTGAATCTTTGGATTGAACAGAAACAGGGTATCTACATGTTGGTGAGGAGTAGGCAAGGAGGATTTGTGGAGAGGAAAGGTGATGTGGCCGCCGGAGAAGGAGATCACCGGCGATTAGGGGCTAGAGGGCTTCGGAGGGAGGGAGGGTGGGAGGAGAGCCAAGCATCATTGCAACTATTATCACAATATAATACATCAATCATCTAAGTTTACTAAAGCAAATAACAAGTGTACTAGTACTCTATAGCAATAATGCATGACAAGAAAATATATGCTACAAGAATGACTATCGCTTGGTCACTCTAGAAAGTTCGTGATTATCCATTGTGTGCGAAGAAGAGAAACACATCGCTTGGTGCACTAATTAGTATCCTGTAATTAGCGACTTGGTGCAGTAGTTAAAAAAGTAATTAGCAACAAAACAGATCTCATAGGCTATCGTGACTGTAGGCGTCGTCGTCGTCTTAGAAATTGCTAATCAGGGATGGGATACCGGATGAAGCTGCTGCTCTGCCCTGCGCCGTGAGGTAGCTGGGATGGGACACCGGATCTAGAGGCGCCGGCATCGGCTCTCTCGGCCTCCAACAGCGCTCCGGGGCTGGGACACCGGACCAGAGAGGAACCCACCACCGGAGGGGATTTGGACGGAAGGGAACCCACCACCGGAGGGTATTTGAACGGAGAGGAGCCCGGGATCGGCTGGAGCATCCGTGCCCCGAACTACTGTGAGCTCTCCTCGCCGGCGGCTGCCCTGCGCTGAGCGGAGCTATGAGATTGGGGGCGGGTCTGGCTAACGGAGAGGTGACGGAACCAACTAACGGCAAAAGAACGAATAAAGTAGGCGCAAATCTCAATGCCAAGTCTAAGGGTGGATGCAACAACGACACATACAGTTACCGGTAGAATCGCTGCATTTTGGTGCCCTAGCCACCTTTTCCCCTCTTCCCCGGCCTCTTTTAACCCTAGTTCAACCGAACCGCCTCGACGCCATTGCTGCCGACGAGTTCCTAGTAGGCAAACCTAGATGAACCTGTTTGCGCCATTTTGTGCCCCTTGCCTTGATGCTCCTCAGTGATCTTATTTCCCTCTCTATCTCGCTGTGACCGAGGAGATTGGATGTCATCTTCATCAACTGCGACCGCATTCTGGTGAGATGATGCTTCTGAACATTCTGGTGAGCCACTCTCGTCAGACCACTATGCCCCTTAGCTTCCCTGTACCTTGGATCACTTTGTTACTTGCGTTTCTTCAGATGCTCGCTCGCATGAAGCTTGACAACGACGACGACGTAACATTTGCCTTCCTCGTGCATTTCTGATCGTACATTATTTTCCTGGTGATCTCATGGATGATCTTTTCCCTACTCAATTTCGTGGTCTGTACTCTGTAGCCTTCAGTGCATATTGTTATTGGGTGTGCTGGCATGCGTGCTTCTGTGCGAGCTGCAATCATGCATGCGTGACGCCCTTCTCTAGTGATGTTTTGTCAATTTGATGCTTTGTGTAGAAGTCTTGTGTCTCCATTTTTCTAATGCAACGAATCCCGCTCGATTCCATCCACAAAATTGCTTTTTACAACTTTGCTCGAAGTTCAGGACGAACTGCTTCTTCCTCCTCTAGCCAGCCTATAAGAAACAACCGTGTGTCCAAGCTTTGTTCAAATATGTGGCAACTTGTAAAATATACAGAAAATTCATACTACTAGCTCTATTTTGGTTGATTCAAATTTCTACATTCGTAATTTTAAACGGCCTACATTGTGGTGTGATTTTTGCTGCATGATCATGTCTGTAAAAATCCAAGAAGAATATGTGCCTTAATAAGAAGTATTTCAACATATGTGAACTTATAAATTCTACAACTTGAGAAAGGAAGCTCCAAAATTAGTGAATCAAATTTCTGAATTCATATTTTGACTTTCTTTACACAATGATGTTGTTTTTACTACTTTTATATTTATTTGAAAAAAATCATGTATGTTCTGGGTCATTTAAACGCCTATTCTCACTAGTAGAAAGAGGGCCTTTGGTCCAGCGCCAAAATTCCATTGGTCCCGGTTCGTTTCCGTAATCGGGACCAATGTCAGGCACTGGTCCTGGTTCATGCCGCCAGGGCATTGGCCCCGGTTCATTTGAAATCATTTGTCCCGGTTTGTGGCACAAACTGGGACCAATGACCCCGCGACGCACACGTGGCTCTCTGCGAGGCATTGGTCCTGGTTCATGCCAAGAACTGGGACCAAAAACCCCGCGACGGTCAGCAGTCCAAGATTTAATGTAAATTTTTTTTGCGGGTAAGGAATTAATGTAAATTAATTCGGCGCAGAAATTAATTCGAGGTAGAAATTGAATTGATCACTATTTTTGAACAAATCTTTCACGAACTAATCCAGACAAAGGTCTAAATTGAGACATTTTATTATTCGACCACAAATTTTTCGATACAAATAAAGATGCGACTTTATAAATTTCTAGTCGACAACAGTTCCGCTGCCGCTGTCCTCCGAGCCGTTGTCTTCCGTGTCGCCGGCTTCCTTGTCGTCGTCGGACGAAATCTCCACGATTTCGGTGTTGTTCGGGAGACGGGGCTCATCTGCGCGCATAGCGGCGTCGATGGCAGTGTAGATGGTCCGTCCAGGGACGGACCAGAACAACTCCCGCCCTTCTTGGTTGCGGCGATCCGGGTGCACCAGGCGCCCGTCCAGGAAACGGTTGCCAAGCTTGGCCTTCCGCTCCTTCTTGAACAGCCGGGGCCAATACTCGCTGCCCGCCGCGTACCGGGGCAACACCCTAATACACGCGGGCAGTTGGCGGCGACGCTCCGCGATGACGTACTCCATCTCGTATCTGCGGGGGTTGAGGAGCGGAGCCACTGGCACACCCCCCTCGCTGATGCGAAATCCGGCGAGAAGGGTCGCGCGCGGCGGAGCGAGGATGCCGTAGATCGCAAACTGCGCCGCCTCGTAGTGGTTGAGCGTGGGCACCTCCATGACGGCACGGTGGAGATTGGAGAGGGAGGGGAGGCGAAACGACGGCGCGGTGGAGAGGCAAAGTGGTGGGGTGGAGAGGGACTGCAGAGAGGCAGAGGCGATGGAGAAAGCGAGCGATGTGGCCTCGTATTTATGCATGGGGATGACGAAGCGACGTAGGCATTGGTCCCGGTTATTGCCACGACCCGGGACCAAAGCCCCTCCCGCGCGACACGTGGCGGCCCAGCAGCGCGCCCCCCACCGAAGTCATTGGTCCCGGGTCGTGCCATCAACCGGGACCAATGACCTGGGTGGGGTGCGAGCTGCTGGGCCGCCACATGTCGCGCGGGAGGGGCTTTGTTCCCGGGTCGTGGCAATAACCGGGACCAAAAACCCTCCCCTGGCTATATATAAGCCCAGCCCTTTGCCCACCAAATTTTGCTGGATTGTGTGTGAGGAGTGGGTGCTAGCTTTTTTTTCTTTGATTCCACACAAGGTGTTCGACGAAATGTCCGAGCCACACTTTAGTTCGCACAACACGGTATCCTCGGCTGAGGTTAGCAACCTTATCTTCTTTATCTGTAACTGATACAAAAAATTGCATTTGTCCATATAGGGTGGTCATTTTACTATTCACGATGTTATTGTAATGGTTAATTATTATGACGCAGATCGATGCACGAATGCGATGGATGTATGGTGACCGACGCCATTCCGATTTTATTGCAGGCCTCCATAAATTTATCGATTTGTCTAAGGCAAACAAAGTGGATAATTTTATGCCTTGTCCGTGCGTCGACTGTCGGAATGTGGCGGAGCACTCTGCCCCGAGAATCCTTCAAAGCCATCTGCTTCGGAGATGTTTCATGCCCAGATATTATTGTTGGGCCATGCACGGAGAAAGAGGGGTTAGGCTGGAAGAAAATGAAGAAGAGGAGGATAATGACAGCTATCCTATGTCCCCTGAAGAATACGGTGATACTGCAATGGAAGACAATGAAGAAGAGGGAGGCGGCAATGAAGAAGAACAACGGGCATCAGATGAGCCCGCCGATGGTCTTGGTCGGGTCATTTCTGATGCAAAGTAACAATGTGATACAGAAGGGAGAAGCTTAAGTTGGAGGCCATGCAAAAGGATCACAAAAAGTTGTTGTACCCAAATTGCGAAGATGGTAGCACAAAGCTCGGTACCACACTTGAACTGCTGAAATGGGAGGCAGAGACTGGCTTATCTGACAAGAGATTTGAGAAGTTACTGAAAATAATGAAGCCGAAGCTTCCAAAGGATAACGAGCTGCCCGAGACAACGTACGAAGCAAACAAGACTATCTGCCCTCTAGGATTAGATGTGGAGAAGATACATGCATGCATTAATGACTGCATCCTGTACCGCGGTGAGAAGTACGAGAATATGGATAAATCCCGGTATGCAATGCATGTTGATACAAGATCAGACAAGATGACCCTGGTGATGTTGAGGGCGATGATGAGCCCTCCAGAAAGAGGGTTCCTGCTAAGTCTATGTGGTATGCTCCTATAATACCACGGTTGAAACATCTGTTCAGAAATAAAGAGCATGCTAGGTTGTTGCGATGGCACAAAGAAGAGCGTAAGAAAGATGGGAAATTGAGACACCCTGCCGATGGGTCGCAGTGGAGAAACATCGAGAGAAAGTACTCGAACTTTGCAGGTGACGCGAGGAACTTATGGTTTGGTCTAAGTACAGACGGCATGAATCCTTTTGGGGAGCAGAGATGTAGTCAGAGCACCTGGCCAGTGACTCTATGTATTTACAACCTTCCTCCATGGTTGTGCATGAAGCGGAAGTTCATTATGATGCCAGTGCTCATCCAAGGACCGAAGCAACCCGGCAACGACATTGATGTGTACCTAAGGCCATTAGTCGATGAACTTTTGCAGTTGTGGGCAGAACCAGGTGTAAAGGTGTGGGATGAGCACAAACAGGAGCCATTTGACCTACGAGCGTTGTTGTTCGTAACCATCAATGATTGGCCTACTCTTAGTAATATTTCAGGACAGTCAAACAAGGGATACAATGCATGCACATACTGTTTAGATAATACTAAAGATACATATTTGGATAAATGTAAGAAGGTTGTGTACCTGGGGTGTCGTAAATTTCTTCCGACCAATCATCAAGTAAGAAAGAAAGGCAAGAATTTCAACGGTGAGGCAGATTACCGGAAGAAGCCTAAGCTCCCTAAAGGTGCTGATGTATTTGGTATAGTGAAGGACCTAGAAGTAATCTTTGGAAAGGGTCCTGGCGGTTAATCTGTTCCGAAAGACCCCATTACCGGACACACGGCCATGTGGAAAAAGAAATCTATATTTTGGGAGCTTGAGTATTGGAAAGACCTAGAGGTCCGTTCTTCAATCGACGTGATGCACGTGACGAAGAATCTTTGTGTGAACCTGCTAGGCTTCCTGGGCATATATGGGAAGACAAAAGATACACCAGAAGCACGGGAGGACCAGCAACGTATCAAAGACCCACATAACAAGCATACTAATAAAGGATGTAAATACTTAAGTAGCTACGCTCTTACCAAAGCAGAGAAGGAAATCTTTTTTGAAGTCCTTTACAGTATCAAGGTCCTGGCTGGCTTCTCGTCAAATATAAAGGGAATAATAAATATGGCAGAGAAAAAATTTCAGAACCTGAAGTCTCATGATTGCCACATGATTATGACACAGTTGCTTCCGGTTGCATTGAGAGGGCTTCTACCGGAAAATGTTCGATTAGCCATTGTGAAGCTATGTGCATTCCTCAATGCAATATCTCAGAAGGTAATCGATCGAGAAAGTATGGAAAGGCTACAGAAGGATGTGGTCCAATGTCTTGTTAGTTTTGAGTTGGTGTTCCCCCCGTCCTTCTTCAATATTATGACGCATCTCTTAGTTCACCTAGTCGATGAGATTTACATTCTCGGTCCTCTATTTCTGCACAATATGTTCCCCTTCGAGGGGTTCATGGGAGTCTTAAAGAAATATGTTCATAACCGTGCTAGGCCAGAAGGAAGCATCTCCAAGGGCTATGGAACAGAGGAGGTCATTGGGTTCTGTGTAGACTTTCTTCCTGACCTTAAGCCGATTGGTGTTCCTGAATCACGGTATCAGGGGAGACTGAGTGGAAAAGGCATGCTAGGAAAGAAAGCAATGATATTTAGGGACGGACATTCTTTGAATCGAGCACACTACATAGTTCTCCAAAGTTCTACCTTCGTGGCTCCGTATATCGAGGAACACATGAATGTTGTACGCTCCAAGTTCCCGGGGAAGGATGACTACTGGATTAAAAAAATCACATGGAGACTTTCGGTACTTGGTTGCAATTACATCTCATGAATGACACCACTATTGGAGATCATCTCTACTTATTGGCCGCGACACCATCTGCGACTGTATTGACTTTCCAAGGGTACAAGATAAATGGGAATACATTTTACACGATTGCCCAAGATAAAAAGAGCACCAACCAAAACAGTGGTGTCCGCTTTGATGCAACATGCGAGAATGGGAAAAAGGACACATACTATGGTTACATAGAGGAGATATGGGAACTTGACTATGGACCTACTTTTAAGGTCCCATTGTTTCGGTGTAGTTGGGTCAACATGAATGGAGAAGGGGTAAAGGTAGACCAGCTGTACGGAATGACAACAGTGGATCTCAAGAATCTTGGTTACAGAGACGAACCATTCGTCCTAGCCAATGATGTGGCTCAGGTTTTTTATGTGAAGGACATGTCCTCTAGACCGCAAAAAAGAAAAAAATAAGGAAACGAATACATCAAACGATGAGCCCCGGCGTCACATAGTTCTTTTAGGGAAAAGAAACATCGTGGGAGTCGAGGACAAGACAGACATGTCAGCAGATTATGATAAGTTTGATGAAATTCCGCCCTTCACCGTGAAAACTTACCCAAGCATCCCGTTAAGCAAAGAAGATGCTCCATGGTTACGGCCTAAGAAGCGATCATAGGAAAGGGATCGACATACGCAACGAAGGATTCATATCCTAAACCCTAAACCCTATGTAAATCTATGTAATGTATGGAAACTTTATGTGATGTATGGAAACTTTATGTGATGTATCGAAACTTTATGTAATGGAGTCTTTCACGGGCTTGCAGGGAAATTTTTCCGAGGCGGAGCTTCCGAAGATGCCGTAGGGCGTGTGCACCAACGACATCTTCGAGAAGCTCTGCCACGGGAGATTTCCCAACCCTTTCCCTAACACTGTTAGAGGAGATGGAGTCTTTCACGGGCTTGCAGGGAAATTTTTCTGAGGCGGAGCTTCCGAAGATGCCGTAGGGCGTGTGCACCAACGACATCTTCGAGAAGCTCCGCCACGGGAGATTTCCCAACCCTTTCCCCAACACTGTTAGAGGAGATGGAGTCTTTCACGGGCTTGCAGGGAAATTTTTCCGAGGCGGAGCTTCCGAAGATGCCGTAGGGCGTGTGCACCAACAACATCTTCGAGAAGCTCCGCCACGGGAGATTTCCCAACCCTTTCCCCAACACTGTTAGAGGAGATGGAGTCTTTCACGGGCTTGCAGGGAAATTTTTCTGAGGCGGAGCTTCCGAAGATGTCGTAGGTCATGTGTACCAATGACATCTTCGAGAAGCTCCGCCACGGGAGATTTCCCAACCTTCCATCCATGGGGATGAAACTCTCTCTACCTATGTTGGCTTGTTGAGCTGCTTGCCATGGCGTATCGATGGTCCTTTTATAGGCACGGCGCCGCTTCTACTTTGTCTTGTTCCTCCGACAGGGCGTCGTGCGCTACATGCTTTATCTCATCGAGCAGTGCATCCACCCACACGTCCTTATCCCGCCGACAGCTTTAGTCTCGGTTGCACCCACCAGCCAGGACTAAAGGTTACCCACGCGTCCTTATCCCACCGGCATCTTTAGTCTCGGTTGCACCCACCAGCCGGGACTAAAGGTTACCCACGCGTCCTTATCCCACTAGCATCTTTAGTCTCGGTTGCACCCACCAGCCAGGACTAAAGGTTACCCACGCGTCCTTATCCCACTGACAACTTTAGTCTCGGTTGCACCCACTAGCCAGGACTAAAGGTTACCCACGCGTCCTTATCCCACCGACAACTTTAGTCTTGGTTGCACCCACCAGCCGGGACTAAAGGTTACCCACGCGTCCTTATCCCACCGGCATCTTTAGTCTCGGTTGCACCCACCAGCCGGGACTAAAGGTTACCCACGCGTCCTTATCCCACCGGCATCTTTAGTCTCGGTTGCACCCACCAGCCGGGACTAAAGGTAACTCACACGTCCTTATCCCACTGACAACTTTAGTCTCGGTTGCACCCACTAGCCGGGACTAAAGGTTACCCACGCGTCCTTATCCCACCGACAACTTTAGTCTCGGTTGCACCCACCAGCCGGGACTAAAGGTTACCCAAGATGCACATGTGTGCACAGTATGGGCACATTATCACAAAATATGCCCTGATTCGAGCCATAACATTGGTGGTTTGACCTAAATGCCATGAAACCTCGAACATGATAGGTCATTTTGTGAAGGATTTTTTATGATGTTTGCAATTTTTCAAGTTCAATATTTTTCCTTGCAACTGTGACACACAATATGACACCACGCGAAGGTTTCATATTGTTTGGATCTTTTTTGAATTTCTTATGCCCGTTTCAAACTATATTAAAAACGGCGGGCATGAAGCTTCTTAGCCCGGGGCTGAGCCTCGCTGAACTTGAAGTGGATCTCTGATGAAATAGCATGTTGTGAACCTATAAATGATTTTTTTTAAAATTCACAAGCATTATATCATGTACTTGTTGTTCAAATCTTGGCAACCTCCTACCAATTCGCCAGGAATTTGTCTTTTTCATGAGGCATGGACAGAAAGGTTCCTGATACACCGGTTGGGAAATTGTCCATATAAGGTGGTATAGTATTTCTGAAAAATGGTTTGGTACCAATGCCAAACTTTAATTTGGTGGTTGCTTCACAGAACACCCCGATTTCGGCACCTCAAAAATGGAAGTTGCCTTTTTCGTGTGTCGAAAGGGAAAACTTCCTCCTGTAACATTGTAAGCCATCCCAAGATGCACATGTGTGCACAGTATGGGCACATTATCACAAACTATGCCCTGATTCTAGCCATAACATTGGTGGTTTGACCTAAATGCGATGAAACCTCGAACATGATAGGTCATTTTGTGAAGGATATTTTATGATATTTGCAATTTTTCAAGTTCAATATTTTTCCTTGCAACTGTGACACATAATATGACACCACACGAAGGTTTCACATTGTTTGGATCATTTTTGAATTTCTCATGCCCGTTTCAAACTATATTCAAAATGGCGGGGCATGAAGCTTCTTAGCCCGGGGCTAAGCCTCGATGAACTTGAAGTGGATCTCTGATGAAATAGCATGTTGTGAACCTATAAATGATTTTTTTTAAAATTCACAAGCATTATATCATGTACTTGTAGTTCAAATCTTGGCAACCTCCTACCGATTCGGCAGGAATTTGTCTTTTTCATGAGGGATGGACAGAAAGGTTCCTGATACACCGGTTGGGAAATTGTCCATATAAGGTGGTATAGTATTTTTGAAAAATGGTTTGGTACCAATGCCAAACTTTAATTTGGTGGTTGCTTCACAGAACACCCCGATTTCGGCACCTCAAAAATGGAAGTTGCCTTTTTCGTGTGTCGGAAGGGAAAACTTCCTCCTGCAGCCGGGACTAAAGGTTACCCAAGATGCACATGTGTGCACAGTATGGGCACATTATCACAAAATATGCCCTGATTCTAGCCATAACATTGGTGGTTTGACCTAAATGCCATGAAACCTCGAACATGATAGGTCATTTTGTGAAGGATTTTTTATGATGTTTGCAATTTTTCAAGTTCAATATTTTTCCTTGCAACTGTGACACATAATATGACACCACGCGAAGGTTTCACATTGTTTGGATCATTTTTGAATTTCTTATGCCCGTTTCAAACTATATTCAAAACGGCGGGCATGAAGCTTCTTAGCCCGGGGCTGAGCCTCGCTGAACTTGAAGTGGATCTCTGATGAAATAGCATGTTGTGAACCTATAAATGATTTTTTTAAATTTACAAGCATTATATCATGTACTTGTAGTTCAAATCTTGGCAACCTCCTACCGATTCGGCAGGAATTTGTCTTTTTCATGAGGGATGGACAAAAAGGTTCCTGATACACCGGTTGAGAAATTGTCCATATAAGGTGGTATATTATTTTTGAAAAATGGTTTGGTACCAATGCCAAAATTTAATTTGGTGGTTGCTTCACAAAACACCCCGATTTCGGCACCTCAAAAATGGAAGTTGGCTTTTTCGTGTGTCGAAAGGGAAAACTTTATCCGGCAACATCGTAAGCCATCCCAAGATGCACATGTGTGCACAGTATGGGCACATTATCACAAACTATGCCCTGATTCTAGCCATAACATTGGTGGTTTGACCTAAATGCCATGAAACCTCGAACATGATAGGTCATTTTGTGAAGGATATTTTATGATATTTGCAATTTTTCAAGTTCAATATTTTTCCTTACAACTGTGACACATAATATGACACCACGTGAAGGTTTCACATTGTTTGGATCTTTTTTGAATTTCTCATGCCCGTTTCAAACTATATTCAAAATGGCGGGCATGAAGCTTCTTAGCCCGGGGCTAAGCCTCGATGAACTTGAAGTGGATCTCTGATGAAATAGCATGTTGTGAACCTATAAATGATTTTTTTTAAATTTACAAGCATTATATCATGTACTTGTAGTTCAAATCTTGGCAACCTCCTACCGATTCGGCAGGAATTTGTCTTTTTCATGAGGGGTGGACAGAAAGGTTCCTGATACACCGGTTGGGAAATTGTCCATATAAGGTGGTATATTATTTTTGAAAAATGGTTTGGTACCAATGCCAAAATTTAATTTGGTGGTTGCTTCACAGAACACCCCGATTTCGGCACCTCAAAAATGGAAGTTGCCTTTTTCGTGTGTCGGAAGGGAAAACTTCCTCCTGCAGCCGGGACTAAAGGTTACCCAAGATGCACATGTGTGCACAGTATGGGCACATTATCACAAAATATACCTTGATTCTAGCCATAACATTGGTGGTTTGACCTAAATGCCATGAAACCTCGAACATGATAGGTCATTTTGTGAAGGATTTTTTATGATGTTTGCAATTTTTCAAGTTCAATATTTTTCCTTGCAACTGTGACACATAATATGACACCACGCGAAGGTTTCACATTGTTTGGATCATTTTTGAATTTCTTATGCCCGTTTCAAACTATATTCAAAACGGCGGGCATGAAGCTTCTTAGCCCGGGGCTGAGCCTCGCTGAACTTGAAGTGGATCTCTGATGAAATAGCATGTTGTGAACCTATAAATGATTTTTTTAAATTTACAAGCATTATATCATGTACTTGTAGTTCAAATCTTGGCAACCTCCTACCGATTCGGCAGGAATTTGTCTTTTTCATGAGGGATGGACAAAAAGGTTCCTGATACACCGGTTGAGAAATTGTCCATATAAGGTGGTATATTATTTTTGAAAAATGGTTTGGTACCAATGCCAAAATTTAATTTGGTGGTTGCTTCACAAAACACCCCGATTTCGGCACCTCAAAAATGGAAGTTGGCTTTTTCGTGTGTCGAAAGGGAAAACTTTATCCGGCAACATCGTAAGCCATCCCAAGATGCACATGTGTGCACAGTATGGGCACATTATCACAAACTATGCCCTAATTCTAGCCATAACATTGGTGGTTTGACCTAAATGCCATGAAACCTCGAACATGATAGGTCATTTTGTGAAGGATATTTTATGATATTTGCAATTTTTCAAGTTCAATATTTTTCCTTACAACTGTGACACATAATATGACACCACGTGAAGGTTTCACATTGTTTGGATCTTTTTTGAATTTCTCATGCCCGTTTCAAACTATATTCAAAATGGCGGGCATGAAGCTTCTTAGCCCGGGGCTAAGCCTCGATGAACTTGAAGTGGATCTCTGATGAAATAGCATGTTGTGAACCTATAAATGATTTTTTTAAATTTACAAGCATTATATCATGTACTTGTAGTTCAAATCTTGGCAACCTCCTACCGATTCGGCAGGAATTTGTCTTTTTCATGAGGGGTGGACAGAAAGGTTCCTGATACACCGGTTGGGAAATTGTCCATATAAGGTGGTATATTATTTTTGAAAAATGGTTTGGTACCAATGCCAAAATTTAATTTGGTGGTTGCTTCACAGAACACCCCGATTTCGGCACCTCAAAAATGGAAGTTGGCTTTTTCGTGTGTCGAAAGGGAAAACTTTATCCGCCAACATCGTAAGCCATCCCAAGATGCACATATTTGCACAGTATGGGCACATTATCACAAACTATGCCCTGATTCTAGCCATAACATTGGTGGTTTGACCAAAATGCCATGAAACCTCGAACATGATAGGTCATTTTGTGAAGGATATTTTATGATATTTGCAATTTTTCAAGTTCAATATTTTTCCTTGCAACTATGACACATAATATGATACCACGTGAAGGTTTCACATTGTTTGGATCATTTTTGAATTTCTCATGCCCGTTTCAAACTATATTCAAAATGGCGGGCATGAAGCTTCTTAGCCCGGGGCTAAGCTTCGATGAACTTGTAGTGGATCTCTGATGAAATAGCATGTTGTGAACCTATAAATGATTTTTTTTAAAATTCACAAGCATTATATCATGTACTTGTAGTTCAAATCTTGGCAGCCTCCTACCGATTCGGCAGGAATTTGTCTTTTTCATGAGGGATGGACAGAAAGGTTCCTGATACACCGGTTGGGAAATTGTCCACATAAGGTGGTATATTATTTTTGAAAAATGGTTTGGTACCAATGCAAAAATTTAATTTGGTGGTTGCTTCACAGAACACCCTGATTTCGGCACCTCAAAAATGGAAGTTGCCTTTTTCGTGTGTCGGAAGGGAAAACTTCCTCCTGCAACATCGTAAGCCATCCCAAGATGCACATGTGTGCACAGTATGGGCACATTATCACAAACTATGCCCTGATTCTAGCCATAACATTGGTGGTTTGACCTAAATGCCATGAAACCTCGAACATGATAGGTCATTTTGTGAAGGATTTTTTATGATGTTTGCAATTTTTCAAGTTCAATATTTTTCCTTGCAACTGTGACACATAATATGACACCACGCGAAGGTTTCACATTGTTTGGATCATTTTTGAATTTCTCATGCCCGTTTCAAACTATATTCAAAACGGCGGGCATGAAGCTTCTTAGCTCGGGGCTGAGCCTCGCTGAACTTGAAGTGGATCTCTGATGAAATAGCATGTTGTGAACCTATAAATGATTTTTTTTAAATTTACAAGCATTATATCATGTACTTGTAGTTCAAATCTTGGCAACCTCCTACCGATTCGGCAGGAATTTGTCTTTTTCATGAGGGATGGACAGAAAGGTTCCTGATACACCGGTTGGGAAATTGTCCATATAAGGTGGTATATTATTTTTGAAAAATGGTTTGGTACCAATGCCAAAATTTAATTTGGTGGTTGCTTCACAGAACACCCCGATTTCGGCACCTCAAAAATGGAAGTTGGCTTTTTCGTGTGTCGAAAGGGAAAACTTTATCCTGCAACATCGTAAGCCATCCCAAGATGCACATGTGTGCACAGTATGGGCACATTATCACAAACTATGCCCTGATTCTAGCCATAACATTGGTGGTTTGACCTAAATGCCATGAAACCTCGAACATGATAGGTCATTTTGTGAAGGATATTTTATGATATTTGCAATTTTTCAAGTTCAATATTTTTCCTTGCAACTGTGACACATAATATGATACCACGTGAAGGTTTCACATTGTTTGGATCATTTTTGAATTTCTCATGCCCGTTTCAAACTATATTCAAAATGGCGGGCATGAAGCTTCTTAGCCCGGGGCTAAGCCTCGATGAACTTGAAGTGGATCTCTGATGAAATAGCATGTTGTGAACCTAAAAATGATTTTTTTAAAAATTCACAAGCATTATATCATGTACTTGTAGTTCAAATCTTGGCAACCTCCTACCGATTCGGCAGGAATTTGTCTTTTTCATGAGGGATGGACAGAAAGGTTCCTGATACACCGGTTGGGAAATTGTCCATATAAGGTGGTATAGAATTTTTGAAAAATGGTTTGGTACCAATGCCAAACTTTAATTTGGTGGTTGCTTCAGAGAACACCCCGATTTCGACACCTCAAAAATGGAAGTTGCCTTTTTCGTGTGTCTGAAGGGAAAACTTCCTCCTGCAACATCGTAAGCCATCCCAAGATGCACATGTGTGCACAGTATGGGCAAATTATCACAAACTATGCCCTGATTCTAGCCATAACATTGGTGGTTTGACCTAAATGCCATGAAACCTCGAACATGATAGGTCATTTTGTGAAGGATTTTTTATGATGTTTGCAATTTTTCAAGTTCAATATTTTTCCTTGCAACTGTGACACATAATATGACACCACGCGAAGGTTTCACATTGTTTGGATCATTTTTGAATTTCTTATGCCCGTTTCAAACTATATTCAAAACGGCGGGCATGAAGCTTCTTAGCTCGGGGCTGAGCCTCGCTGAACTTGAAGTGGATCTCTGATGAAATAGCATGTTGTGAACCTATAAATGATTTTTTTAAAATTTACAAGCATTATATCATGTACTTGTAGTTCAAATCTTGGCAACCTCCTACCGATTCGGCAGGAATTTGTCTTTTTCATGAGGGATGGATAGAAAGGTTCCTGATACACCGGTTGGGAAATTGTCCATATAAGGTGGTATATTATTTTTGAAAAATGGTTTGGTACCAATGCCACAATTTAATTTGGTGGTTGCTTCACAGAACACCCCGATTTCGGCACCTCAAAAATGGAAGTTGGCTTTTTCGTGTGTCGAAAGGGAAAACTTTATCCTGCAACATCGTAAGCCATCCCAAGATGCACATGTGTGCACAGTATGGGCACATTATCACAAACTATGCCCTGATTCTAGCCATAACATTGGTGGTTTGACCTAAATGCCATGAAACCTCGAACATGATAGGTCATTTTGTGAAGGATATTTTATGATATTGGCAATTTTTCAAGTTCAATATTTTTCCTTGCAACTGTGACACATAATATGACACCACGTGAAGGTTTCACATTGTTTGGATCATTTTTGAATTTCTCATGCCCGTTTCAAACTATATTCAAAATGGCGGGCATGAAGCTTCTTAGCCCGGGGCTAAGCCTCGATGAACTTGAAGTGGATCTCTGATGAAATAGCATGTTGTGAACCTAAAAATGATTTTTTTAAAAATTCACAAGCATTATATCATGTACTTGTAGTTCAAATCTTGGCAACCTCCTACCGATTCGGCAGGAATTTGTCTTTTTCATGAGGGATGGACAGAAAGGTTCCTGATACACCGGTTGGGAAATTGTCCATATAAGGTGGTAGAGTATTTTTGAAAAATGGTTTGGTACCAATGCCAAACTTTAATTTGGTGGTTGCTTCACAGAACACCCCGATTTTGGCACCTCAAAAATGGAAGTTGCCTTTTTCGTGTGTCGGAAGGGAAAACTTCCTCCTGCAACATCATAAGCCATCCCAAGATGCACATGTGTGCACAGTATGGGCACATTATCACAAACTATGCCCTGATTCTAGCCATAACATTGGTGGTTTGACCTAAATGCCATGAAACCTCGAACATGATAGGTCATTTTGTGAAGGATTTTTTATGATGTTTGCAATTTTTCAAGTTCAATATTTTTCCTTGCAACTGTGACACATAATATGACACCACGCGAAGGTTTCACATTGTTTGGATCATTTTTGAATTTCTTATGCCCGTTTCAAACTATATTCAAAACGGCGGGCATGAAGCTTCTTAGCCCGGGGCTGAGCCTCGCTGAACTTGAAGTGGATCTCTGATGAAATAGCATGTTGTGAACCTATAAATGATTTTTTTTAAATTTACAAGCATTATATCATGTACTTGTAGTTCAAATCTTGGCAACCTCCTACCGATTCGGCAGGAATTTGTCTTTTTCATGAGGGATGGACAGAAAGGTTCCTGATACACCGGTTGGGAAATTGTCCATATAAGGTGGTATATTATTTTTGAAAAATGGTTTGGTACCAATGCTACAATTTAATTTGGTGGTTGCTTCACAGAACACCCCGATTTCGGCACCTCAAAAATGGAAGTTGGCTTTTTCGTGTGTCGAAAGGGAAAACTTTATCCGGCAACATCATATGCCATCCCAAGATGCACATGTTTGCACAGTATGGGCACATTATCACAAACTATGCCCTGATTCTAGCCATAACATTGGTGGTTTGACCTAAATGCCATGAAACCTCGAACATGATAGGTCATTTTGTGAAGGATATTTTATGATCTTTGCAATTTTTCAAGTTCAATATTTTTCCTTGCAACTGTGACACATAATATGACACCACGTGAAGGTTTCACATTGTTTGGATCATTTTTGCATTTCTCATGCCCGTTTCAAACTATATTCAAAATGGCGGGCATGAAGCTTCTTAGCCCGGGGCTAAGCCTCGAAGAACTTGAAGTGGATCTCTGATGAAATAGCATGTTGTGAACCTAAAAATGATTTTTTTTAAAAATTCACAAGCATTATATCATGTACTTGTAGTTCAAATCTTGGAAGCCTCCTACCGATTCGGCAGGAATTTGTCTTTTTCATGAGGGATGGCCAGAAAGGTTCCTGATACACCGGTTGGGAAATTGTCCATATAAGGTGGTATAGTATTTTTGAAAAATGGTTTGGTACCAATGCAAAACTTTAATTTTGTGGTTGCTTCACAGAACACCCCGATTTCGGCACCTCAAAAATGGAAGTTGCCTTTTTCGTGTGTCGGAAGGGAAAACTTCCTCCTGCAACATCGTAAGCCATCCCAAGATGCACATGTGTGCACAGTATGGGCACATTATCTCAAACTATGCCCTGATTCTAGCCATAACATTGGTGGTTTGACCTAAATGCCATGAAACCTCGAACATGATAGGTCATTTTGTGAAGGATTTTTTATGATGTTTGCAATTTTTCAAGTTCAATATTTTTCCTTGCAACTGTGACACATAATATGACACCACGCGAAGGTTTCACATTGTTTGGATCATTTTTGAATTTCTTATGCCCGTTTCAAACTATATTCAAAACGGCGGGCATGAAGCTTCTTAGCTCGGGGCTGAGCCTCGCTGAACTTGAAGTGGAACTCTGATGAAATAGCATGTTGTGAACCTATAAATGATTTTTTTTGAATTTACAAGCATTATATCATGTACTTGTAGTTCAAATCTTGGCAACCTCCTACCGATTCGGCAGGAATTTGTCTTTTTCATGAGGGATGGACAGAAAGGTTCCTGATACACCGGTTGGGAAATTGTCCATATAAGGTGGTATATTATTTTTGAAAAATGGTTTGGTACCAATGCCACAATTTAATTTGGTGGTTGCTTCACAGAACACCCCGATTTCGGCACCTCAAAAATGGAAGTTGCCTTTTTCGTGTGTCGGAAGGGAAAACTTCCTCCTGCAACATCGTAAGCCATCCCAAGATGCACATGTGTGCACAGTATGGGCACATTATCACAAACTATGCCCTGATTCTAGCCATAACATTGGTGGTTTGACCTAAATGCCATGAAACCTCGAACATGATAGGTCATTTTGTGAAGGATTTTTTATGATGTTTGCAATTTTTCAAGTTCAATATTTTTCCTTGCAACTGTGACACATAATATGACACCACGCGAAGGTTTCACATTGTTTGGATCAGTTTTGAATTTCTTATGCCCGTTTCAAACTATATTCAAAACGGCGGGCATGAAGCTTCTTAGCTCGGGGCTGAGCCTCGCTGAACTTGAAGTGGATCTCTGATGAAATAGCATGTTGTGAACCTATAAATGATTTTTTTTAAATCTACAAGCATTATATCATGTACTTGTAGTTCAAATCTTGGCAACCTCCTACCGATTCGGCAGGAATTTGTCTTTTTCATGAGGGATGGACAGAAAGGTTCCTGATACACCGGTTGGGAAATTGTCCATATAAGGTGGTATATTATTTTTGAAAAATGGTTTGGTACCAATGCCACAATTTAATTTGGTGGTTGCTTCACAGAACACCCCGATTTCGGCACCTCAAAAATGGAAGTTGGCTTTTTCGTGTGTCGAAAGGGAATAATTTATCCGGCAACATCGTAAGCCATCCCAAGATGCACATGTTTGCACAGTATGGGCACATTATCACAAACTATGCCCTGATTCTAGCCATAACATTGGTGGTTTGACCTAAATGCCATGAAACCTCGAACATGATAGGTCATTTTGTGAAGGATATTTTATGATATTTGCAATTTTTCAAGTTCAATATTTTTCCTTGCAACTGTGACACATAATATGACACCACGTGAAGGTTTCACATTGTTTGGATCATTTTTGAATTTCTCATGCCCGTTTCAAACTATATTCAAAATGGCGGGCATGAAGCTTCTTAGCCCGGGGCTAAGCCTCGAAGAACTTGAAGTGGATCTCTGATGAAATAGCATGTTGTGAACCTATAAATGATTTTTTTTAAAATTCACAAGCATTATATCATGTACTTGTAGTTCAAATCTTGGCAGCCTCCTACCGATTCGGCAGGAATTTGTCTTTTTCATCAGGGATGGACAGAAAGGTTCCTGATACACCGGTTGGGAAATTGTCCATATAAGGTGGTATATTATTTTTGAAAAATGGTTTGGTACCAATGCCAAACTTTAATTTGGTGGTTGCTTCACAGAACACCCCGATTTCGGCACCTCAAAAATGGAAGTTGGCTTTTTCGTGTGTCGAAAGGGAAAACTTTATCCTGCAACATCGTAAGCCATCCCAAGATGCACATGTGTGCACAGTATGGGCACATTATCACAAACTATGCCCTGATTCTAGCCATAACATTGGTGGTTTGACCTAAATGCCATGAAACCTCGAACATGATAGGTCATTTTGTGAAGGATTTTTTATGATGTTTGCTATTTTTCAAGTTCAATATTTTCCCTTGCAACTGTGACAGATAATATGACACCACGCGAAGGTTTCACATTGTTTGGATCATTTTTGAATTTCTTATGCCCGTTTCAAACTATATTCAAAACGGCGGGCATGAAGCTTCTTAGCCCGGGGCTGAGCCTCGCTGAACTTGAAGTGGATCTCTGATGAAATAGCATGTTGTGAACCTATAAATGATTTTTTTTAAAAATTCACAAGCATTATATCATGTACTTGTAGTTCAAATCTTGTAAAGTTTTTTAAATTTCCAAATTATGCAATAAATATTTTGTTAATTTAATTTTAATTGTAAATAGTACAATTGTATAGTTCAAATAAAAATATTTGAAAACCGAAAATGGTTTTTGATTAGTTATTTAAATTGAAGCACTTTTCCTGTTAAAAGTTTTTTAAAATTCCAAATTATGCAATAAATATTTTGTTAATGCAATTTTAATTTTAAATAGTACAATTGTATAGTTCAAATAAAAATATTTCAAAACAGAAAATGGTTTTTGCTTAGTTATTTAAATTGGAGCACTTTTCCTGTTAAAAGTTTTTTAAAATTCCAAATTATGCAATAAATATTTTGTTAATGCAATTTTAATTGTAAATAGTACGATTGTATAGTTCAAATGAAAATATTTGAAAACAGAAAATGGTTTTTGATTAGTGATTTAAAGTGAAGCACTTTTGCTGTTAAAAGTTTTTTAAAATTCCAAATAAATAATCATCTTAAATTGAAACATCTTATTAATTAAAGAAGAAACAAATTTGAAAATGGCGGGAAGACCAAAAGGTTTGCCAAAATCTGAAAAAAACGGGTCAACGATCCCGGTTCGTCCCACGAACCGGGACCGATGATCCCTGGATGCGCGCGCTGCCATTAACACGCCACTGGTCCCGGTTGTTAGCACGAGCCGGGACCGTTGATTCTTTGGTCCCGGATGGCTGGACTAACCGGTACCAAAGGCCGTGCACGTGGTAGCACATCAACGCTCATGCTCCAGACCTTTGGTCCCGGTTGGTGGCACGAACCGCGACCGTTGGTCCTTTGGTCCCGGTTATTGGGATGACCTGGGACCAATGGTCTGTACCGTTAACAGCCCTGGCCTTCCTCCTCCCCAACTGCCCCAATTCACAGAGCACATCGACGCGCGGCTAAGGAAAATTTGCGGCGGAGCAAAATCACGCCGGCAGGCTGCCCAAATCCAGAGCGGCCGGTTCACGTTGTCGACACCCCTCGCCGAGCGCCACTAGCCGCGAGCGGGGTGACGCCGCTTCAATCGACCCCACCTTCCCCGACTCCGGCCGCCGCGTTCTCCACTGATTTCGGCAGCGCCCTGCCTCCTCCGGCCTCGCCGCACCCTCAATCGGCCTCCTGGTGAGCCACTGGTGCTCCAGCACCACTCCTACGTCTCCCTCCCTCACTGTATTGTTCTCTCCACGAGCACCTGCCGCCGCCGGCCGCCGGGCACCGTCAAACGGCTTACTCCGGCGCACCTCCCGTAGCGGCGCCGCCCGTTTTAGGTAGCCCGCGACGCGCTGGTTCGAACCGTGACAGTGGCATCACCCCGCGCCCTTCTCTCCGCCGTCTTCCACCACCGCCTGGCAGTTCGCCGGCGAGCCTACGTGGCGCCACGGTGGCGTTGACGTGGTGACGCGTGTGCGTGACGTGGGCGTTGACGTGGCTTGGACCCCCCGCGTCAGTCTCTGTGGCTAGTTTAGCCGTGGAGAAAAAAAACCCCACCCCGAGCTGACGTCATAATGACGTAGTAAAAGTTTAATATTTGTTTAAATAATTTCAGAAAAGAGTTTAATCTTATAAATTCAATAACTAATTATTTCTAAGTCAGAAAAATATGTATAATATATCAAAATGTTCAGAAAAATGAGATCTACGCAATAGACTCATAATCATGCATTGTTCAACAACTTTAATTACAAGTTTAATAAGAGATTGAAATCAACCCCTCGTAGGTGATTTCGGGGTCTCTCCTGTACTAGGGTTTGGACCATTCGGATCCCACTTAAATTGCCCAGCATGCCTTAGGGTTAAATTTCAACTATGTTTAACTTGTCATATCATTATCGATGCCATGTGTTGATTGTTTAACTTGCAGATAGTATGGATTCAACACATCAGGAAAACATCCTCCAAGGGATGATCTACGAAAATGAAGACATCGATATCGATATCGATGTCGCGAGTGAGTTTTTGAACGATTCCGGTCAGGGAGATGAGTCTCTCAACCGAGGAGACGACTCCGGTGAGGTAGAAGCCGAAGCCTGGGACAGAGGAGAAGCCGATAAGGAAGAAGGCGACGGCTCCGGCGGAACCTTAAATCTCGCAAACACCGGCGAGGTCTATATATGTATTTTTGTAATTAAAATGCTGCTGTCTATATATACATGCATATATTAACACTCTTTCTTCTTTTAGCCCTCTGGATCGAGAACTTCTTCCGTAAGAACGAAACGAGGCCCAACAAAAAAGTTGGATGACACTGTGAGGTATAGGATCGATGTGGTCGGTGTAGATGGCGAACCGCAAGCTCCCGTCGATGTCGCAAGAAAATTTGTCAAGCAATGCGGAGTTCTTGTGAGGGACTACATCCCGATCACCGTTCCAGAATGGAATCGACCAAGCGGCGGTGGAGTCCCATATGTTGGCGACAACGCCAAAGATAAGCTTTTTGACAAGCTCATGACTAATTTCCTCCTGCCGGAACCAGATGTGACTCCAGATGAGGAGGAGAGAGCAAGAAGGGAGCTTGTGCAAAGAGTCAAGAAGTTTGCTCTCAGCAAGATGGCCGATGCATTCAATAACTGGAAGAAGAAACTTTACCATAACTTTGTCAAGGTAGAGAAGACTCCGAATTTCGATGAAGCCGGCTATGCTAAGTTAAGACACTAGTGGGAGGATTTTGTGAACTACAATACATCGGAGAAAGCTAAGGAAAGGTCTAGGATAAATACGGAGAACGCTGCTAAGAAACTGTACCATCATAACATGGGGCCTGCTGGCTACGCCGGTTGCGTGCCTAAGTGGGATGCACTTGAGGTCAATTACGTAACTGCCGGGATCAGACCAGATCCCGCAACATGGACACCACGGGCGAGAAACTGGTTTTACGGCCATGGGGGCACGTTGGAAAAAGAAGGGAGGGCAATATATAATCAGAAACACAAAGATGATCCCCTACTGCCCATCGACGATATTAGAAATGTAGTAGATGATGTTGCAGGGGGACGGTTTGTTCCCGATAGAGAGAACGACGAGCTCACACGGGCCCTTAAAAATCCTGAACACGACGGACGAACACGAGGCACACCAGGCTCCAAGTCGTGGAAGGTTGCCTTCCCCCCAGAAATGAAGAGATATCCCGATAAAAGCCATTAGAAGAGAAAGGAAAGGGAGGCAGCTGAGAAAGCGGCCGCTGCAGACCGGCTGCGTAATGTAGAAGAACTATTAAAGTGGCACCAGGATCAACTCGACATACTTAGCCAGCAAGGTACTAGCAGCCAATCTCAGCGGCACGTGGTAGAAGCTGCATTCGAGGGTACCAGCGCCCCATCGAATAAGAAAAGCAGCGTCGCTTCCACGCAGCTCCATGATGTTGATGATGATGCACCGACGACATCTCCTCCTAAACGCTACCCAGTGGATGATATCACGGAGACAACAGCTTGTGAGCTAAAGGTGCAGGTTATGAACTTAAGGGTGACGGCGGCGATCGGCATGGCGGTACCAATTGTGCCTAACCCAACTTGGCATTGCAGACCGGTTCCAAAAGGGTACGCTGTCGTCACGGTGGATGAGGTGAAGGAAGATTTTGAGGAGCTGAAGCTAGACCACCCTGCAGGGGAAGATATGGAGCTGACTCAACTAGGAGAAGCCAAAGGGGGGACTATTCTATGGCTAAAGGAGCGCATCATGCTTCTAAATTATGTGCCGCCAAGGCCACCCACTCCTCAGAGCAGCAATCCACCTTCGCCGCCACCTCACCATTCTCCAGCGCAACCATCGCCTTCACCGCCTCACCGCTCAGCGCAACCGTCTCAATTGCCGCCTCAGCCGTCGCTGCCGCTGCCTCAGCCGTCTCCGTCTCCTGAGCCTCAGAGACAAAAGCGGAAGTATACTAAGGGGGGCAGCACCACCAGCAGCAACAAGAGCACGTTCCGATCACCGAAACGTAAGCTATCGCCCCTCCCTAAAGTACCTCATCAGAATATGAAGAAGCTACCTTGCGATAAGACAGATGAGGAAACTGATGCGGCCGCAGCTGCCCATTATGAAAAGTGGAAGATTGACATGGCTAACAAGAAAAGGCCGATAGAGGCATTTTTCTTGGTCACCGCAGAAGATAAAGCCAAAACAGCCGCGCTTAAGGTTCAGCTTCACCAACCCATAGCGCTCACATCAGACTATAATCGCTCTATTACCAAGTCGGCTGAGGCAAAAGAGCGGAGAGTCGGGAAAGAAGTTGCCCAGCCCGGACAATAGAAAAATCAATCAATTGAACCGCTCAAACTATACGATACCAATGAGTGGATGATCCAGGAGCGGCATGATCCGAACATTGATCCGGAGTTTGTTTGACTGTACGGAGAAAAAGCCTAATTATATGGACTTTCTATTACTGAGTACATGAGCCGTATGCATGAGTTCGAGGGGTACCAAGAAACAGCATACGTGTACCAGTACGGGGCTCCTCTCGTCAAACCCGAGTTAGTCAAAGATCTACCAACAAAAATGCGAAGATTGCATAAATGGTACATCCAAGCCTGTGCTGATTCCAAAAACTGGATCTATGCTGCATATAAACACCACCATTACGGTCATGGAGATGGCTTCATACTGATTGAATATCTAGAATTATTTTAGTTTTACCAACAAGACGCCCTCGACAAAGCTATCGTCAGTGCCTATTGTTTGTAAGTATTATTAATTTTTGTAATTAAGTCTTTCTAGCTCTTCTCATTCGTTGCTTGTATAATCTTACTAATCACTATACCAATTATATATGCAGAATGAAGATTCAAGAATGCAACAAAGGACAAATCTTTGACCTTGGGTTTGTTGACTGTAATTTCGTTCATGAAGTTACTCTAAAAACAAATCCCAAAGAGACAGAGGATAACTTGTTCAAAGCGTTGAAGTATTTCAGCAACAGAAGGGAAATACTATTTCCTTACAATGCTGCGTGAGTGTTACTGTCTTGTACATATTCTATTTTCGATTACTCGATGTTGAGCGTATAATTGACTCGTGTTATATTTTGTTAGTGTGTCAAGCTTCCACTATATTCTCTTAATCATTTCTGTTGACACCGGAGTAGTAAAAGTCCTGGACTCGAAAAGCACACCATTAGAAAAGTGGGCGGACATGCAGGAACGCCTCCAGAGGGCTTGGAAACAGTTCACCGCCAAAACTAGGGGTGTTTGGAAGCCAGAGCTTACATTTCAACCATTGACTGTAAGTACTACTTGCTAGATCCATGCATCTCTTTGATTCTAGTTTCAATACCACCATTATCATGCTTGATTATTATTTTGATTGAACTCCGTTCTCGTGAAGTGCTTGAGGCAGGAAGCCGGGAATAACTTATGTGGATACTATGTCTGCGAGTTCATTCGTCAGACGACCAAAGAGAAGGGGCAGACCAGAACATCAAAAAAATTGAAGTACGATAAACAATAATCACAACTTTATTTTATTACCACCAATTGTGTTTAGTTTCATTCATATATATTTGTTGGAGATATGCCCAAGAGGCAATAATAAAGTGGTTATTATTATATCTTTATGTTTATGATAAATGTTTACATCCCATGCTATAATTGTATTATTAGGAAACACTAATACATGTGTGTTTTGTAAACACAAAAGAGTCCCTAGTAAGCCTCTTGTTGAACTAGCTTGTTGATTAAATTGATGATCATGGTTTCCTAATCATGGACATTGGATGTGATTAATAACAAGGTTATATCATTAGGAGAATGATGTAATGGACACACACCCATAGTAAGCGTAGCATAAGATCAAGTTATTAAGTTCGTATTGATGTAAGCTTTTAAATGCATAGTAACCTAATCCTTCGACCATGAGGTTGTGTTAATCACCATCACCGGATGGGTACTTTTATGACATCAAACACCGCTTCGTAACTGGGTGGTCATAAAGGTGTCATTGGGTATTCTAAAAGTATGTGTTGAAGCGCATGAGCCAAGATTGGGATTTGTCCATCCATATGACGGATAGATATGCTCTGGGCCCTCTCGGTGGAATGTCATCTAGTTAGCTTGCAAGCATGTGACTAGGTCACAAGGGATGACATATCACGGAACAATTAAAGAGTACTTATCAGTAACGAGGTAGAACTAGGTATAGAGATACCGACGATCAGACCTCGGATAAGTAAAGTATCGCGTGACAAAGGGAATTGGTTTCGTATGTAAATGGTTCTATCGATCGCGAAGTCATCGTTGAGTATGTGGGAGCCATTATGGATCTCCAGGTCCCGCTGATGGTTATTGATAGGAGATGTGTCTCCATCATGTCTACATATTCACGAACCGTAGGGTGACACACTTAAGGTTCGAAGTTGTTTTAAGTAGATATGGAATGTGCATTGGAGACCGAATGTTGTTCGGAGTCTCGGAATGGATCCGGGACATCACGAGGAGATATGGAATGGTCCGGAGAATAAGATTCATATATTGGGGATCATTTTCTAAGTTAGGAAATGTTCCGGAGTGTTTGTATGGGGATTCTAGAAGGTTTCAGAATGTTCTGGAAGGTTCTAGAAGAGTTCTTGGTGTTTGCTTGTAAACCAAGAAAGGGCCAGGGAAACCTTGTGGGGGCTAGACACGGATTCGTGGGGGAGGAGGACTCCTCCCCCCTTCCCAACCCGCCGGCCCAAGGAGGGAGGGGAGTCCTACTAGGACTCCCCCTCCCAAGGCGCCTCCCTCCTTTAAATAGAGGGGAGGGGGCGCCCCCTCCTAGCTCTCTCTCATAACAAGCTCTAGCCGCCGCCTCTCTCCTCCTCCTTCCCTCTGCTCCGGCTTAGGCGAAGCCCTGCAGAATTCTCTACTCCACCACCACCACCACACCGTCGTGCTGCTGGGATTCCGTGGAGAAGATCTACTACCTCCGGTTCTCACTGGAACGGGGAGAGGAAGGTCTGCTTTGACTCCGCACGTGTGACCGACTGCGGAAGCGCTGCCGAAACGCGGCGCCGGAAGGATCGTGAACTTGACCTACTGCGGGAGCGCTGCTGGAACGCGACGCCGGAAGGATCGTCCACTCGATCTTGAGATCAACAAGTGATCGACTACATCAACCACAAGATCTAATCTCGTTAACGCTTTCGGATCTACGAGGGTTAGTTCCTTTCTATCTCGTTGCTCATGTCTAATAGATTAGATCTTGGCTTTTATCTAGATTAGATCTGGGTTTTGTTCGTTCTTGCGGTAGAAATTTTTTGTTTTCCATGCTACGAACCCATCAGTGGTATCAGAGCCGTATCTATGCGTAGATCTGTTGCACGAGTAGAACACAATGTTTTTGTGGGCGTTGATGCTTTTGTTGTCGGTGTCTTAGCGTGTACTTTGCATCTTGCGGCATGGTGGGATGAAGCGGCTCGGGCTAACATTACATGTCATCGCACATGAGACTTGCTCCACGCTTGACGTGTAACTTGCTTTGCACAAGTGGCTTTGCGGGTGTCTGTCTCTCCCACCATAGTTAAGATTCAATTTACAATGAGCATCTGACAACACTTGTATCAATGTTGTGGTCCTTGTTCGTAGGTAAGATCGGTCTTATGCGAAAGCCCCAAACCACGTAAAACATGCAAAGAAAATTAGAGGCGTCTAACTTGTTTTTGCAGGGGTTTTGTGATGTGATATGGCCATTATGTGATTGTGATTATATTTGATGTATGCAATGATCCTTATTGTAATATGGCAACCAGCAGGAGCCTAATGGTTGTCTTTAAATTTTGTTTAAGACATGCGTGTCTATTCATCATGTAATAGCTTTATTCCAAGTAGTTGTAATAGTTGCTGTTGGTGATGGACAACCATGAAGCGGCGCCACGGACCTTGACGCCACGCTGGTGATGATGGAGTTCATGTCCATGCTTTGAAGATGGAGATCAAAGGCACAAGAAGAAAGGCCATATCATATCACATATTATGAATTGCCTGTGATGTTAATCCTTTGTGCATCTTGTATTGCTTAGATCGCGACGGTAGCATTATAAGATGATCCCTCTCACTAAAATATCAAGTAATAAAGTGTTCGTCCTTAGTTGGCACCGTTGCTAAGACTCGTCGTTTCGAAGCATCTCGTGATGATCGGGTGTGATAGACTCTACGTGTGCATACAACGGGTGTAAGCCAGATTTGCACATGCGGAAACTAAGGTTAACCTTGACGAGCCTAGCATGTACAGACATGGTCTCGGAACACGGAATACCGAAAGGTAAAGCATGAGTCATATGGATGATATGATGAACATGTTGATTGTTCGCCTTTAAAGCTATATCATCTCGTGATGATCGGACTTGGTGTAGTGGATTTGGTTCGTGTAATCACTAAAACAACTCGAGGGATGTTGTTTTGTGTGGGAGTTCATTTGTAATTTGGATTAGTCGAACTCAATTTATCATAAACACAATCAAAGTGAATTTTCATAGTTTGTTGTAGTCATTGGTATCCGTTCACCACCTTACGCTTAGTTATAGTTGAGATAGTAGAACTATTGAAATTCTGGATATTTACTTTACGAACTGGTATCGTATTGTTTTGAATGTCAATTTAAAGTTTATAAGTCTTATTGCAAACTTTCAGCAAACTCTATTTACTCCATGAAGTTTAATAAATAGTATTAAATCAAGAGTAACAATTCCAGTGTTAGTATCTAATGTATCATGTTTGTCTCCATGATTCTTGATACTCAAAAGATTGTTTTTAATATAAAGTTTATCTAAGAGATGAAAGCAATGTTTCAGAAACCATCATATGTGAAAGGTATTGCGATATCTAAAACAATGTGTTGGTTACAACATGATAGAGTATACGTCCTCATATTTGATGAGAATTTGTGAAGGTTGGAGACGCTAGTCGTCCTAATCCTCCAAAAGGTTTTGAAAAAGAAACATTATACTCGCAATTCATCTTTATAAGCTATAGCAGCTTGATCATGAAAGTTGTCATGATAATGATGAATAGAAGATGTAAGTAAAATGTTTACTACACTAAAAGATTACTAAAGAATAGAATTTTGAAAGAATGCCAAACATTTGATGATGGTGATCCACCTCAAAGTGCAAGTCCAAAGGTATTAGTAGTTGACTATATACGCTTTGTACCATGTGTCATGTTGATGACACCACTATTGATGTTGATAGATTATTTTAAAAGAAAAGGAATTGCTGAAAGAGAATCTATAAAATATTTGGCAGAAAATAAAAGGTTGGAGATGTCCAACTTAGGCATATAGAAGATACATGTTATGGCTGTATTCCTTGGTTGTTAAACAATGTGGTTTTGCGGTATTGGATACCGAATTGGTTGGTATGAAGTGTCATACAGGACAACACAATTCATGAACTACAATGGCCTAAGTAACTAGCAAGAGAATGAGTGATGATGTTCATCGAAAACAAATAAAATGTTATTGTGTTTTTCGTTGTCATCAAACCTAGCCTTCAAGATTTTTTTTAATAATTGTTATTTTGTTCCGGTATTACGAGAACAATGGTTGTTCAAATAATTACCGTATTCCATAAAGGATGGATGAACTTTTACAAGTCTTGTGCGAGAAATCACATCCATAAACACTATTGCTAAAATGTTGCAAGACAAATGATTGAAAGATCACTTATGAAGTGACATCGCTGTTTAAATTATGTTTGAAAGAAAACATGAAGAAACTCCATGTTGATGGAATTTTGGAGTCTTTTGATTTTGATCAATTGACGCATGTGAGACTTTCCTCGAGATAATTGAAACTCTGTCCATGGGCCAGAGAGGAACGGATGACTAGCTTATTGGAAATTGAGCATGCTGATGTGCATAGTCCATTATGTGTAGCCATATGCGATGGATCTTTTTGCTTCATATGCTTTCTCCGAAAATTTGAGTGAATATATCTGTATATTTACTTAATAAGGAGGAAGTATGAAAACATTTGAAAGTTGTTCAAAGACTTTCAAGATGAAGTTGAAAATCATTGTAACAAGAAAATAAAGAGTTTATGATTCGATCATAAAGAAAGATGTTTGAGTTACAAGTTTAGCAAAACACCTAAGATTTGAGGAATCGTTCCATGTATTTGCATTTCCCAAAACACCATAGGAGTATGGAGTGTTCAAGATATGTAATGAAACCTTGTTTGACATGGTAAGATCAAAGGTGTCATTTATAAAACTGCCATTATATATTAAAGATTAAAGCTTTAGTGACTACCACTTTTACACTGAAAAGAGCTCCATCGTGATCCGTTGAAATGGCACCATATAAGTCATGGTTTGGGATAAAACCCGAATTGTCTTTTCTTAAATTTTGGTATGCATAAGTAAAATGTTTACAACCAAAGTCGGATAAGCACGTCTTTGTAGGTTATCCCAAAGAATTTGTTGGGAATTTCTCCATAACACTGAGGACAAAAGAGTTTGTTACTCTGAAAGTCAAGTTTCTTGAGAAGGAATTTTTCGTGAAAAATTAAGTGGGAGGACAATAGAACTTTGATAAGATTGTTGAACCTTAGCTATATGTGCTAAGTAGTGCAGCGCCGGAAAGTGTCCCGGTGACGGCCACAATGCTCATGGCTCTCATGATTACAAAAGGTGTGATCTCGGAGATTAGAGTTCCTATAGAACCATGTGGGTCGGTAAGAATCAAATAGTAAGATTTGAGAAGCATGTCGTTATTGTTTTGACAATGATGAACCGACTACATGCAAAGAAGCGATGATGGGCCCTGACTCCATAAAATGACTAGAAGTCATGGAATCCGTGATAGCATCCATACACGAGAAATCAAGTTTCTGAACTTAGAAGACCCTCCGGAAAGGCGTGAAGCCTATCGGTCGTGTTTGGATCTATAAAGAAATAGACATGGATGTTTCAAATCTATGAAATAGTCGACATGTCGGAAAGAGTTTACGACAATGTTCAAGGAATTGACTATGATAAGATCTGATCTTTCATAGCGATATTTAGTCTGGACGGATTAATGTAGCAACCACTACATATATTTTGGTATATGGTAGTTGAACAAACAAAACAAGTTCTTCTAATAGAATGGTTACCTAGGACGTGTAAATGACACTATCCAAAGGGTTTTTTTAATTCAAAGGATGCTAAAAGAGTATGCAAAACTTCAATGGTTGAAGTAAGCATAGCGGAGTTGGAATCTTCACCATGATGAAACTGTTAAAAGAGTTTAAATTCATCGGAGATGATGAAGATGCTTGCATTTGCAAGAAATTAAGTGGGAGCGCTAAGACATATTTCTAATACATTATGTAGAGGACATATTGTTGATTGGAAATGATGTATCTTGTATTGACACAGGTTAAGAATTTCATTTTGATGAAAGACTTAGGCATAACCCAAGAATTAGGCATCAATGTCTATATGGATAGATTGAGGCGCTAATATGGTTTTTCCAAATGTACATAGATAAGACGTTCAATGAGTTCAATATGGAAACAACAAGAAAGGTTCTTGACGCATGGAAAGGACTGAATCAAGATTCGAGTGTGTTGACACGAGATTCAAGTGTTTTGACACTTGGTGAAATCACAAGAATATTTTGATCAATCATTCTTTGAGATGTACACATCCAGATATGTCCTATGCTCTAAATGTTATGAGCATATACTAGAATGATTCATAAGATGATCATTGGACAATAGTAAATATATTCTTATTAGCTTTGGAAGAACTAAGAATATACCATGTATAAGTGACAAATAGTTAAAGGTAGTTCATTGTAAAGTGTTACATTGATACTAATTTTGTCACAAGATACAAATTAAATTTATCTCAATTTAAACTATGGGTGGCACAATGTAATGGAAAGGAAGTTCCATAACGGATTTGGTTGAGTACCAAAGTTAAAACATTGTAACAGATACTACAACAAAAGGCTAAGTATATGACTGCTATTGTAGCCGTAAATGAGGGCATTTGCGTCAAGTAGTTTGTTATCAAACTAGGTGTGGTTCCTAGCGGGCTAATACTATGAAGATATATTGTGTGACAATAATATCAACATATTTTGAGCTGAAGGAACTAAAGGTCTCACCAAAGGACCAAATTTATACAATGCCATCTCATTGGAGAATGAGTAATGCGTAGAGATGCAAGGACATGCAAATACACACGGACCTGGAAGTGTCAGATCCGAAGATTATGTTTACCACTAGCAATAGTGTCTATACAACACCAGAAAGCCATAGGTGTTGAATGCACAAGTTTTTAACTAGATTATTGACTCTAGTGCAAGTGGGAGACTGTTGGAGATATGCCCAAGAGGCAATAATAAAGTGGTTATTATTATATCTTTATGTTTATGATAAATGTTTACATCCCATGCTATAATTGTATTATTAGGAAACACTAATACATGTGTGTTTTGTAAACATAAAAGAGTCCCTAGTAAGCCTCTTGTTGAACTAGCTTGTTGATTAAATTGATGATCATGGTTTCCTGATCATGGACATTGGATGTGATTAATAACAAGGTTATATCATTAGGAGAATGATGTAATGGACACACAACCATAGTAACCGTAGCATAAGATCAAGTCATTAAGTTCGTATTGCTGTAAGCTTTTAAATGCATAGTAACCTAATCCTTTGACCATGAGGTTGTGTTAATCACCATCACCGGATGGGTACTTTTATGACATCAAACACCGCTTCGTAACTGGGTGGTCATAAAGGTGTCATTGGGTATTCTGAAAGTATGTGTTGAAGCGCATGAGCCAAGATTGGGATTTGTCCATCCATATGACGGATAGATATGCTCTGGGCCCTCTCGGTGGAATGTCATCTAGTTAGCTTGCAAGCATGTGACTAGGTCACAAGGGATGACATATCACGGAACGAGTAAAGAGTACTTATCAGTAACGAGGTAGAACTAGGTATAGAGATACCGACGATCAGACCTCGGATAAGTAAAGTATCGCGTGACAAAGGGAATTGGTTTCGTATGTAAATGGTTCTGTCGATCGCGAAGTCATCGTTGAGTATGTGGGAGCCATTATGGATCTCCAAGTCCCGCTGATGGTTATTGATAGGAGATGTGTCTCCATCATGTCTACATATTCACGAACCGTAGGGTGACACACTTAAGGTTCGAAGTTGTTTTAAGTAGATATGGAATGTGCGTTGGAGACCGAATGTTGTTTGGAGTCTCGGAATGGATCCGGGACATCACGAGGAGATCTGGAATGGTCCGGAGAATAAGATTCATATATTGGGGATCATTTTCTAAGTTAGGAAATGTTCCAGAGTGTTTGTATGGGGATTCTAGAAGGTTTCAGAATGTTCTGGAAGATTCTACAAGAGTTCTTGGTGTTTGCTTGAAAACCAAGAAAGGGTCAAGGAAACCTTGTGGGGGCTAGACACGGATTCGTGGGGGAGGAGGACTCCTCCCCCCTTCCCAACCCGCCGGCCCAAGGAGGGAGGGGAGTCCTACTAGGACTCCCCCTCCCAAGGCGCCTCCCTCCTTTAAATAGAGGGGAGGGGGCGCCCCCTCCTAGCTCTCTCTCATAACAAGCTCTAGTCGCCGCCTCTCTCCTCCTCCTTCCCTCTGCTTCGGCTTAGGCGAAGCCCTGCAGAATTCTCTACTCCACCACCAGCACCACACAGTCGTACTGCTGGGATTCCGTGGAGAAGATCTACTACCTCCGCTGCTCGCTGGAACGGGGAGAGGAAGGTCTGCTTTGACTCCGCACGTGTGACTGACTGCGGAAGCGCTGCCGAAACACGGCGCCGGAAGGATCGTGAACTTGACCAACTGCGGGAGCGCTCCTGGAACGCGACGCCGGAAGGATCGTCCACTCGATCTTGAGATCGGCAAGTGATCGACTACATCAACCACGAGATCTAATCTTGTTAACGCGTTCAGATCTACGAGGGTTAGTTCCTTTCTATCTCGTTGCTCATGTCTAATAGATTAGATCTTGGCTTTTATCTAGATTAGATCTGGGTTTTGTTCGTTCTTGCGGTAGAATTTTTTTGTTTTCCATGCTACGAACCCATCAATATTGATCCTCTTCTTTATATTAGATCGAACGGATGCGGGACGGTCTTCTATCACAAGAACGCGTGCAAGCAATTCAAGAGGAAATTGCCGGATTCTTGTTAGAACAAGTCATAGATCCGAATGGAGAATACTATTACCCACTTCATTTGGAAGGGTGAAGTGTATAAAAGAAGTGTAAATTAGATCAAATTCGTGTGAGAGTATCGTTTGTAATTATAATATGTTTCGACCAAGAAGACGGATGAGACGGTGTATATATTTGTGATCATGCATGATGTGTAATATATATATCGTGGTTTCATTATTGCTGTATATATGTAGTACCAATAAATTTATAAAAAAAATCCTGTCGTGGCAGAAAAATAGCCCGAAATCCTGCCACGGCACACAAAACCCTGCCGCGGCAGAAAAATAGCCCGAAAATCTTGCCGCGGCATAGAGACCAACGATCCCGGTTCGTGCCCAGAACTGGGACCAATGATCCACCCCCGCGCCCGTCTCTGGTGCTGCCACGTGGGGAACCACTGGTCCCAGTTTTTCCCACGAACCGGGACCAATGATCCACCCCCCCCTAGCTCGCCCGACCACGTGGGGACCCATTGGTCCCGGTTCGTGCGCGAACCGGGACTAGCATTAGTCCCGAGTGATTGGTCCCAGTTCTGGAACCGGGACCAATGGCCCTTATGAACCGGGACTAGAGGCCCTTTTTCCACCATTGTCTTGCAGTTTTTGCACTCGCTGTCCATGGCTCATGATGTACTCAAAATTATTTGATTTATATTAATGTAATGTGCATGATAAAATCATCATCATGGATTTTCCGAATTTTGTACAAAGAACAAAATCATTGTTGAATGATTGACTTATTTACTTTCTATTTGGATCTTTCTATTCTTCTTGCCCTACGTGATGACTAGGGTGTGAATTGTGAGGATGACGATCCATAGTTCTAGCAGGGTTATAAAGACAATGAACCCTTAGCTAGGATGTATAAACTTTACTATTCTAAAATATGGCATGCTTGTGTATATGATGATTGTGTTGGAGATACAACCCTTGTGTTTCGAAATGCTTGTTTATTATTGTTAATGTTGGTCATTAGCATGAGTATGAGTTGATTGTGGTAAACTCGGGATATGTATGCCATTGGGTTGGATAGGATCCTAAGTGGGATTATTATGTTGTTGGTTTCTATGTATTGCTCATTTCTCTTTGGGTCTTGGGTGATTTGGTAACTTTGAGCTTTGTGTTAGACTTAATGGTTTACCATGTTGATTGAGATGCATGACATGGCGGTGCGAGAGTGATGTCTATGGTTATGAGAACTAAAATTACAACAAATGAATCGACTTGAGTGGGTACCCTAGTATTTGTTCTTTGTCTCGCTTAAGTCAATTTACGAACATACTCATGTGTCATTGATACAAGCCACACCCGTACTATCTCATTGAACTGTGTGGGAAGATCTTGACTAACTAACTCACCGAGTCTTAGCATAGTAGTAGTTGTTTTTAGTTGGTATTTTCCTTGGTTGGATTTGATATTCCTAACATGTCGTCCCATTAAAAGGACACGATGTCTCTTTTATTGCCCCGTTTTAGCTATTTGATGCACACATCACAAACGAGGAACCATAAATATACTTTGGGTTTTGATCGCAAACTATGAACCAAGATAACGCTTTCCATAGGCGCCCTTGAGTGAACCTAGGGGAAACTATTATCTCGGGGTGACATGTTGGAGAGGTCTTGTAGCACTTACTTATATAATTATTATTTTGGTAATCTAAGATATTGTCATTTTGGTATTTTGTAGCATATGTTTTACTTATATAATTGTTATTTTGGTAATCTAATCAATTGTTAGATCACAATTATATTCCTTATACTCCTGGTTATGATATGCATTGCTTATAGATGTTTTAACATCTCTTTATATGTTATTGGGTTTTTATGCTCTATGATGACTTGTGGTTAGATCCATTAATCCTCCTATTACGGGGTTGTGTTGCGATGATTATGAACCTAGAATGAGTGATCTTACCATGTTTTGGATCGGTTTTATTAATGAAATGTCGACCTCTATAGCGGGGCAAATTTTTGGCTTTGTTTTGCTCTGATTGATGTCATTGTCACTTTTTATGTCTATCTTGTTTATCAAAAGTTCTAGAACTATTGGGACATGGACATATTGTAACACCCCAGAACTTTAATCAATATTATCAAAGCCTAATCACCCAATTTAGGGTTAGCAAAAACTTTTATTAAGAAAAAGCATATGAATGCATGTGTGTTTGCATTAGGGTAGATTTGAGTGTATATGCCATGCTTGATTGTTCTAAATGTTATGAAATGGATTACAGGTGAATGCCACGTCATCTAGAACTTTTAAAACAAAATCCAAAGAAAAAGAAATAAAAAATGATTAAACAAACCAAATGGTCATTTTGACCATTTTAAACCACTAGGTCACTTTAGGTGTTCCTAGAAGACAATTCCTAACAGAAACTATTCTAGTTCTTTCCACCCCTTGCTAGACCAATTAAAGATGTACCAAGGCCCACTTTACAAACTTACAAAAACATTTAGCCACTCCACTTAAAGGACATTTGAAAATTGAATCAAGTGTATGTGTTAAGATCATACTTTTTCAAAAAACAAATCAAATGAATTCACCTCGGCAATCCCAAGCAAACCTAGTCTCTCAAGCTTAATACCAGATCACTCAAAAAATTTGAATCAAAAATTCAAAACTAAAGTTCATGTGGCCATTTCATCAAACACTTGGCAGGCACAGAATAAACACTAGACTAGCTGCGCTGTTTGGTACAGTGAGCATGGACCATTTGGTCTCCAATTTAACCCATGTCCCCTCTAAACCTAACCCAGCCCCAGAACAGCTCCCCCTTCGCCGCTGGCATAGTGGAGCGCCACCCGTTCTTGGTCGTCGCCGGCCGACAGTGTGCAGCACGCTAGGAGCCACGCTAGCCTCACCCAAGACACGCGAGCTCCTACCGCCACCCCCTGTCCACCCCACGGTCGCAGCCCAGCCCTGGACCACACTAGCACCGCCGCACACCGCCTCTCTACGCCATGTCCAGAGCGCGCCAGTGCGCCGTGCCCAACCAGCCCCGCCAGCTCGCGCCTTCCCCTCACCGCGCACGCGCAGCCTCGCCATGATCACGCCACCTCGCCAGACACTCCCGTTCGCCGCCGCGCAACCCGCAGCAGCCGCACACCATTGCAAGCACCTCTACCTCCGTCCAGAGCACCGCACGCGCCCGACCATTCCACACCGCCCCACACCTCGCCTTTAAGCCAGCAACGACCGCCAGGAGACACCGCACTGTCCACCTACCCCAGCCATGCCCTTAGCTCTCCGTGCCGCCCTCGCCGGAGACGCCAGCCTGCATCGCTCGGTCCCCTCGCCGAGCTATAAAAGGAGGTCACCCCAGCCTCCAATCCTCACACAATTCGACTCCCCACTCACCCCTGAGCCTCCCACACCTCTTCCAGGAGCAAGGCGAGCACCACCGTGCCAGAATTTCACCGGAGTCTGCCGCTGCTGGAGGAGAAGGGCGCCGTTGATTCCGACCACCCCGAGCCTCGTCGTGACCGCGCCTCGCCTCTCCGTCGTCTACCACGTTGATCGCCCCCGTCGCCGAGCCTAGCTGGAGCCCAGGTGAGCCCCGTGAGACCCCCACCGCCGCGCTAGGTCTAATTCCTCGCCGGAGTAGTTCGTCGTCGACGATGAGCCACGGCCATTGGATTAGATTTAGATCGCATGGCTCAGATTTGCCCATACTGTTTTGCTTAGTTAGTTTTGCTCACCAGTGGGTCCGCGCTGTCAGCAGCCCGCTGCGCCGCGGAGTGCCATTGGGCCAGCTCATTAGTTTTCCCGCGCTGGCCCAAAAATTCAAATAAGTGCTTTTCCAATTTAGTTGAAATCATATTATGCCCACTTATTCAAAAATCAATTTAGAGAGTTTCACTTAACCAAATTGCACGATTAAAATTTTGCTAGAAAGGAAATTAAAATATCTATCCAAGCCCGTTGGATTTAAATCATTTGGAGTTAGAGATTATATATAGTAAAAATAACAAGACAGAGACTTTTGCAACTTCAAACATTTTTCAAAAATCAACCATAATATATTTTGAGTTGATTCCAACTCTCAAAAATCAAATTTGATAATATCTATCTGAATACATAAAAACATTTAGGTTTGCATGCAGTCACATTGGACTAGTACCAAAATAATGCTAATAGGGCATTTCTAGTCACTTTGAATCTAGTAAATAATAAACTTAAACTTTATAAAATGTGACCAACACTTTAAATCACATTCCCATGTATTAGAATATGTGGTGATGACATGTGTCCACATGATCCCATATTTTAATTGGAGAATATTAAATCTTAATTAATTTCAATGAGTAGAAATTACTTTTCTCAAATAAAATAAATGAAACTAGCTCTTTAAATCATGTGATGATTGTGATGATACTAGATCATAAAGTGTGTGCCTTAGTGTGCTATGTAGCAATAGATAAGTATTGTTTGGTGATTGTATACTCCGTATTCATTTATAGACAATAGTACCGACCAAGTCTACGAGGAGGAGGCTTTCTACCCCGAAGAAGACGAGGAGAATTTCAATCACTACACCAACCAAGGCAAGCCATAATTAACAATGCAAGCTAACACTTGCAATCTTGATAACCCAAGCAAGATGCATTAGGCATGCTTTGGTTATACTATTTTGATTTATACCATCCCAAGTCTTATTTGCAAGCTTTACTTTCTAACTTTATCAAAGTTTTTTACTTTTAGTATAGATAGCATAAAGAGTATAAAATTTGGCCTATCTAGTTATACTTAGATGTCATTCTGTGGCATGAGATTGAAGATTAGCACCCCTCTTTAGTGAACACTCTTAACCTTAGTGGCTAGTGCTAAGCATAAAACTTGATCACTTTAGATGGGACTACTTGGTGAAAATGATTATGAAAACCTTGGAATGATGAGTCATTCTATTGAGATTGTTTGACATGTGTTGAGAAACACCAAAGGATTTGATGATGAAAATGTTGAGGCATGAGCCTTAGCCCTTTATAAAAACTGATGGTTGGGTTCGGATGCGATACCATTCCAATTTTACCATACAACCACAATACCTGAATTTGGTAAGGCTTATCTGGAAGTTTATATGCATTAGTATGGGTTCCCTCGCGGGAGAGGTTTGATTTGAGGCTACCTCTTGATGTGTGTCCACCTATGCAGTGCCCAGGATGGCAGATGGCCATGGCTGGGAGGCCAAGCTCATAGGGGAGGTGCATATACTAGGGTGTGTAATTAAAAGGTTATGATTGATTATCCGCATACTAAGTATGATTGATTCAGGGTTATCCCTGACAGATGTATCGAATTTTCTGGTGAAAGTGTACCACCTCTGCAGAGTGTCAAACTATTCGAATAACCGCGTCCACGGTCATGGACAATTGGAGTGGCCATACTGTTCCGTCATTAGATGTTTTCATAATGACTTGTGAAATGAATTGTGACTTTGACTTGACCACAACAGGGTTGTGACTATGAAAACTAAGCTCCCACTTAGGTGATTTAGAACATTAAATTAGCTTTCTTTACTTCTGAACTCAGCTTAAGATAAATCCAGCTTTTGCAAATAAACTTAGAGCTTAGCATTCCTACTAGAACTACCTTACTTGTTAGTGATAGTTTGCGAGTATTTAAAGAGTACACATGGCTTTGTCCATGGCTATACCCGTGGCCAGACTATGAGGAGGACTATCTGGAAGATGGACAACAAGACGGCTACGACAACTAGGATCATCTCCCATCGTCAGCATTGCCTGTGACACTGAATATGGAGCCCACCGCTATGCTTATTATTCCGCTGCTTGTTTGTATTAAGACTGGATCATGAGATCCTTTATTCGTGTAAAACCTTATTATGGTTTGTAATGGATGATGTACTGTGAGATCCAATCTGTTATGTCTCGCAAAAATGGTAATCCTGGGATTGCGATGTATGGCATAACTGGCATCTGGGATTAAAAATCCAGGTGTTGACACATATGTGTTTTTACTTTATTACATGGTGTATTTTATAATGGAAACCATGATGGTTTAGGTTTTTGACAAATGTGTTCATATCTGAACATTGTTGATCTAGGAGAACTCATAAGAAATTGTTTAATTTTGCTTTAAGTTGGTTAATATGCATGCTATGGAACTAATCTAGAACGGATAAAATTAAGTCTTGTCAAGTAACATAACCACTATTTTTGTTGAAATAGTTTTTGCATAGATAAAACATAATTTGATAGTGGTCCCAAATATGACCTCGACGAATAGTTTGGTTCTAACTTCAGCATCTTAGTCCCTTGGGTGGTTGGTAGGAGAACTGCAAGGTTGTTATTCTACAAGCATTGTGAACTTATTTTGATGTGTTTATGTTGATTTGAACTTATGGTTTGTATCATATAACTTGAAGTTAAACTGATGGTTTATACTAATTCTCACGCACTAGTTCGTTGCTTCCTTGTCCGGGTTTTTTAGGAGTTGGTAAATAATTAAACTAAGCCACATTCTACTGTAGGTTCTTATGATTATATGAAGTAGTAGTAAGATCCGCTTGATTGCTCGTGTTATATATCAGAAATGACTAGGTTCTAACTCTTTTACAATGAACATGGTTGTTTGTTTGATTTCCTTGATGTTGCAACTTGTTATGCACTAGTTTTAGACTTCAACTGTAACTAGGACAACTGAAGGGAGGCTTCAAAATTATGTGCTTAATGTTTCTTCTAATGTATCCTCACATAGTAGTAACATTGGCTATGTACTCCACACTGATTTTTCAAGTTGTTGAGGATGAACTACACGAAGAAAGATAAATTTTTGCTGCTCTTGCAGATGTAGTCTACTTTAGAACGTCTTATCTATGTAGTGGTAAGACAATTCATAAATTATAAGCAAACCAAGTTGTATAAAAAATGCCGACTATTCATTTGTGGAACCGCAATGATATGTAATGCTGAAGTTACCGAACTTTCAGTTTGTCGAAAATATGTAATAATTATAAGAACTTCGTCGCTAATGTATTTCTTATTTAATTCGTATAGATCATGTACACATGTATTCTTGTTTTAAATGTGTCTATCTTGCCAAAACCATGTCTCGCAGAACTAGAACTTTGCGTTGTCGGGTCTCTAGGAGAGTGAATGTAAATTTGTATTCTTCTGCATGTTTGTCGTCATCGATCCATTACTTGTTGGTTTGAGCCCCTACTGAACAAATAAACTCCATTCCGATATTCGGGATTTAGATTGTCGTGGGATCGATAAATCAATCCTTTGTCAAGTATAAGAGCAATGAAATTAAATAAAAGTTGTGTTTCTTATTATAAAAGTTGGACCCGAGTTTCATGGGTTCATTTGTCTATTCTCACATGAAGTGTAGTGCTATAAAACAAATCATAAGTGACGACCCACAAGTATAGGAGGTGTATCATAGTATTTTTAATAAATAAGAGTGTCAAACCCAACGAGGAGCAGAAGGTGTTGACAAATGGTTTGGATCAGGAATTCTCTGTAAATACTTAGCAAACTGATTTTTAGGGGGTTTTGATAATACAGATAAATAAAGTGTGAGTTAATAAAATACAATAATAATAATTGCAGCAAGTGACCCAATCCTTTATTTAGCAAAGGCCAAGCCGGTTGTATTACTTAAGATGACCAAACGTTCTCGAGCACACATGGGAATATTGTCAAGTGGTTTCGCTTCATATAATTGATTAATCTTCTCTAGTTGGATAAGTGTTGTGTGGGTGAACCTATGCTAATGTACTGACCTTACTAGGACTAATACATACTTGTGATTATACCCCTTGCAAGCATCCGCAGCTACAAGAAAGTAATTAAGATAAAAAACCTAACCACAGCCTTAAACTCTGAGATCCTACACTCCCTTATGCAAAGGTTTCCTAATGGGAGTTTAGGTTATTGTCACTCCGGTAACCCCACGATTAGTATCCAAATACACAATGCACTCCCCTAGACCCTTAAAGGTGAAGTATCATGTAATCTACGTTCACATGACACCAATAAAAGAATAACACTACAACTTAAATATCAAACCATTAAATCTTTCTCAACACAATTCCACTACTAACAACATGACTTCTCCCATGTCCTCAGAACTAAACGAACTACTCACGAGACATCATATGGATCAAGATCAGAGATGAAATAATAATAAGTAACAATCCGAATATGAACAATAATTCAATGGTTCCACTCAATAGCATCAACTACAACAAGTAATCCACACCGGGAAAGTTTCCCCTAAGAACTATGCAAGATTCAACCCAAATGTTACAGCGGTACGGAGTGGTGGTGATGGTGCTGGTGATGATGATGGTGGAGATGATGATGATCCCGATGAAGTCTAGCATGATGATGGTGTTGATGGCGACGATCTCCCCTCTCCAGGAAGGAATTTCCTCGGCAGATTTCTGCCTGCCGGAGAGCTCTTTCTCTCTCTGTAGTTTCTGCCCCGTAGAGGCGGCGGAACCTTTATATGGTCGCTCCCCGAGTCTTAGGGTTTCGAGGGGATTATGAACGCCAAAGGGCAATGCCAGAGGTGGGCCAGGGTGGCCACACCACCTGGTGGCGCGGCCAGGGGTGGCCCGCACCAGGGGGTGGTGTGGGCCCCTGTGGCCCATCTCCACTCCTCCTTCTGGCCTCCTTCGTCTTCTGGAAAAATAGGAATTACCGTATATTTTCTGGGATTTTTTTATCTTCGCCAATATTGCATCTGGATAGTGCTTTTTCCATGAGAATCCTGACTCCAGGTTCATCGTCCAAAAGTCATCAATCATTCAAAAATAGATGAAATAACATAAGTATCGTCTCTTAATATGAAATATATCAATGAATAATAGTAAATTATGATATAAAATAGTGATGCAAAATGCACGTATCAACTCCCCCCAAGCTTAGACCTCGCTTGTCCCCAAGCAAAAACTAAGCTCAATAAACATGACCACGGGTTTATGGAGTGAAGTGTCGATAAAGAGAATACAGACAAGAAGCATCACATTCATCAATACACAAATCATAATAGAAAACAACTCACTATTATATAACTTAACTTGAAGTGAGTAAAGGAAACACAATAAAGATACACAAAGTAAATCATAATTGGTAATGGCAAACTTTGTTCTCGGTCAGAGAACGGTTAACAAATTGCAAGAGTCAAACATAATGGGGTTTTCAATGATAGTTTTCAAAGTAATATTCACTCAGATAAGAGCAGTGTGCAAAACAAGGAACATAAGAAACATGATTGAATGAATCATCATATGGATGATTGAATCACAATAACTTAAATGCTTGCTTAGGATAGAAAGGAATAGGTTTACTGACTCAACTAAAAAGTAAAAGATAGGCCATTCATAGAGGGAAGTAGGGATTTCAAGTTTCATAAAGAGCCTCCAAAAATTATGGTACTTATTAGCTTTCAACTCTCATTGCCCCTATCATAAGCATCTTGAGGTGATTAAGGTTAAAGTGACACAAATATGAGGATATGCCTGACACGTTATAAGTTGAAAATCTCATGCCCCTTGCTTACGAGTACCGAACCTCATGCTACTCAACTCTAGTCACAAGTAAGTTCTTGTCATTGTAAGTACATGTGTATCATAGAGAACCGGTGATGACCCACAAGTATAGGGGGTGTATCGCAGTATTTTTGAGGGAAGTGAAACCCAATTTATTGATTCGACACAAGAGAGTTGTCAATTCAGCTACACCTGGAAACAATCTTGCTCACAATAGTTTATCAGTAGCAACAGTTTTTAGTAGGAATAGTAAACTAACAATAGTAGTAAAGTAAAGACAGCAGTAACAATAGCAGTAAACAATAGGATTCGAGTGCGGTAGGCATAGGGATGGATGGACGGGCGTTGCATGGACAAGAAAATTCACATGGCAATCAGAACATAGGGCAATTGCGGATAAATAAGATAAAGCATCCAAGTACTAGATAATCATAGGCATGTGTTCCATATATAGTCATACGTGCTCGCAATGAGAACTTGCACAACATCTTTTGTCCTGCCAGCCCGTTTGCAGCGGGGCCTCAAGGGAACTACTGGCAATTAAGGTGCTCCTTTTAATAGAGCACCGGAGCAAAGCATAACACTCCGTGAACACATGTGATCCTCACATCAAAGCCATTCCCTTTGGTTATCCTGATTCTGTCACTTCGGGGCCATTGGTTCCGGACAACAATGTGTGTATACAATTTGCAGATAAGACCATAAACAATACTATCATAATGAATCAATAACATGTTCAGATCTGAAATCATGGCACTCGGGCCCTAGTGACAAGAATTAAGCACAACAAGTCACAACAAAGTCAGAAAGCACTAATAAAAGATACTAGGCACCATGCCCTAACAATCTGATGCCATTACATGAACGATCTCATCCAATCCCTACCATCCCCATAGCCTACAGCGAGGGATTACTCACTCATAGCTGGGGGAAACATGGATGGTCGATGGAGAAGCGATGGTGATGATGATGGCGATGATATCCTCCAATTCCCCGTCCCGGCAGGGTGCCAGAACGGTGTTTCTGGTGCTATTTCGTGGAATCTGGTGGTGGCGGCGGAGCGGAACTCCCTCTGGAAAAACGTCAAACCCCTTGAGTTTTTAGGTCAGAAGGCAACTTATAGGCGAAGAGGGAGGCCGAGGGAGCGCCTGGGATGGCCAAACCACCCCCTGGCGCGGCCAGGCCTGGCCCGCGCGGCCAGGTGGTGTGGTGGCCCCCTAGCTCCTCTCTGTCTCGTATTCTGGCTCCAGATGACTTCCTATAAAATAGGCACTTTGTCTTTTGTCCCGTACAATTCCGAGAATATTCATTTTCTGACTTTCCTGGAACCAAAAACATCAGAAAACAGGCAGCTGACACTGTGGCTCTTGTTAATAGGTTAGTCCAAGAAATCATATGAAAAGTACTCCAAAGTGTGGACAAAACACAAGAAAGTGGATAAAACCAAGCATGGAACATCAAAAATTATAGATACATTTGCAATGTATCAACATCCCCAAGCTTAACTCCTGCTCGTCCTTGAGTAGGTAAGTGATAAAAAGAAAGAATAATTTTTGAGGTGACATGCACCACCATAAACTTGATCAAAGTATTTATAAAACATTCATAGCTGGGATCATAGTACTTCAATCATAACATGAAAGACAAAGTTCTAGCAATAAGACAAATAAACTATGATGCACCATGAAAAGGCACAAACAAAAGATTCATGAATAACAATGCTTTGCAAGATGTTTGTTTGTTTCACATAAATAAAACATAGCATAGTGGTATTCATCTTGTCCCTCATAGAGTAGCAAACATAAATGCATAGGACACCTTCAAAGCCTATAAGAGTGACTAGATACAAATATTTTAAAACAAGCAATATCAAGGTATGCATCAATCAACAAGTCTTGAGACAATGCACATAGAACTAAGAATGGCCACTATGCTCTCAAAGTAGGTGCATAAAGGTAGAAGGTGGAGACTCAACATATATAGTGGAATAAAGGCCTTCATAGAAGGAAGTAGGGATTCAAGTCTCATAAAGAGCTTCCAAAAATTATGGTACTTATAGCTTTCAGCTCTCATTGCCCCTATCATAAGCATCTTGATGTGATTAAGGTTAAAGTGAACAAACTATGGTGTACATGATTGACGAAGTATAAGTTAGAAGTATCATGTCCCTTGAATACGAGGGCCGCTCCTCATGCTACTCAAGTTTAGTCACCGGTAATTTTTTATCATCGTAAGTACATGTGTATCATAGAGAACCGCCAACGGGGTACCCCTTGCCCGATGATACGGAAGAATCCCCATATCAAAATGACAAGGCAAGCAGACAATGAGCATCTCAACAATCTTCTTATTTACCATGGGAATATGGTGCTTTTTTTCTCTTTCCTCTTTTCATAATCTCATTTTTTTATTTTTCTCTTTTTTCTCAATACAGGACTCTTTTTTTATAAGAAGAATGCTTCATAGACAGCTCATTATGGTTACGCTGCAGGTTTCCACTATGTCAGCATGGATTAGACTAGCGGCCCAGGCGTTTCTCTAACACATATACATAACTCTATGGACTTACAAGCTCCCCTTTCATTTCACACCGACGACATCCATATACAAAAGAGCATGATATCAACTAGGTACAAGTACCAAGTGCAATGTTGAAAGCATTCCCCATGACAACATGGTTCTGCTAATTCCCACAAATAAGTGCAAGCATATACAACATAGACGACACAATGGTTCAAGTTTATTAAGGGCAAGAAAAGTAAAGTGTGCCATCAAGTTCATGAGAGCTTTAATCACTAGTTTTCTCATAACAAGTTTAATTTGGAAGGTAAACAAAAGCATGAATATACTTGGTATAGCATAAGCTAGTAGGTAGGTGTGGTGGACTCTTTGGAATAACTTAGTTTATGGAGTTGGATGCATGAATGGAACTCATACTTGGTTGTGGAGGCAAGCAAAAGACTAGGAGCGACAAACTAAGAGAGCAATAATGGCCATTATCATGCAGAGAAACAAAACATCATTGATCAAAGCATAGAGTGATACTACAAGTTGAAAACTAAAGGATCATAAAGGCTTATGGTGACTTGAGATAGTCATAACATGGTGTGAGAATGCGCCAAGTCAACCCAAATAAAGCATCAAAGGAGAATACCACTATACTATGCTTTAATATGCTAAAACAACGCATGATTCATCCAAGGCACATTATGTTGGGTCCGCAGCATAGAAAACAAAAAAATTCCAATGATGAGAACTACATGCCAAGATCTATCTACTAGGTACATAGCAACGGGTGGACATACATCCAACGAGAACTTACCCTCGAAGACAACGAGTTTTGTTAACGAGTAGGAACTCGTGGTTGATGTAGTCGTACACTTGCCGATCTCAAGATCGTGAGGAAGTCCGAGCGCCGCAACTCAGCAGCGCATCCGCACTCGCACACATGTTCAAGCCACCGGAAAACCTCCACCTCCTCGCTCTAGCGATCCAGCGGAAGCAGCAACTCCTTCCAGACAAAATGCCACCGGGAACATGTATCTCGCTAATCCGAGACCATGGGGGAATAATTCTAGAGGGGGAGAGAGATCCTTCACAAGGAGGTGTTAGGAAGAAGGAGGAAGAGGGGGGCCTTTTATAGGAGGAGGGGGGTACCCCTCCTCTCCATGGTCGGCGCATGGGGGTGACTCTTCACCTCCTCCATTCATGTGGTGGTAACCCCTACACATTAAAATGCCTCTTCACATTCCCCTTTAAAGTCCCTACTTTAAATGCATTAAAATTCTCCAAGTTTAATGCTCTCTCATTTAATAAAACTCTTTTATTAAATTTATTCAGAATATTTTTAATTACTTTAATTAACAAAGATTCACATATAACCCCTTGCAATATTTCAATATCACATGCAGAACCACTTTCTGCAATTTCACTCGAGCAATTTCCGGTTTCTTTCGAAACAATTCCTACGCTTTGCAATTCTTTTGTCTGAAACATATGTGCTCCAAAATGGTGTCCGGTAACTCTTAAGTGTGTCACCCTATGGTTCGCGAATAATGCAGATATGATTGAGACTCCTCTCAGATCAATAATCAGAAGCGGGACCTGGAGGTCCATACTGACTCCTACATATTCAACGATGACTTCTATGATCGTGAGAACCTTTAACGCTTGTAATTTAATCCCTTTGTCTCTTGATATAATACATGTCCGATATTCGATCATCGGTATCCAAATACCTAGTTTGATCTCGTTACCGACATGCACTCTTTTCTCGTTCCCGTGATATAACATTCTAGTGATCACATCACTTGCTTGCAAGCTACCTTAATGTGATATCACCGAGAGGGCCTAGAGTATATATATCTGTCATCGGGATTGCCAAATTCTACTCTTGATCCATGAGCCTCAACATAACACCTTCGTAGCACTGAACCCATCTTTATAGTCACCCAGTTACGGTGTGACGTTTGATGTTATCAAGATACTCTTCCAGTGTTAGCAATTAACATGATCTCATGGTCTAAGGATAAAGATTACTTCGTATGATGTTATAGCAATGTAAACATAATGACTTGATCGTAATGCTATACTTCGGATGAATGTTCATCACATCATTTCACAAATGCTGTGACCTTGATATTAACAACATCCAATGTCCATGATCATCTTGTTAATCAACAAGCTAGTCTATAAGAGAGGCATAACTAGGAACCCTTTTTGTTTATTAAACACACATATATTGATGTTTCCGATCAATACAATTATAGCATGCAAAATAAACATCTATCATATATAAGGAATACATAATAACAACTTTATTATTGCCTCTCAGGGCATATTTCCTTCAGTCTCCCACTTGCACTAGAGACAATAATCTAGTTCACATAGTGATAAATCTAACACCCATGAAGTTCTGGTGTTGATCATGTTTTGCCCTAGGCAGAGCTTTAGTCAACGGATCTGCTACATTTAGGTCCGTGTGTACTTTACAAATCTTTATGTCTCCATCCTTGACATGTTCGCGGATGGAGTGAAACCGGCGCTTAATATGCTTGGAATTCTTGTGAGACCTCGGTTCCATGGCGTTGGCTATGGCTCCATTGTTGTCACAATAGATCACCATTGGGTCCAATGCACTAGGAACCACACCTAGTTCCGTAATGAACTCTTTCATCCAAACCGCTTCCTGCGCCGCTTCTGAAGCAGCAACATATTCCGCCTCCGTCGTTGATCCAGCCACCACAAGTTGTTTGGAACTCCTCCAACTAACTGCTGCTCCGTTCAAGAGAAATACGTATCGGGATTGAGACTTAGAGTCATCCGGATCAGTGTCAAAGCTAGCATCGACATAACACTTAGCGACTAGCTCTTCTTCACCTCCGTATATAAGTAACATATCCCTAGTTCTTCTCAAGTACTTGAGGATGTTCTTGACCGTTATCCAGTGTTCCAAACCTGGATCAGATTGGTACCTACTAGTCAAACTAATAGCATGTGCCACATATGGTCTTATACATAGCATGGCATACATTATAGAGCCTATGGCCGAGGCATAGGGGATCTTATCCATCATCTCTCTTTCTTCCGTCGTAGCTGGACTTTGAGTCTTACTCAATGTCTTGCCTTACAACATAGGTAAGAACCTCTTCTTACTTCTGTCCATATTAAACTTCTTTAATATCTTATCAAGGTATGTACTCTGCGATAGCCCAATTAGGCGCCTGGATCTATCTCTATAGATTTTAATGCCTAATATATATGACGCTTCACCAAGGTCTTTCATCAAAAATTTGCTGTTTAGATAACTTTTAACACTGTTTAAAAGATCTATATCATTTCCAATCAATAATATGTCATCCACATATAATATCAGAAATGCCACATTGCTCCCACTCACTTTCTTGTAAATACAAGCCTCTCCATAAGTTTGGACAAACCAAACTCTTTGATCACCTCATCAAAGTGGAGATTCCAACTCCGGGATGCTTGCTTCAATCCATAGATGGATCGCTGAAGTTTGCATACCTTATTAGCATCCTTAGGATCGACAAAACCCTTAGGTTGTATCATATACAACTCTTCTTCAATATTACCATTGAGGAACGCAGTTTTGACATCCTTCTGCCATATTTCATAATCGAAATATGCAGCAATTGCTAACATAATCCTAACCGACTTAAGCATTGCTACGGGAGAGAATGTCTCATTGTAGTCAACTCCTTGAATTTGTCGAAACCCCTTTGCGACAAGTCGAGCCTTATAGATGGTCATATTACCATCAGCATCAGTTTTTCTTTTGAAAATCCATTTATTCTCAACGGCCTTTTGATCATGAGGTAAGTCCACCAAGGTCCAAACTTGGTTCTCGTACATGGATTCCATCTCGGATTTCATGGCTTCTAGCCATTTGTTGGAATCCGGGCTCATCATCGCTTCTTCATACGTCATAGGGTCATCTATTTCATCAACCATGAAATTCATAACATGATTACCGTACAGTTCAGGAGCTACACGTGTCCTACTTGACCTGCGAGGTTTGGTAGTGTCCTCTTTCGGAGATTCATGATCAATATCATTAGCTCTCACTTCATTTGGTGAAGTCAACTCCGAAACAATTTCCGGTGCTGCGCTACTCGCCATTTCATGAAGAGAAGGTTCAATAACCTCTTCGAGTTCTACCTTCCGACTACTCACACCTTTCGCGAGAAACTCCTTCTCAAGAAAGGATCCATTCTTGGCAACAAAAACCTTGCCCTCTGATCTGTGATAGAAGGTATACCCAATCGTTTCCTTAGGGTATCCTATGAAGACGCATTTTTCCACTTTGGCTTCGAGTTTATCCGGCTGAAGTTTCTTCACATAAACATCGCATCCCCAAACTTTAAGAAATGACAGCTTAGGTTTGTTTCCAAACCATAATTCATACGGTGTCATTTCAACGGATTTAGATGGTGCCCGATTTAAAGTGAATGCAGCTGTTTCTAGTGCATAACCCCAAAATGATAGTGGCAAGAAGGTCAGAGACATCATAGTTGAACCATATCCAATAAAGTATGATTACAACGTTCCGACACACCATTACGTTGTGGTGTTCCGGCAGGCGTGAGTTGTGAAACTATTCCACACTCTTCCATGTGTGTGCTAAACTCGTAACTTAGATACTCACCTCCACGGTCAGACCAAAGAAATTTGATCTTTCTATTACGATGATTTTCCACTTCATTCTGAAATTCCTTGAACTTTTCAAACGTTTCCGACTTGTGTTTCATCAAATAGATATACTCGTATCTACTTAAATCATCCGTGAAACTAAAAAAATAACGATATCCACCTTGCGCCGACACACTCATTGGTCCACATACATCAGTATGTATGATTTCCAATAAATCTGTCGCCCGTTCCACTGAACCGGAAAACGGCGTTCTAGTCATCTTGCCCATAAGGCATGGCTCACATGTATCAAATGGTTCAAAATCAAGTGATTCCAAAAGTCCATCAGAATGGACTTTCTTCATGCGTTTAACGCCAATATGACCTAGACGGCAGTGCCACATATATGCAGATATATCATTATCAGGTTTAATCTTTTTAGCATTAACATTATGAATATGCGTAATACTACTATCAAGATCCAATAGAAATAAACCATTCAACACAGGTGCATGACCATAAAAGGTATCATTCTTATAAATTGAACAACCATTGTTTTCAGATTTAAAGGAATAACTACTTTGCATCAAACACGATCCGGATACAATGTTCATGCTCAGTGCAGGCACCAAATAACACTTATTCAGGTTTATAACTAATCCCGATGGCATATGGAGAGGTAGCGTCCCGACGGCGACCACATCAACTTTTGATCCATTGCCGACCCGCATCATGACTGTGGGGCCCCCGGATTAATCCTTTGAGAATCCCTGTTATGCATACAACCACGATCCCATGATCAGTTAGTCGTGGCACATAACCGACAAGTATCATTACAACATCCGAGAATATACCGAAATACAAGACTTACATAAATGCCGTTATGGCTACATCAATAATCAACAGCGCACTTCAACAAGCGCAGAGCCCGAGCCATGCCTTAGCCTACAGGCAACTGACTAGAAGAATGTCCTAGCTCGCATAGTCGCCAACGCCATCTTCGTCTTGATATCTGGCCAAGTTAATAGCCACGGACAATGCTAGTGAGTACTTTGAATGTACTCGCAAACCACCTTAAGAAAATAGTAATAACAAGGGGATATGCAATATGGCTGTAGTAGTAGGAGGGATCCAAGAGGGGTTCTTTTCTAAATAGTTTCTCTTGTAGATATAGCATCTACATATCTTTTTTGAAAACTTTTGTAAATCATTTTGAAAAGTTTTGGAAAAACATCAGGACTAGGTCACCCATTTGTTCCCATTTTTCGGTCGTCCCATGACCAAACTCCTTCCATTCCGTTCTGACAATCCCATGGTCAAAACCTTTCCGACCATCCCATGGTCAAAACATTTTCAAAGGCTTTGCTTTTCTGAAATCCATTTGAAAACAAAACCAGCACCGCTCTACAGCAACCTTCCCAACCGTCCATGACCGCGGACACGTCTATTTGAATAGATTTACACTCTGCAGAGGTTGTACACTTTACCCACACCATCCGGACACTACCCTGATCTTCACCGATCGTGGGTCGAGTAACCGATCAAGACTCTCCTGATGCCCACTCCAGTATAAGTGCCTACCCTATGGGTGTTAATCCCCTCAACACCGGGACGTCGGGCGAGGACCAACCGGAGCGCTTAGTGAACGTCCCATGTGCGCACTTTCAATGAGGGGCTCATAGTAACGCGTGGAGGCCTGCCGACCCTTCGTTCCTTCTCCAGGTCGATGTCTCACATGGACCTATATCGGAGAAGGCCCACCCTCCAAGGATCCCCGATCCCCTGTAGTTCTTGCGAGGCAGCTTATACCAGAATAGACAAACATCGAATCTAGCCCTGTCCCATTCTAGAGTAATGTGGTTGCACGGGTTAATTGTTCTAGCAAAACTGCAGAGAACCAGGTGCGTTTTCGTAAACCTTCTTCCTCCGGTTTTCCTACAGCATTTTGTAAAACCAAAACCCTTTTCTTTCTCAACATCTCTTGGGGAGGTCCCACCTCACCAAGGTTTTATCATAAAACATTTAGTAAAACTTTTTCCGGGGTCTTCCCATCCTCTAGCTTTGTTTCGGCTAAATCGGGGTCTCCAAAGGGGTATGGTGGATATGCACCATCTATTCTACTAGGGAAAAGTAGGGGTCACCAAGGGGGTTGTACTTATTAGTACAAAAGTGTAATGATTCGGAGGAGCCAAACCACTACTAAGTATTCATCAACATATAATAAAACAATGCAGTTTTAGTAAACAGTAGATAAAACATGCGTAAGTAAAATAGTAGGACAAGGCTTATGAGCAAGAAGGTGGCTTGCCTGAGATCAGTAAAATGGCATAATTGTCTCTGGACTTCTTCTTTAGATAACCTAGAATACCCATACCAATAATGAATACCACTTCTTCTGCTCTCCGATTTCATCGCAACTATCGTCGTCAATACGGCACAACCAAGCAAACCAAGCCACAATAAATACAAGGCATACAAGCACCAATACAATGCAGCAAGCAATTGAATAATTCCTAATTAAGATTCAGAAGGATTGAGGGGATTGGATTTAGGAGATGGAGATTGGCTTGGAAGCAGGGATGAATACCCCTTAGGATTTATAGTCTAAAACTACCTAAGAGATGGATTTTTGGACAAGACCACATTCTGTATGGTACCATTGTGTAAAGGTGATACCAACAGATAGATGTTGTTAAAATGAAACCAACAAAAGTGGTTTCACTATTTTATCACTTTTCTTTGATTTCCTATGAATTTTCTAGTGATAAAGGCTCTAGTTTTAGGAAATAATTCCCCAGAGGAGTTCTGGAGCTCCAACAATTATTTCCTTCGATGGTTTGGTGGGGTTTGATATACTTGTTCACTGAGAGTTGGAATCAGGTCAATACAATTAGCAGAATGCCCTCAGGAAATTCCCAAAGGAAGTTCTGTAGCCAACTTTTCTTTTTCACCAGATTAAATTTGCAGCAGCTATTGATTTGATTCCAATGCCACATGGTAGGTAGTTGAAATACATTTCTATAGAAATTGGAATCAACCTTTTTGGAGATGTATAGCTTCTTTAGTGGATTTAGAGGTGATTAAAACATGCACAGAATGGTTTAATTCAAAGAGAAATATCCAAGGCTTAATAAATCATGGGCTCCTGGATTTGGATAGGCCTTAGTGTACCACATCCCAGGGAGTTGGATTTAGGTCAATACCTCTATTGATTTGACCTGGAGCATTTATCTAAGGCAGAAACTAATAGTTTTTGTTATTTTTACTACAGACAAACTACTATTTACCTTGGCATGAGATAGATACTAGATGGTAGGCCTAAGGGGATGCTTCGAAAGGAACTTGGTTTCATACATTTTGGAGAGGTGCAGTTATCTAAGGAATTTATTTACTGGAAAAGATACCTCTTGGTAGATAAATCTACAAAGGAGATATTAGTGGTATTTTGTCAAGCTTTTGGTACAGCTGGATAGACAAAACCCTAAGGTGTCCTATGAAATTTGTATTAGATCATTTGGGGGTATTTAACATTTTCAAAACGATTTAAACTGAGCAGCTATTTAACAGATCTAAAGTATAAATAATAAAGGAAAGCTCCGGGCAGGCCGAAACTGACTAGACCCAGCTACCAAGTACTAGGCCGGCCCAACTGCCCTTCCCGGGAGCGCGGGAGACCGCGGGTCAAACTGGCTTTGTGGGCCCCGCCTGTCATAGAGGGGGAGCACTGAAGCGGTAAGGAGGCTCAGGGGTCGTCCGATTAAGTAGAGAAGGACGGTCCACCATCGTCTTTTCCGACGGACTCCACCGGCGGCATGGAAATCCTAGGTGGCGGCAGGAGGGCTCGGTAGCTCACCTGGGGGCACGAGGAGGTGTAGCCGAGGCGGCAGATCGACGCGGCGCACCGAGGGGAGCGCATCGAGGGACTGCATGGTGGGGTTTGACACCGGGGTGGTGCTCGCGCAAAGACGACCGAGGCTAGCTCGCCGGAGCACGTCGGTGTAGCTTCGAGGAGGCAGTCCTAGGCCAAAAGAAAAACAGGGTGAGATGCAGGGGGATGAGGGGGTCTCGGTGAAGTGACATGCATGAGCAGGGGTGGAGAGGGGAGAGCACCCGGCTCGGCTTTTGGAAATGGCCGAGGAGCTTTCTTGCTCTTCTCCTGGCCAGAGCAGGGCAGAGGAGGGCGAGTGGAGCAAGGGGTGGTGAGGGAGAGGGAGAGGAAGCAAATGAGGGGGCAGGGGTGTGCTGGGAGGCCCTCTAGACGATTTATACCTAGGGGGAGAGGGAGATGGGGTAAATGTCCTCTTTGGACATGGGGAAGGAGTGGGGCTGGCCTGGGATTGGCTCAGGGGGCGGTGAGGACGGTTAGGAGGGACATCTCGTCGGCAGAGAGATAGGGAGAGAGTGGTGGAGGCTGCTGCAAAGAAAATTGGTCTCACTTATTTATCTCTCTCTCTCTCTCAAGCACATGGGGCTAAGGGAGAGGGTTTGCTACAGTAATTTCTACAGTAGCCACGACCAGGGAGGAGTGCTGGTTGCTGTTGGGGAGAGGTGGTGAGCCTTGGTGGTGATTGGTCCTTGGTCTAGATCAATAATTTCCTAGTTTGCCTTATTTGATCAATTTGTGGCTTGTGAAGGAAGTTTGATAATTTTTATAGGACAAGGTAGGGAGCTGGTACTGGTAGATGGGTGAGGTCAAGGTAGATGTCTAGGAATTAATTAGGATTTTTCTAAAGATTTAAAGTCCACTTAAATCCATTTATTCAAAAACTGTAGAAGTAGTTTCTTGTAGATCATTTGATAAAATTACATTGGACAAGTGGCTTTTTTTGATGTGAGATGGTCCCAAATAGTAATACACACTTAGGGGAATTTTCCCAAGATTTACTGGGGCTCAAAAGTATTTAAAACAATTATTATTCCATTTCAGCCATTTAAGAAAATGGACAAAAAGAAATAATAAAGCTCTTCAAAAATATTTATTTTTGAAGTGGGAATATGGGGTATGATAAATAGGACTCAATTGAGCCAAGAGTTGGGGAAGTGTTTTGGCAAAAACCAAACTTTCCTTTAGGGAAGGAGTTTTGGAGATTTTGACTATTAAAGAGATTTATTAGATTTGGAGTTATAATAATTATGAAGAATTATTTATAAATCTTGATGATCAAGGTAGATGATGTAGACAAGGTGTAGCAAGCATTTTCAACCTTGGGATTGGAGAATCCAAGTTGATTTTGGGTGATGTTAATTTCATACCATCAAAACCATGTTAGATCTTGGAGCTCAAAGCTACCCTTGAGGCATGGGATATATGGATCTAGAGACCAAGTGATGTATATTGCAATGGTGTAGAGGTTTGAGCTTGATCCTACTTGATCTCACCAAGACACGCTTTCAAACTTTGAATAAAATAAGCCCGCCAAAGCAGATTATCAAGTAGCCTTCAAAACCTTGTGGGTTTAGGCAGCACAAAGATCCACTTGGAACAAGTGAAGTAGATGTTGATAGACTTATATTATTAGAACACAACCATTCAAAGAGTTGGTCCGTAGAAGGTTGGATGGTGGTGTGAGCTTATACCAAAGTAGGCATGTTGACTAGATTTGTAGGAAAAGTTATTTTCTTGCCTGTAAAACCATCAAGAACAAGTGGGTTGGAGGATGATATAACCAAGGGCAAGAGTGGGACTTGGTAGTCCTTAGGATGGTTAACAAGATGGTTCAAGTGCATTACCAAAAATGCACAAGGGTTGAGAAAGGGAGACATTCAAATAGGTGATGTTGGAAACAGATTTCCAGACTTGGCCAAATTTGGCAGATTTAGGGTTTTTGACTAGGACATGAGATGGGATGTTTTTGATGGGTTTCAAGTTACCCAAGCATCATCAGTAGATGATGTTGAAGTGTAGATTGAGTAGAAAGGATCCATGCTTGATGTTGGTCTCCATTGACTTGGAAGCTTCTAGAAGTAGATCACTTTAGAGATGATCCGGTTAAGGTTTTTAGATGACTACTGAGTAGCTAGGGATCTGATCCAGATTGTAATCTTGCTTAGGGTGGGAAGATTTGGAGACATCCTGGTCCTAGTGATGAGCTCCTAGAGTATCTCATACTATCTCCTAAGCAGACAATTCAAACAGCAGATCAAGGCAAGTCATCTTACAAACAATTCAACTACTACTGGGGTTACCACCAAGCTTAGCTTGAGGTAAGGATGGGTATTTTGAAATAGGTTGGATTTTTAACAAGGTAAGATCCTAGGTATCTCTAGCAGGAGTAGAATTCAAAAGCTTACAAAAAGGTTTTGGAGATCCTAGAGGTAAGACTAGTTGAAGGCTCTGTCTTGAAAACATAAGGAGATTATATTATATAACTCTCCATAGTTTTGTGAATAGAAGTTACAAATATATTTTTGGTTACATAAGCATCTTGGCTCATGCTTTGAAATGCCAGAACATTTGAGAATATGGAAATTAAGCCAAGACTGTTTTGGGAAGTAGCTTTTCTCAACTGGTGTTAAGGTAAGGAGTATGTCATCTAATACACATTCATATGCATAAGCATATCCAAACAACAAGCACACACTTCAGTATTAAACAAGAAAAAGTTTTTGTTCCCCCTGATTTTTGCATTCTGGACAACTAATCAGGGTCATTGAAATTGGGATGTTACAGATCTTTCCCCCTTAAAAGAATATCGTCCCGAGATTCCGGAGAACAGAGTTAGGGGATTTTGAGTCGGGTTGATACTAGGTGTCTTACGTGTACTATCTTACAGACTCCGTCTTTGAAGGTGACAACTCTGTCGATGAACTTGAACTTTAGTTTTCCGGATGCACTAAGAGTTGAGAAGAGTCCAGTCTTGGTTTTTGAGAGATGACCTTCTTTTCCTTCCGAACTCTATATCATCGAGGGCTCAGACTGGGCAGACTACCTTAATGCTGAACTTCACGGGGTTCTCGTCGGAGGAGAGAATCTACGGCCTAGTGCACAGCTCTACCTTGGGGGCGTAGCGTATCCCAATTAAATGTCTTACGGTTGGAACTCCTGGATTTGCTTCTAGTGAAGGGTTACTCTGTTTTTGTGGGAAAGACGCAGTCTTTCCCCCTTAGGAGTAAACTGGGGTAAACCGGAGAGTTTTCCTAGTCCTTCCTTCTTGGGGTCATAGATAGAGGTCCTGAAGGCTGTCGTCACTCATTCTCCTAGATTTGGAAACTTCCGATGACGTCCGCGAAGGTAGGTCCTATGGGGCTTATATACTACTATTATTTCTACTTAGCCTGGTGGAGTCATTGGAGTCTCACGTCCTCTAAGCGATTGGTTAGCGATCCGGTGGCCCTTCCGGTGGGTCTTCAGTTGGAACGGCAGAAGGACTTCGTAGGATCTTCAGTTAGTTTCTCCTCTGACGACTCACGAGTTGTTGTTTGGTGAAAGGACGTCGGATCTGAAGATCTCTTCTGGAGTACCTTCCAGTAGACCGTATTCTGGGGATTGAGTTGGAAAGACGCAGTCTTTCCTCCTTAGAGCTTCACTAAGGTTCATCAATAAGGGTGTGGATCTTCTATCGTGGAGTATTGACCCGATGTTTAGCGAAAAGTTGTATCTTCCCGGAGTCTTGAGCTGGGGTCTTCGAGTGACGCCTTATTTTATCAACCTTGGCGGGGTTGGTTTCCTAATGAAGCTTCCTGGAGTTAGCTCTGGGAGGGTTAGCATTTAACAAGACTTCTTGTTAGATCTTCAGTCAGAGTAGAGGCATCCAACTTCGGGGAATTTTTCTTCACTTGAGTTATTAGTGTTGCTTTTGCCCTATGTTGGAGTGGTCTCACTGTCTTCACGCTTCCGAATCATTTTTCTTCAGGGGACTGAAGTATTCCGGCCTTCTGGGGAGAAACTTTCCATCGGTTTGGGTAGGTTTGACTCTAATAGGTAGTCTCCTGAGGTGGTCGGAAGTTCTAATGTACCGAAGGTCAGTGTAGTTAGGTCTTCACTTCTTGCCTTGGTTGACTTATCTGGTGGTTTCTTGTGGGTATTGAGGATCCTTCGGTGATTGACTTCCGTCTTCAACGGGATTCTTTCTTTAGTAGACTGATGAACAAGGGAGTGCGGTGCTATTGACGAGTCTTTCAAGGTGAACTTGACGAGGTATGCCATCCTGCCGAGGTGAAATCTTCGAGTTGATTTTGGCTTGACGATGTCGAACTCCTGGTTCTTGTGATGCCTTTCCTCTCATATGCTCTCGAGGTTAGTCTGGGTCTCATTACCAACAGCTATCACAGGGATTTCCTGAAGTACTAGGTGGGTTATCACTCCTCGAGTCACATTTTTAGGGAGGTCAGGGCAAACCAGATCATACAAACAAGGCGAACAGAGCGAGAGAATCGGAATGTCCTCGGCAAACATCACACATCAAGCAACATAGGAGGCACCTTAGGCAAGCAAACACGGTCAACGCTAGGGACCAAGGAGTTAACTACTCACGATGTAGGGGAATCCTATTCTTAGGACTATTGACCCTAGATAATCGTCTTTCTTCAGGTCGGAGTCACTATCTTGCAGATGGAGTCTTCGTCATATCTTGGACATTTCCTGATATTGCAACACCCGATTTCTTCTGATTGGGAGGGTTCCACTGGTAGAGCGATTTTGTAGTCTCGTTGTGTTTGCTGGTAGTTTCTTGTCTTCATCTTGTTCTCATTATCTTCACCGGGTTCTAGATCCTAGTTATTTTTTTATCCGGAGGTTTCAAGTTTGGACGAGGGATAGAGGAAACCATTTTCGAAAGCATTTACTTAGAGTAAGAGAAGAAGTAGAACTTTTGAAATTCCTTTAGAAACTAGTTTCCAAAAGCCTGGGTTTTCAAAATAAGGTTCCTGTCTAGCGACCATGCTAACTAAGGTTCTCCTACAGTTAGGATGACTCTAATACCAACTCTGTGGGGCCCCCGGATTAATCCTCCGAGAATCCCTGTTATGCATACAACCACGATCCCATGATCAGTTAGTCGTGGCACATAACCGACAAGTATCATTATAACATCTGAGAATATACCGAAATACAAGACTTACACAAATGTCTTTATGGCTACATCAATAATCAGCAGCGGACTTCAACAAGCGCAGAGCCCGAACCATGCCTTAGCCTACAGGCAACTGACTAGGAGAATGTCCTAGCTCGCATAGTCACCAACACCATCTTCATCTTGATATCTAGCCAAGTTAATAGCCAGGGACAATGCCAGTGAGTACTTTGAATGTACTCGTAAACCACCTTAAGAGAATAGTAATAAAAAGGGGATATGCAATATGGCTGTAGTAGTAGGAGGGCTCCAAGAGGGGTTCTTTTCTAAATAGTTTTTCTTGTAGATATAGCATCTACATATTTTTGTTGAAAACTTTTGTAAACAATTTTGGAAACCATTTTGAAAAGTTTTGGAAAAACATCAGGACTGGGTCACCCATTTGTTCCCGTTTTCCGATCGTCCCATGACCAAACTCCTTCCATTCCATTCTGACCATCCCATGGTCAAAACAGGAATCCTTTCTGACCATCCCATGGTCAAAACATTTTCAAAGCCTTTGCTTTTCCAAAATCCTTTTTGAAAACAAAACCAGCATCGCTCTACAGCAACCTTCCCAACCGTCCATGACCGCGGACACGGCTATTCGAATAGATTTACACTCTACAGAGGTTGTACACTTTACCCACACCATCCGGGTACACTACCCTCATCTTCACCGATCGTGGGTCGAGTAACCGATCAAGACTCTCCTGATGCCCACTCCAGTATAAGTGCCTACCCTATGGGTGTTAATCCCCTCAACACTGGGACATCGAGCGAGGACCAACCAGAGCGCTTAGTGCACGTCCCACGTGCGCACTTTCAATGAGGGGCTCATAGTAACGCGTGGAGGCCTGCCGACCCTTCGTTCCTTCTCCAGGTCGATGTCTCACATGGACCTATATCAGAGAAGGCCCACCATCCAGGGATCCCCGATCCCCTGTAGTTGTTGCGAGGCAGCTTATACCAGAATAGACAAACATCGAATCTAGCCCTATCCCATTCCAGAGTAATGCGGTTGCACGGGTTAATTGTTCTAGCAAAACTGCAGAGAACCAAGTGCATTTTCGTAAACCTTCTTCCTCCAGTTTTCCTCCAGGATTTTGTAAAACCAAAACCCTTTTCTTCCTCAACATCTCTTGGGGAGGTCCCACCTCACCAAGGTTTTATCATAAAACATTTAGTAAAACATTTTCCGGGGTCTTCCCATCCTCTAGCTTTATTTCGGCTAAATCGGGGTCTCCATAGGGGTATGGTGGATATGCACCATCTATTCTACTAGGGACAAGTAGGGGTCACCAAGGGGGTTGTACTTATTAGTACAAAAGTGTAATGATTCGGAGGAGCCAAACCACTACCAATTATTCATCAACATATAGTAAAACAATGCAGTTTTAGTAAACAGTAGATAAAACATGCATAAGTAAAATAGTAGGACAAGGCTTATGAGGAAGAAGGTGGCTTGCCTAAGATCAATAAAATGGCATAATTGTCTCTGGACTTCTTCTTTAGATAACCTAGAATACCCATACCAATAATGAATACCACTTCTTCTTCTCTCCGATTTCATCACAACTATCGTCGTCAATACGGCACATGCAAGCAAACCAAGCCACAATCAATACAAGGAATACAAGCACCAATACGATGCAGCAAGCAATTGAATAATTCCTAATTAAGATTCAGAAGGATTGAGGGGATTGGATTTAGGAGATGGAGATTGGCTTGGAAGCAGGGATGAATACCCCTTAGGATTTATAGTCTATAAACTACCTAAGAGATGGATTTTTGGATAAGACCACATTCTGTATGGTAACATTGTTTAAAGGTAATACCAATAGATAGATGTTGATAAAATGAAACCAACAAAAGTGGTTTCACAATTTTATCACTTTTCTTTGATTTCCTGTGAATTTTCTAGTGATAAAGGCTCTAGTTTTAGAAAATAATTCACCAGAGGACTTCTGGAGCTCCAAAAATTATTTCCTTGGATGGTTTGGTGGGGTTTAATGTATTTGTTCACTGAGAGTTGGAATCAGGTCAAGAAAATTACCAGAATGCCCTCAGGAAATTCCCAAAGGCAGTTCTGTAGCCAACATGTCTTTTTCACCAGATTAAATTTACAGCAGCTATTGATTTGATTCCAATGCAACATGGTAGGTAGTTGAAGTACATTTCTGTAGAAATTGGAATCAACCTTTTTGGAGATGCATAGCTTCTGTAGTGGATTTAGAGGTGATTAAACCATGCACAGAATGGTTTAATTCACAGAGAAATATCCAAGGCTCAATAAATCATGGGTTGCACAGAATGGATCACCCTTTTTGGAGATGCATAGCTTCTGTAGTGGATTTAGAGGTGATTAAACCATGCACAGAATGGTTTAATTCACAGAGAAATATCCAAGGCTCAATAAATCATGGGTTGCTGGATTTGGATAGGCCTTAGTGTACCACATCCCAGGGAGTTAGATTTAGGTCAATACCTCTGTTGGTTTGACCTGGAGTATTTATCTAAGGCAGAAACTAATAATTTTTGTTATTTTTACTACAGACAAACTACTATTTACCTTGGCATGAGATATTGCTAGATGGTAGGCCTAAGGGGATGCTTCCAAAGGAAATTGGTTTCATCCAGTTTGGAGACGTGCATATCTCTAAGGAATTTATTTACTTGAAAAGATACCTCTTGGTAGATAAATCTACATAGGAGATATTAGTGGTATTTTGTCAAGCTTTTGGTACAGCTGGATAGACAAAACCCTAAGGTGTCCTATGAAATTTCTATTAGATCATTTGGGGGTATTTAACATTTTCAAAACGATTTAAACTGAGCAGCTATTTAACAGATCTAAAGTATAAATAATAAAGGAAAGCTCCGGGCAGGCCGAAACTGACCAGACCCAGCTACCAAGTACTGAGCCGGCCCAACTGCCCTTTCCGAGAGCACGGGAGACCGCGGTCAAACTGGCTTTGCGGGCCCCGCCTGTCATAGAGGGGGAGCACTGAAGCGGTAAGGAGGCTCGGGGGTCGTCCGATTAAGTAGAGACAGACGGTCCACCGTCGTCTTCTCCAACGGACTCCACTGGCGGCGCGGAAACCCTAGGCGGCGGAGGGAGGGCTCGGTAGCTCACCGTAGCCAAGGCTGCAGATCGACGTGGCGCACCGAGGGGAGCGCATCGATGGACTGCATGGTGGCGTTTGACGCCGGGGTGGTGCTCGCGCGAAGACAACCAAGGCTAGCTCGCCGGAGCACGTCGGTGTAGCTTCGAGGAGGCAGTCATGGGCCAAAAGAAAAACGGGGTGAGATGCAGGGGGTGAGGGGGGCTCGGTGAAGTGACATGCATGAGTAGGGGTGGAGAGGGGAGAACACCCAGCTCGGCTTTTGGAAATGGCCGAGGAGCTTTCTTCCTCTTCTCCTGGCTAGAGCAGGCAGAGGAGGGGGAGTGGAGCAAGGGGGTGGTGAGGGAGAGGGAGAGGAAGCAAATGAGAGGGCAGGGGTGTGCTGGGAGGCCCTCTGGATGATTTATACCGAGAGGGAGAGGGAGATGGGGTAAATGTCCTCTTTGGACATGGGGGAGGAGTGGGGCTGGCCTGGGATTAGCTCAGGGGGCGGTGAGGAGGGGTAGGAGGGTCATCTGGTCGGCAGAGAGATAGGGAGAGAGTGGTGGAGGCTGCTTCAAAGAAAATTGGTCCCACTTATTTATCTCTCTCTCCCTCAAGCACATGGGGCTAAGGGAGAGGGTTTTCTATAGTAATTGCTACAGTAGCCACGACCAGGGAGGAATGCTGGTTGCTGTTGGGGAGAGGTGGTGAGCCTTGGTGGTGATTGGTCCTTGGTCTATATCAATAATTTCCTATTTTGCCTTATTTGATCAATTTGTGGATAGTGAAGGAAGTTTGATAATTTGTACAGGACAAGGTAGGGAGCTGGTACTGGTAGATGGGTGAGGTCAAGGTAGATGTCCAGGAATTAATTAGGATTTTTCTAAAGATTTAAAGTCCACTTAAATCCATTTATTCAAAAACTGCAGAAGTAGTTTTTAGCAGATCGTTTGATAAAATTACATTGGACAAGTGGCTTTTTTTATGTGAGATGGTCCCAAATAGGAATACACACTTAGGGGAATTTTCCCAAGATTTATTTGGGCTCAAAAGTATTTAAAACAATTATTATTCCATTTCAGCCATTTAAGAAAATGGACAAAAAGAAATAATAAAGCTCTTCAAAAATATTTATTTTTGAAGTGGGAAGATGGGGTCTGATATATAGGATTGAATTGAGCCAAGAGTTGGGGAAGTGTTTTGGAAAAAACCAAACTTTCCTTTAGGGAAGGAGTTTTGGCGATTTTGACTATTAAAGAGATTTATTAGATTTGGAGTCATAATAATTATGAAGAAGTATTGATAAATCTTCATGATCAAGGTAGATGATGTAGACAAGGTGTAGCAAGCATTTTCAACATTGGGATTGGATAATCCAAGTTGATTTTGGTGGAATACCCTGGATTGAGGATCTAGGGTGATGTTAATTTCATACCATCAAAACCATGTTAGATCTTGGAGCTCAGAGCTACCCTTGAGGCATGGGATATATGGATGGAGAGACCAAGTGATGTAGATTGCAATGGTGTAGAGGTTTGAGATCATCCTACTTGAGCTCACCAAAACAGGCTTCCAAACTTTGAATAAAATAAGCCTGCCAAAGCAGATTATCAAGTAGCCTTCAAAACCTTGTGAGTTTAGGCAGCACAAAGATCCACTTGGAACAAGTGAAGTAGATGTGGATAGACTTATATTATTAGAACACAACCATGCAAAGATTTGGTCCATAGAAGGATGGATGGTGGTGTGAGCTTATACCAAAGCTGGCATGTTGACTAGATTTGCAGGAAAAGTTATTTTCTTGCCTGCAAAACCATCAAGAACAAGTGGGTTGGAGGTTGATCTAACCAAGGGCAAGATTGGGACTTGGTAGTCCTTAGGATTATTAATAAGATGGTTCAAGTGAATTACCAAAAATGCACAAGGGTTGAGAAAGGGAGACATTCAAATAGGTGATGTTGGAAACAGATTTCCAGACTTGCCAAATTTGGCAGATTTAGGGTTTTTGACTAGGACATGAGATGGGATGTTTTTGATGGGTTTCAAGGTACCCAAGCATCATCAAGTGGATGATGTTTAAGTGTAGATTGAGTAGAAAGGATCCATGCTTGATGTTGGTCTCCATTGACTTGGAAGCTTCTAGAAGTAGATCACTTCAGAGATGATCTGGTTAAGGTTTTTAGATGACTACTGAGTAGCTAGGGATCTGATCCAGATTGTAATCTTGCTTAGGGTGGGAAGATTTAGAGACATCCTGATCCTAGTGATGAGCTCCTAGAGTAGCTCATACTATCTCCTAAGCAGACAATTCAAACAGCAGATCAAGGCAACTCATCTTACAAACAATTCAACTACTACTCGGGTTACCACCAAGCTTAGCTTGAGGTAAAGATGGGTATTTTGAAATAGGTTGGAGTTTGAACAAGGTAAGATCCTTGGTATCTCTACCATGAGTAGAATTCAAAAGCTTACAAAAAGGTTTTGGAGATCCTAGAGGTAAGAGTAGTTCAAGGTTCTGTCTTGAAAACATAAGGAGATTGTATTATATAACTCTCCATAGTTTTGTCAGTAGAAGTTACAAAAATAGTTTTGGTTACATAAGCATCTTGGCTCATGCTTTGAAATGCCAGAACATTTGAGAATATGGAAATTAAGCCAAGACTATTTTGGGAAGTAGCTTTTGTCAACTGGTGTGTTATGTAAGGAGTATGTCATCTAATACATTCATATGCATAAGCATATGCAAACAACAAGCACACACTTCAGCATTAAACAAGGAAAAGTTTTTGTTCCCCCTGATTTTTGCATTCTGGACAACTAATCAGGGTCACTGAAATTGGGATGTTACAATGACCTCATCCCTTGCTAGTTGTCGCTTGTTCCGTAGGCCTTGAATCGAGTTACATATATTAGCAACCGATCCCGTATCAAATACCCAGGTGCTACTGCGAGTACTAGTCCAGTACACATCAATAACATGTATATCATATATACCTTTGTTTGCCTTGCCGGACTTCTTGTCCGCCAAATACTTGGGGCAATTGCGCTTCCAATGGCCAGTCCCCTTGCAATAGTAACACTCGGTGTCAGACTTAGGGCCAGCTCGGGGTTTCTTTTCAGGTGCAGCAACAGATTTGCCACCCTTCTTTCCCTTGTGCTTGCCTTTCTTGTCCTTCTTGAAACCAGTGGTCCTATTGATCATCAACACTTGATGTTCTTTCCTAATCTCCACTTCTGCAGTCTTAAGCATTGACAGAAGCTCGGGAAGAGACTTCTTCATGCCCTGCATATTATAGTTCATCACGAAGCTCTTGTAGCTAGGTGGCAGAGATTGGAGAACATGATGTATGCCTAAGTCAATGGGAATCGTTATTCCCAAGGACACAAGCTTATCGGCGTACCCAGACATTTTGAGTACATGCTCACTACTGGAGTTGTTCTCCTCCATCATGCAGCTAAAGAACTTTTTAGTAGCATTATAACTCTCTACGACAGCATGGGTATTGAAAATCATTTTCAATTCTCCCATGGTATCAAAGGCATTGCCATTTTCGAAATGCTTTCGAAGTTCTGGCTCTAGCCCATACAGTATGCCGCAATGAACTAAGTTGTGGTCCTCCTGACGAGTCACATAGACATTCTTTTCCTCGTCAGGGGCATCAGGAGCTGGTGGGGGCCTAGCGGCGCATCTAGCACATATTGCTTTTGTGCAGCAGTGAGGAGAATCCTCAAATTCATTGCCCAGTTGGTGAAGTTGCTACCATTCACAGCAAGTTTCTCTTTCTCCATGAACACATTGAAATTAAAAGCAGGTGGTGCCATCTACAACAGAATTTGTAAAGTTTATTTAGACTAAGTTTATGATAGAGTGAGTTCAACTAATCCAAATTACTAATGAACTCCCACTCAAAAATGACATCCCTCGTGTCCTTTTGGTGATTACATGAACCAAATCCACTACACCAAGTCCGATCATCACGTGAGTTGATGTAGCTTCAAAGGCGAGCATCTATATGGGCATCATATCAACTATATGACTCATGCTTAACCTTTCGGTCCGTGTTCCGAGGCTATGTATGTAAATGCTAGGCTCGCCAAGTAAGAACCTTAGTATTCACGTGTCTAAAACTGTCTTACACCCGTTCCTATGAAAGCGTAGATTCGAGTACACCCGATCATCACGTGATGTCTCGAAACACGATCCACAGAAAGGTGCATACTCAAGGAAGAACACATTTTTATCTTGATATATAAATGAGGGATCATCTTACAATGCTACAGAAAGCACCAAACTAGCAGTATAAGATGCTAACATCTAATGTGTAAAGTGAGATGATATGGTCCATGCATTTGATCTCTATCATTTGCATCGTGGTATGATCTCTATCATTCCTTTGTGTGTAAGGCCAAGGTCTATGGAACTTACATGTTGAATGTGTTGTAAGAGTATCTATCATACATCTACTTACAACAATACCATATCAAGACACTAGCCCAGCAACGATCTAAACTAGACGCCTCTAATTTATCAATTGCAAGTTTTACGTGGCTTAGGGCTTTCGGAGATAGAACCGTTCTTACCTACGAACATGAACCACAACGAGGATAACCAAGTTATTAGCAACTCGATGTAAATCAGATATTAACTATAGTAGGAGAGACAGACACCCGCCAACCACTTATGCAAAACAAGTTGCATGTTAGTCGTGGAACCGGTCTCATGTACAATGACATGTAAGGTTGGTCCGGCCGCTTCATCCCACTATGCCACCAATATCCAAAATACATAGAAGATGCAATAACAAGATCATCATCGCCCACATATAAACATATGTGTACTACCCGTGCAAAGCACCTACGCATAAACCTGGCTCTGATACCACTTTTGGGTCCGCAACATAGAAAACAAACAAAATCCTACGATGAGAACTACACGCCAAGATCTATCTACTAGGTACAGAGCAACAGGTGGGCATACATCCAACGAGAACTTACCCTCGAAGACAACGAGTTTTGTTAATGAGTAGGAACTCGTGGTTGATGTAGTCGTACACTTGCCGATCTCAAGATGGTGAGGAACTCTGAGCGCCGCAACTCAGCAGCGCATCCGCACTCGCACACACGTTCAAGCCACCGGACAACCTCCACCTCCTCGCTCCAGCGATCCAGCGGAAGCAGCAACTCCTTCCAGACAAATGCCACCAGGAACATGTATCTCGCTAATCCGAGACCATGGGGGAATAATTCTAGAGGGGGAGAGATATCCTTCACAAGGAGGTGTGAGGAAGAAGCAGGAAGAGGGGGGCCTTTTATAGGAGGAGGGGGTACCCCTCCTCTCCATGGCCAGCGCATGGGGGTGACTCCTCACCTCCCCCATTCATGTGGTGGTAACCCCTCCACATTAAAATGCCTCTTCACATTCCCCTTTAAAGTCCCTACTTTAAATGCATTAAAATTCTCCAAGTTTAATGCTCTCTCATTTAATAAAACTCTTTTATTAAATTTATTCAGAATTTTGTTAATTACTTTAATTAACAAACATTCACATATAACCCCTTGCAATATTTCAATATCACATGCAGAACCACTTTCTACAATTTCACCCGAAACAATTTCCGGTTTCTATCGAAACAATTCCTGCGCTTTGCAATTCTTTTGACTGAAACATATGTGCTCCAAAATGGTGTCTGGTAACTCTTAAGTGTGTCACCCTATGGTTCGCGAATAATGCAGACATGATTGAGACTCCTCTCAGATCAATAATCAGAAGCGGGACCTGGAGGTCCATACTGACTCCTACATATTCAATGATGACTTCTATGATCGTGAGAACCTTTAACGCTTGTAATTTAATCCCTTTGTCTCTTGATATAATACATGTCCGAGATTCGATCATCGGTATCCAAATACCTAGTTTGATCTCGTTACCGACATGCACTCTTTTCTCGTTCCCATGATATAACATTCTAGTGATCACATCAGTTGCTTGCAAGCTACCTTAATGTGATATCACCGAGAGGGCCCAGAGTATATCTATCCGTCATCGGGATTGAAAAATTCCACTCTTGATCCATGAGCCTCAACATAACACCTTCGTAGCACTGAACCCATCTTTATAGTCACCCAGTTATGGTGTGACGTTTGATGTTATCAAGATACTCTTCCAGTGTTAGCAATTAACATGATCTCATGGTCTAAGGATAAAGATTACTTCGTATGATGTTATAGCAATGTAAACATAATGACTTGATCGTAATGCTATACTTCGGATGAATGTTCATCACATCATTTCACAAATGCTGTGACCTTGTTATTAACAACATCCAATGTCCATGATCAGGAAACCTTGATCATCTTGTTAATCAACAAGCTAGTCTATAAGAGAGGCATAACTAGGAACCCTTTTTGTTTATTAAACACACATTTATTGATGTTTCCGATCAATACAATTATAGCATGCATAATAAACATCTATCATATATAAGGAATACATAATAACAATTTGATTATTGCCTCTCAGGGCATATTTCCTTGACATTAAGAAATCGCAATTGTTTATAAGAAGTCATGCTACAGCAAAGAATACTAAGCATAAAGCCAAAACAATATCAAGCATGGCATGACAGAGCATAGGCCACAGTCAAAAACAAGCTCTCTTTACCACTTAAGCATGAACTTTCCTACTCTTTTCCAAACCAAACCAAACTATTTGAAAGCCAATGTATGAAAGAGGGGGTCCAACCAACCAAGCAAACAAAAAAACAAAACGAAAACGAAAAAGAAGACGCACCAAGAACAACACAACTATGCATGAAACAATAAAAGTGAAGCGTTTGGAAGAAACCTGGGATATTTATTGATGAAGAAGGGGATGTCTTGGGCATCCCCAAGCTTTGACGCTTGTACTTCTTGGATATTTCTTGGGGTAACACGCATGGAATCCCCAAGATTGAGCTTTAGTCCATTCTTCATCTCATTACTAATTCCTTCCATACACCTGAAATTTTTCCTTCATACAAAACTTCACACAATCTTTATTAGAAACATTAGTGCACTCAAGATAAATAAGTCTTAAGGTTCAGTTCTAACACCAAATAAACTTCCATTAGAACAGTAGCTACTGTAGCACTTCCCTCAAAAAGCTCAATTTCCCAAAAGAACTCAAAAAGGAACCAACAAGAAGCAAATGCAAATAAAGGCAGTAATCTTTCAAAACAGACCAGCAGGTAAAGTCGAATTTTTTCGAAGACCTTCTGTTGCTAAAATCGAAAAGTGTTGAACTAACGAAAGTTAGATAACAACATGGGGTCGAAGCAAAAAAATCCACGCCTCAAAAGGACGTACAGAGATTTTACACCAATTTTTACGGTGAAGCACAGAAATCTGTTTCGGGATAGCAACTTTCTCAATCATTACTTGTCTCTCATTAGAGGTTACTCTTGGCACAAAAAGCAAATAAAAATGATAAGGAGCGGTTATATTGAGGTAATAACTTCCAAGAATCATCTAAAAAATTTGGTTTATCTCCCAATAAGTAATTTTCTTTAACGCATTTAAGTTAGGCATAAGCAAAAACTAAAATGGATAGAATAGAAGTAGGCGGAGATAATCATGGTGAAAACAATGTTTTGTTCAATGAAATCCTTTTGTTAACAAGGTTTATCAGGTCTTGTTACCAAAACAATTTCATATGAGACAAAACTTTGTATTCCAATAATGATTATGTTGCCTCAACCTTGATAGCAATGGTCCCAATCACAATAGTTTCAAATTTTTCTCTTGGTATGGGACAATATATTTCTCCAACTTGAATGCCCTCATCATGTTCAATTGAATTCAAAACCATAAGTCCTATCAATCTTCTTGGGGAAATAGACAGTATGTTCCTTGTCATTAACATTGAAGGTCACCTTCCCTTGATTACAATTAATAATAGCTCCTATAGTATTTAAGAAAAGGTCTCCCAAGAATAATAGACATATTATCATCTTCGGGCATAATAGTTTGAAAAGGATGCTCACATAAGAAATATGAGTTGAAGTAAAAGAGAGCATCAAGAAGCAAATTCAAAACACATTGAAGTCTAACCCACTTCCTATGCATAGGAATCGTGTATGCAAATAAATTCACAAAGAACAAAGTTACAGGCATAGGAAGATAAAACAAGAGTAACTTCAAAACTTTCAGCACATAGAGAGGTGTTTCAATACCATGAAAACTTCTATAACCATATTTTCCTCTCTCATAATAATTTTCAGTAGCCTCATGAATAAACTCAACAATATAAGTATCACATAAAGCATGGTTTTCATGATCTACAAGCACTAGAGCTTTATTATAAACATCTTCAAAAGAATCCTCAGGAACATAACTTTCATCCTTCTTTAGTAAGCATGGGGGACAATCAAATAATGTAAGTGATAAAGAGTTACTCTCATTAGAAGGTAGGCATGGGTAGCTAATCCATTCTTCCTCCTTTTGTTCATCACTCTCCTCCTCTTTTTCATCTAATGAGATTTCAGGTTCATCAATTTCTTCTTCCATAGGATCCTGCAAGGTATTAGTCTCTTCCATTTGTGGAAAGCATCTATTAATATATTCAAGAATATAGTCATTTTCTTCCTTGTAATTATCAAAGCAAAATTTAAGTATACCATAAACCTCATATTTGTAAGGTGACTCATCAATATTTTCAGCAAACTAGCAAGTTCAAAAGCACCCTTCCAAGCAATAAATTCTTCAATTTTTTCCGCATCATAAAATTCATAAATTCCTTTAACATAAGAAGATATGGTAACATTATCATTATACTCACATTGAAAAGGGAGGTGTTTATACCTCTTACCGCAACAAGATTTATCAAAGCAATACGGTCCCCGAGTTTGCTCTTTCTCTCTCTGTAGTTTCTGCCCCGTAGAGGCGGTGGAACCTTTATATGGTCGCTCCCCGAGTCTTAGGGTTTCGAGGGGATTATAAACGCCAAAGGGCGATGCTAGAGGTTGGCTAGGGTAGCCACACCACCTGGTGGCACGGCCAGGCGTGGCCCGCACCAGGGGGTGGTGTGGGCCCCCTGTGGCCCAGCTCCACTCCTCCTTCTGGCCTCCTTCGTCTTCTGGAAAAATAGGAATTTCCGTATATTTTCTAGGATTTTTTTACCTTCGCCAATAGTGCTTTTTCCATGAGAATCCTGACTCCAGGTTCATCCTCCAAAAGTCATCAATCATGCAAAAATAGATGAAATAACATAAGTATCGTCTCTTAATATGAAATATATCAATGAATAATAGTAAATTATGATATAAAATAGTGATGCAAAATGGATGTATCAACTCCCCCCAAGCTTAGACCTCGCTTGTCCCCAAGCGAAAACTAATCTCAATAAACATGACCACGGGTTTATGGAGTGAAGTGTCGATAAAGAGAATACGGACAAGAAGAATCACATTCATCAATACACAAATCATAATTGAAAACAACTCACTATTATATAACTTAACTTGCAGTGAGTAAAGGAAACACAATAAAGATACACAAAGTAAATCATAATTGGTAATGGCAAACTTTGTTCTCGGTCAGAGAACGGTTAACAAATTTCAAGAGTCAAACATAATGGGGTTTTCAACGATAGCTTTCAAAGTAATATTCACTCAGATAAGAGCAGTGTGCAAAACAAGGAACATAAGAAACATGATTGAATAAATCATCATATGGATGATTGAATCACAACAACTTAAATGCTTGCTTAAGATAGAAAGGAATAGGTTTACTGACTCAACTAAAAAGTACAAGATAGGCCATTCGCATAGGGAAATAGGGATTTCAAGTTTCATAAAGAGCCTCCAAAAATTATGGTACTTATTAGCTTCTAGATCTCATTGCCCCTATCATAAGCATCTTGAGATGATTAAGGTTAAAGTGACACAAATATGAGGATATGCTTGACAAGTTATAAGTTGAAAATCTCATGCCCCTTGCTTACGAGTACCGAACCTCATGCTACTCAACTTTAGTCACAAGTAAGTTCTTGTCATTGTAAGTACATGTGTATCATAGAGAACCGGTGGTGACCCACAAGTATAGGGGGTGTATCGGGGTATTTTCGAGGGAAGTGAAACCCAATTTATTGATTCGACACAAGGGGAACCAAAGAATATTTATAAGCCTTAACAACTGAGTTGTCAATTCAGCTGCACCTGGAAACAATCTTGCTCACAGCAGTTTATTAGTAGCAACAGTTTTTTAGTAGGAATAGTAAAGTAACAATAGTAGTAAAGTAAAGATAGCAGTAACAATAACAGTAAACAATAGGATTCGAGTGCGGTAGGCATAGGGACGGATGGACGGGCGTTGCATGGACAAGACAATTCACATGGCAATCAGAACATAGGGCAATTGCGGATAAATAAGATAAAGCATCCAAGTACTAGATAATCCTAGGCATGTGTTCCATATATAGTCATACGTGCTCGCAATGAGAACTTGCACAACATCTTTTGTCCTGCCAGCCTATTTGCAGCGGGGCCTCGAGGGAACTACTGGCAATTAAGGTGCTCCTTTTAATAGAGCACCGAAGCAAAGCATTAACACTCCGTGAACACATGTGATCCTCACAGCAAAGCCATTCCCTCCGGTTATCCCGATTTCTGTCACTTCGGGGCCATTGGTTCCGGACAACAATGTGTGTATACAACTTGCAGATAAGACTATAAACAATACTATCATAATGAATCAATAACATGTTCAGATCTGAAATCATGGCACTCGGGCCCTAGTGACAAGCATTAAGCACAACAAGTCGCAACAAAGTCATAAAGCACTAATAAAAGATACTAGGCACCATGCCCTAACAATCTGATGCCATTACATGAATGATCTCATCCAATCCCTACCATCCCCATAGCCTACAACGGGGGATTACTCACTCATAGATGGGGGAAACATGGATGGTCGATGGAGAAGCGATGGTGATGATGATGGCGATGATCTCCTCCAATTCCCCATCCTGGCAGGGTGTGCTGTTTCGTGGAATCAGGTGGTGGCGGCGGAGCGGAACTCCTTCTAGAAAAACGTCACCCCCCTGAGTTTTTAGGTCAGAAGGCAACTGATAGGCGAAGAGGGAGGCCGAGGGGGTGCCTAGGCTGGCCACACCACCCCTGGCGTGGCCACGCATGGCTCGCGTGGCCAGGTGGTGTGGTGGCCCCCTGGCTCCTCTCCGTCTCGTATTCTGGCTCTAGATGACTTCCGATAAAATAGGCACTTTGGCTTTTGTCCCGTCCAATTCCAAGAATATTTATTTTCTGACTTTCCTAGAACCCAAAACAACAGAAAACAGGCAGCTGGCACTATGGCTCTTGTTAATAGGTTAGTCCAATAAATCATATGAAAAGTACTCTAAAGTGTGGACAAAACACAAGAAAGTGGATAAAACCAAGCATGGAACATCAAAAATTATAGATACAGTTCTTATGTATCAATCGGCAACGGGGTACCCCTTGCCCCATGACACAGGAGCTTTCCCATATCAAAATGACAAGGCAACAGACAATGAGCATCTCAGCGATCTTTTTATTTGCTATTTGCATAGGTTTTTATTGAGGATGGTTCACAGAATGCTCACTATGGTTATGCTGCAAGTTTCCACCATGATTAGGCATGCATTAGGCTAGCCGCCTAGGCGTTTCTCTAACACATATACAAACTCCATGAGCTTACAAGCTTCCCTTTTATTGCACACAGCCGGGATCGATAAACAAAAGAACATGACATCAACTGAATAATAAGTGCAATGTTGAAAGCGTTCCCCATGGTAACATGGTTCTGCTAAATCACAACTTATAAAGTGCAAGCATATAAGCAACATAGATGGAAACAATGGTTCAAGTTTATTAAGTGCAAGAAAATAAAGTGTGCCATCAAGTTTGTGAGAGCTTTAATCACTAATTTTCACATAACAAGTTTAATTTGGAAGATAGATAAAACTTGAGAATTTACTTGAAATAGCAATAATTCTAATAGGTAGATATGCTGGACACAAATGTCATAGGTATTAGTTCAAGGATTGGATGCACGAGAAGCATTCCCTCTCAGTACAGGTTTTTTGCTAGCAAGGCTGGGTAACAAGCATAAGAGTTGAAGGAAACAAACAAACATACAAGTGATAGAAACAATCATGCAATCTTCCTTGGAAACACAAAAGATCTTAACTAGAGAATACTAAGCTTATGAGCCAAACAAGAAAGAAATGTAATGAAATTGTATTTCTAAAATTACTTTTCTCTTTTCCATTCAATCCTGAAATAGTATTGCTACTGACCAGAGCCAGGTTTGCCAAAACCAACTAAATTTACTTAATGATCCCAAAGTGGTATCAATACTAACAACAAGATCAATCATATAACAAAAATTGCAAACTAAAATAAGATGTGCAAAAAGTAAATGATAGAACTTCTCATTAATATTCCATATCAGCAACTCACACCAAGGGATACATAGATAACTAACTAGAGGAGAGACACTTCCACAATGCAAACCATCCTATATGATAACTTCTCTATTCATGATATGCCCCTACTAAAAAGGTAAAAAGATGAAAGATAATGATGTGATACCGCGGCACTCCCCCAAGCTTGGAACAAACGAAGGGGATGCCAAAACCTGATGATGAATTACTCCTTCGGTGGTGGTGGTGTTCTCTCGTCATCATCCGACTTCCAAGGTAAAGGCTCCCCATCCACAAAGGACATCTTGGTTTCCAATATCCTGAAACTAGCAGCAGAAATTATGTGTTTAAACCTATCCTCATACTCACTGTTTTGATTTTGCATATGGTAGAGTTGTGCTTGTAGTTGGTTGGTTGTTCAATGGAGTGCGAGAATATCATCCCTAAGCTCAGCAGTCTCCATCTTGTGCTCGGCGATGAGTTCTGAACTTATCTTATGGATGATATCCACTTTGCGTTATGCCATCTTCTTGTACCTAAAGACTTCTTACTCCAGTGCTTCCATCCTATCCTCCAGACTACCTTCTCCTTTAGGGCCCTGAACCTCTTTTATCTGTACCTTCCCATCTTCGAGCAACAACTCCTTGGGGTGAATCTTCAACTCATACATGTACGGGTTGATGATGTCCGCGGAGGAATCCTCCTTGGGTGATCCAGAGAAAGACATTGTGGCTCCAAAACTGAGAATCTGCCTATCAGAAACAAATCGAAACGAAAACACGACGAGAACACGATATACGGACCTCGGGGCGATCCGAGCGATTATATATTACAAAGTTTAACAGCATAAGGTACTGTGAGAAAAAGGGTCAAAGATGGGCTCCGGGGTGGCCACACCCCCTGGTGGCGTGGCCAGTGGGCCCACGCCACAGGGTGGTGTGAGCCCCCGGGCTCCGTTTCCGTCCCTCTTTCGACTCATTATCTTCCATGTTAGATAAATACTGCAAAAATATAAATTGAAAAGTTTTTCGTGGACCTTTTCTTACCAAAACTATTACCTATTCGAAAACGGACTCTGCGGGTTTTTGAATTTGATCTTTAAAAAATTCTTCCGGAGTCACCACTTGAATAATATCAATATCTTCATTGTAAGAATCTCCAAAAATATAGTGCTTGAGTCTTTGACCATTCACCATTCATTACATCATTCTCCCCTAACACTTCATTAGCAACATTAGTGCATGCAAGATAATAAATCTTTGGGTTCAATTTCAACTAAAATCCATCAAAACATAAGCTACTGTAGCAACTCCTTTCGAAATCCCAAAAGAATTCAAAAAGGAAATCCATTTAAGATGCAAATGCAAAAATGGTAGAAATCTATCAAAACGGATCAGGAGGTAAAGATCAATTTTTTCTAAAATATTCTGTTGCTCAAATCACAAAGTGCAAAACTAATGAAAGTTAAATAATAACCTGGGGCATGCACACAAAAATTACAGATCAGTGCGACTTTCTAGGATTTTTCACATTTTTTACATTGAAGCACTAAAAATCTATTTCGGGACAGCAACTTCCCCAAATCTTACTTCTCTCATTAGAGGCTAATCTTGACACAAAAATCAAACCAAAAGGATAAGGAGAGGTTATTACAGAAGCAATAACTTCCAAGACTCAAATAAAAAAATTGAAAGAAAAAATATAATGGGTTGTCTCCCAAAAATCTCTTTCAATGATGCTCACATAAAAATATGAATTGAAGTAAAAGAGGGCATCAAGAAACAAATATACACATATTTAAGTCTAACCCACTTTCTATGCAAGCGAATTTTGTAAGAAAATAAATTATTGAAACCAGAGGATACTAGCATAGGAAGGCAAAACAAGTGCAACATAAAGACTTTTAGCATTAAATGAGGAAACTTAATATTATTGAGATGCATAAAAACATTTGTCCTTCTCTCATAATAACTTTTAGTATCATGAATAAATTTAATGATATAACTATCAAATGAACCATAGTAGCAATGATCACTTATTATGACCGAAAACACAGGGACACTAGCTTTCCAAGTTCTACTAGGATATGAAACAATATTAGAAGTATCCTTAAAAAGGATAATGTGCCCATCTTCTACATTTTTAGTAACAAGGTCTTTCACATTTGGTACTGCAGGTTCAACATTTATTTGTCCATCGGGTTCTACAACTTCCTTTGTACTTTTGTTAACCATACTAGCTATCATAGAATGTTCCTTTACCTTAACCGGGAAAGGTATTTTCTCGATGTAAGGTTCAGGTAAAATACAATCATCAGTATAAACTTCAGTATTTCTAGCAGGAACACAATTAACAATATCTTTATATGGCTCATGATACTTGTTCCATTTCTTTTTAGGAATTTAAATATAAGAGGCAAAGGCCTTAAAACAATTTGCAATACTTTGAGAACCAAGACCATAAGCAACACTAATATTATGAAAGTCATCAGTTCCCATAAAAGATTTAATGCATTCATAATCATAATTTATACCTGACTTTCTTCCTTTATCATTCTCCCATGCTTCAGCATTGTCTTGAATACGGTCTAGAAGATCCCATTTACGTTCTTCTTTCATACGTGTAAATGATCCAGCACAAGAAGCATCCAATAAATCCTTATCATGAAGAGAAATCCTTGCATAAAAGTTATTGATAATAATATTATTAGGGAGCTCATGAATAGGACATTTGAGCATTAGTAACTTCAATGTCCTCCAAGCTTGGGTAGTACTCTCTCCATCACGAGGCCAAAAGTTATATATTTGATTTCGATCTTTATGAATCTCACTAGGAGGATAAAATTTGGAATAAAAGAGAGGTACAATTTCCTCCCATTCAAGAGATTGGCCATTCTTTACCAGCTTATACCATTCCTCAGCTCTGCCTTTTAGTGATATAGAGAATAACTTTTTCTTAACTTGATCTATTGTAATACCTGCACACTTGAACAATCTGCATAATTCATGTATAAAAAGCAAATGATCACCAGGATGGACAGTTCCATCTCCAAAATAGTAGTTACCCATAACATGATCAATAATTTTTGTAGTTATTTTAAAAGGATCAATTTTAGCAGGTGGTGGTTCATCTACTACCTTAGCAGTGGTAGTAGCATTCCGAAATAAGAAACTAAGTGAATTATCCATATTGAAAATAAAGTAACAAATAGAAATAATAAAATACTCAAAGTAGAAGTTCCCTTTACCAGTTCCACTCTTCAATAGCGCTTCACTCCCCGGCAACGGCGCCAAAAAATAGTCTTGATGACCCACAAGTATAGGGGGTGTATCGTAGTATTTCGATAAATAAGAGTGTCGAACCCAACGAGGAGCAGAAGGTGTTGACAAGTGGTTTGGATCAGGAATTCTCTGTAAATACTTAGCAAACGGATTTTTAGGGGTTTTTGATAATGTAGATAAATCAGGTGAGAGTAAATAAAAGACAATAATAATAATTGCAGCAAGTGGCCCAATCCTTTCTTTAGCAAAGGACAAGCCGGTTGTATTACTTAAGATGACCAAACATTCTCGAGGACACATGGGAATATAGTCAAGTGCTTTCGCTTCATATAATTGATTAATCTTCTCTGGTTGGATAAGTGTTGTGTGGGTGAACCTATGCTAATATCCTGACCTTACTAGGACTAATACGTACTTGTGATACCCCTTGCAAGCATCCACAACTACAAGAAAGTAATTAAGATAAAAAACCTAACGACAGCCTTAAACTCTGAGATCCTACACTCTCTTATGCAAAGGTTTCCTAATGGGGATTTAGGTTTCTGTCACTCTGGCAACCCCACGATTAGTAGCCAAATATGCAATGCACTCCCCTAGGCCCTTAAAGGTGATGTATTATGTAGTCAACGTTCACATGACACCACTAGAAGAATAGCACCACAACTTAAATATCAAACCATTAAATCTTTATCCACACAATTCCACTACTAACAACATGACTTCTCCCATGTCCTCAAGAACTAAACGAACTACTCATGAGACATCATATGGATCAAGATCAGAGATGAAACAATGATAAGTAATGTTGGGGGGATACCCTCGGGTAGGGTCACGCCGGGGTATAAAGGCCGAGTTAGTTGAGGTATGGCAAGGTCAAAGCAGGTGTTGGCCGAGTCACCTCAAGGCAGGCCGAATCACGGAGTAACCCAGACCCGGGGATGTTCACCTAGCTGGGTCCTAGCCGACTTATGTCGTATGTCGATAAGATGTATCTAACTTCTATGCAGGTACAAGTGTGGCCGGATCAACTAGGTACGATCCGGGTTATATCAAGCTTGTAGGAGAAGGAAGGTATCTCGCTGGTCAAAGGATGACCACTGTACGCAGAGCGTGAGCGAAGCAGACAGAGGCCAGGACCACCGAGGCGTGGCCGACAAAGGTGACGATGCCTATGTCGGATGACGCAGGCGCCGCAGAGGCTCACGTAGCCTCTGCATGGATGACGCTGGGCAAAAGTGACCCGGTCGGTTTACTATTTTGGGAGGAGGCATATTCCCTGGAATATGCCTCGACGTATGCCCTAATTGGAGACCTAGCTACCCCTATATAAGGAGGGCTAGGGCCTCTGTAGAAAGGGGTTGATCTCTAGAGGGTGGTGTTTTACTAGTGTGTTCCCGAGGGCCAGCTAGTGGTGAGAGTAAGAGAGTTTCTTCTTCCTCCTCTCCCCAATACAGCTCAAAGAGCACTTGTAAACTGTGGAAGTGAATCAAATACCAAGCAGCTGTGTGTGGAATCACCACACTATCCCTCCCTGGATTCCCCTAGTGCATTTAGTCCCCACCTTTAGCCTATCCATGGCATCTGCCGTGACACCACCACGATAGTTGGCGTCCACCGTGGGGCTAGCGGCACTAGCAGGGGTGAAGATCCGAATGGGAAACTTCATCGGCACCGGCGAATGCATCGTCTCCAGGCTTGTTCAGCACTTCGGAGAGCTGGATTTCGTCAGCGACAACGCTGGCTGCTTTGGCAAGCGTCCTCTTCCACGCAACGGCCTCTTCGTCAAGCTCGGCGTGCACAATATCTGCTGTCGATGTGTCGTGCGTTCACCCGTGGCACGTCGTCGAAGGAGGCGAGCCACCCCTTAGTGCGGCTCGCGGGGCGCGTATCACTCGCTCCCCGGACCACGCTGAGGTGATGATGGCCGCGCCTAGCGCTGGCGCAAGCAAGGATTCGGCACCAGATCCGGAGGTAACACCTAAGGCACCGAGGAAAAGTAGAGAGGCTAGAGAATGTGCTGCAGCAGGCGATGGATAGCTTGGCAAACCCAGTAGCAGCAGTAGTAGATCCGGCTCAGGCACAGGCCGAGCTAGAGGAGACTAGGCAAAAAATAATAGAGGGTGCAAAAAAGATAGTCGCGGCTCAGCAGTCGTTGAACATGACGCTGCGTGAGTACGCAAAGGCAAATAAAGTAGATGTTGTAAAAGTGAAGGGGAGAAACCTCATGAGTGAAATGAACAAATAAGGTGATACTAGGATTGAGGAATCAGAGAACTGCTTGTCTGTGGTGCTGCCGAAGTATACTACCTCGGCAAAGAACCTCAGGGCAGCAGATGCAGCTGCATCTGAGTTGGAAGGTCTGATGGGTGAAGCCCGTCAGAGACAGCAAGATAGGGTTAATGAGTTGGTTCGGATCGCGAACAGGCAAAATGAGGAACTGCTCAGGGCTAACGCGGAGAGAGCTGGGGCCTCCAAGATCGTTCATTCGGTGGTGGGTAACCCGGAGAAATCTGCTGGGGCTGCATCGTCCCCTCATGGTGGTCCTAGGAGAGAAGAGGTAGTAACCTCGGCCAGGAGGAATAAGCAGATAGTCCCATATGACCTGGCAAGGGCAGGGAAAGGAAAAGAAGTGAAGAGAAATGAGGATCGACGAAGTGTGAGCCGAGGTGAAGCTGGCCGAGGTAACCGCGACCAAGGCAATGCCGGTCAAGGGAACGCTTTAAACGGCAATGCCGGACAGCATAATTCGATAGGTGCAGGGGAACCGCAGCAGTGGAACATACCACAGCAAGAGCGTAGTGTCGGCCAAGGTATGCAACAGAGAGCAGCTCCACAGGAGAAAGACAGATATAATGATGGTGATTCGGAAATGGTGAACGTTGGGTATCCTAGGCCGGACTATCACGTGATAGGGTCAAGATTGGGAAGCAGGAATTTGATGCCTGACGATGCCAGGTTAAAACTGGATCGGCTTTATAGGTCGGAGCAAATTGAATGTCAAGGTCCTCCGGGTCCAGCGTGTTTTGGGCCTCAGATCATGAAGGAACCTCTGGTACCTAACTTCTAGTTACCTAGAGGCACTAAGACATATGACGGCAGCACAAAGCCGGAAGGTTGGTTGATTAACTACGCAACAGCTGAAAAAATTGCTACATGCAACTTGAGATGGGCTGTGAGATATCTACCTCAGATGTTGGAGGGGCCAGCGAGGGTATGGCTAAACAATTTGCCGCCCGGAAGTATTAACTGTTGGATCGATTTTGAGGAAATGTTTTTCAGCAATTTGTCAAGTACGTATCAGAGGCCCAACATGCCACAGACCCTAGCAATGTGCAAGCAGAGACCGAATGAGACAGACCGGGAGTTCTTGACCCGTTGGTGCACTGTGCGAAACTCATGTGACGGCGTAATTGAGTCACAGGCCATAGCTTAGTTTGCGCAAGGTTGCAGGTATGCCAGCATGCTATGGCAAAGGTTGCAAAGGGATATGCCAACTACATTGGCACAAACAATCCGGATTGCTGATTCGTACGCGTTGGGTGACCCGACTCAGCCCAGGCTCATGTCAAACGAGTCAAGCGATGAGGGCTATTAACGAGATGGGGCCGGATCATCCCGGAGAAATGATTACCGGGGTAAAAGATGAGATGATAGACCGGATTACCGGTACAGTTCACAACAAGTTGCAGCTGTGAATCAAGATCAGCCCGGAGCAGGAAGCAACCAACGTCAGAAAACTGGAGGACAACAATGGACACCAAGAAATGATGGCAAGAAAACTTGGACGCTAGAGCAGAAGAAACAGTGGCAGGAAAATAAGGACCGTCCGAGGTATACTTATGAGGCAATGCTGGATCAGCTGTGTAAATTTCACACGCCAAATCCGAGTAACCCAGTGGGTCACACCACTAGGCACTGTGAATGGATGCGAAAGATAGAACAGGGTGGTTTAGGGAATGCCCAGGCACCTCGGAATGATCAACCTCGGCAGGAGTTACCCCGACAGCAATTGCTCTCCGGAGCGAACACGCAACAGTTAATGTTGCCTCCCCCTCCGCCGAGGTATGAACACCATGAGAGAAGGGATGCAGTGCATCAAGTGGAGAACCAGAATCAGCCGGATCAAAGGTACCCCAAAAATGAGGGGAGGAACGAGTACAGAGAGCATCATCAGAGTTACTGCGTGTTCACCACAGAAGAAACAGACAGAAAGAGCTTGTAGCGCCGACACATGGAAGTTAATGCGGTAATGCCAGCGATGACGAGGTATATGCCTTGGTCGGACCAGGAAATTACCTCGAGCATCAAATATCATCCCAGGCTTATGCCAAGTCCTGGTTCGTATGCGCTAGTGTTGGACCCAACATTCATTGGGCCAAACATCAATGTGAGGTTCTCAAAGGTGCTGATTGACAATGGCAGCAGCATAAATATCATGTACTTGGACACGATGCGCAAGTTGGGTATCTCGGAGAACATGCTCCAAGCTACAAGGACAACATTTCATGGCATTGTCCCAGGCATTTCCTGTGAACCCATTGGCAAGGTCCGGGTTGACGTGTTGTTCGGCATGAGAGATAACTGTCAGACTGAAAATTTGGAATTCGAGGTTGTCAATTTGGACAGCGCATATCACGCGTTGCTCGGTAGGCCAGTCCTGAACAAGTTCATGGCAAGTTGTCACATCAGTTACTTGAAGATGAAGAAGCCTGGGCCAAATGGTGTGATTACCATAACTGGTGATTTCCGATGTTCCATTGAGTGCGTGTGAGCCGGGTCTAACCTGGCCGAGTCACTCGTGATTTCGCAAGAGAAGAGAAAGATCCAAGAGGTGGCGGCATTGGCTTAGTCCGCACAGCAGTATCTGCCGGCACTGAGTAACCCGCATGGTAGTGTTTCGTTTCAAGCGACAAAAGATACCAAGAAAGTGCCTGTTGATGATATGTTCCCAGAGCGCACCGTAACAATTGGTGCCGGGTTAAATGACAAATAGGAAAGCGAGCTCGTCAACTTCCTCCGTGAGAATCGGGATATTTTTGCTTGGTCCACGCAGGACTTGCAAGGTGTTCCGAGGGAGTTGGCCGAGCACTCTTTGAATGTGAGACCCAGAGCAAAGCCGCTGAAGCAACCTCTCCGCCGCTTCGCCGAAGACAGGAGAAAGGTCATAGGAGATGAGATAGCTCGGTTGTTGGCAGCATGATTTATCATGGAAGTGCTCTACCCGGATTGGCTGTCTAATCCGGTGCTGGTGGAGAAGAAGAAGGATGATCCGAACGTGGCAGTGGTTTGGCGCATGTGTATTGATTACATGAACCTGAATAAGGCGTGTCCGAAAGACCCATTCCCACTGCCAAGGATAGACCAAGTCATAGATTCCACTGCTGGGTGTGAACTGTTGTCATTCATTGATGCATATTCTGGTTTCCACCAGATACCTTGGAACCCAAGTGATCAAATAAAGACTGTGTTTATCACCCCATATGGGGCTTATTGCTATCGCACCATGCCTTTTGGTTTGCGTAATGCAGGGGCAACGTACGAAAGGTGTATGCGGAAATGTTTGCACGACCAAATTGGTCAAAATGTGCAGGTGTATGTGGATGATGTTCTCATAAAGACCAAGGAAAGCAAAACGCTCCTTGACGATATCAGGCAGACATTCGCGAACCTAAGGAGGTTCCGAATGAAGCTTAACCCGGAGAAATGTACCTTTGGTGTCCTGGTTGGAAAATTACTCGGATTTCTTGTCTCCAGCCGAGGTATTGAATTTAATCCAACTAAAATCCGGGCCATAGAGCGAATGGAACTGCCGAAGTGCCTTAACGATGTCCAGAAGTTCACTAGTTTCCTGGCATCCTTAAGTCGGTTTGTATGTCGGTTAGGAGAAAAGGCATTGCCTCTCTATCAACTTATGAAAAAGTCGGACAAGTTCATTTGGATGCCGCAGGCCAATGAAGCCTTTATCCAATTAAAGAAAATGTTAGCCACTGCACCAGTGTTAGCCTCTCCACTATCAAAGGAGCCAATGTTGCTCTATATAGTCGCAACCAACCGAGTTGTAAGTGCAGTAATTGTGGTGGAGCGCGATGAAGAGGGTAAGTCAGTGCAAAGGCCTGTATACTATTTGAGCGAGGTATTGTCAGCTTCGAAATAAAACTAACCCCACTATCAGAAGATGGCATATGGTGTGTACATGGCGGCAAAGAAGCTGAAGCACTATTTTGAAGAGCACCCAATCAAAGTAATATGTGAAGCCCCCATATCCGAGATAATGAGCAACAAGGATGCAAGTGGCAGGATTGCAAAATGGGCAATTGAGCTAGCCCCTTATGCGCCACAATATGACAGAAGAGAAGCAATCAAGTCTCAGGTTGTGGCTGACTTTTTTGTGGATTGGGCCGAGGTGCAATATGAACCACCATTTCCAGATCCAAACTACTAGAGAATGCACTTTGATGGTTCAAAAACAAAAACCGGGTTAGGCGTTGGAATTGTGCTTACCTCGCCCAAGAAGGACCAGCTAAAATATGTGTTGTAGATCCAATTCACAGCATCAAATAATGTTGCGGAATATGAGGCACTTGTGCATGGGCTCAAAGTAGCAAAAGAAATTGGGATACGTCGGATCCAATGCTTCGGTGACTCGGATCTTGTAGTCCAACAAGTCTCCAGACACTGGGATGCTTTGGATGCAAATATGGCACTATACAAATTTCACGTGCAGAAGATATCAGGGTACTTTGAGGGATGCGAATTTCATCATATACCTCGGGTGGAAAACGAAGCTGCCAATGTATTGTCGAAGCTCGGGTCAACCCGACAAGCAATTCCGCCAGGTGTAGCACTAGAGCACCTCAGAAAACCCTCTATCAGGCCATCCCCAGAGTCCGAGTCAATTTATATCACGGCAAATCCAGAATCGGAGGCTGTGCCCATGGACATTGACGTGGGAAGTGGTTCACGAAACCCGGGGACTGCTTCGCAAGACCCGGGGACTGCGCAGCTTGACCCAGCTGAGGTTATGCCGGTAGATCAGATGGAAATTGATGAGGATGTGTTCCCAGTGCGAGCTATACCAGATTGGGCACTGCCCATATTTCAATTCCTGAAAGATGGAACCTTACCCGCTGAGGAGGTGCTTTCTTGGCAAACTCAAATGAGAGCAAAAGCATACACGATCATCAATTCCGAGCTATACAAAAGGAGTGTGACTAATGTCCTCCAGCGATGTGTTGACCCGGAGGAAGGACTTGACATCCTTCGAGATATACATCAAGGGGAATGTGGGCATCATGCCTCGTCCAGAGCCTTGGTAGCAAAAGCTTTCCGTCATGGGTTTTACTAGCCAAGTGCCTTGGAACAAGTAGAAGATCTCGTAAGAAAGTGCAATGGTTGTCAAAGATATGCTACCAAGACACATATGCCAATGTCGGAACTCAAGACCATACCGATTACATGGCCAATTGCCGTATGGTGTTTGGATATGGTTGGCTCGTTTAAACCGGCGAGAGGGAATATGACCCACATATTGGTCATGGTTGACAAATTTACGAAATGGATTGAGGTGAAGCCAATAAGAAAATGTGATGGAGCTACCGCCGTGACATTCCTCAAGGATATCATCTTGAGGTACGGTTATCCTCATAGTATCATAATAGATAATGGCACAAATTTTGCTGAAGGAGCATTTGCACGTTTCTGCCGAGATAAGAAGATCCGACTGGATGTTGCTTTGGTAGCTCACCCCGCATCGAACGGACAAGTGGAAAGATCCAACGGATTGGTATTATCCGGGATAAAACCTCGGGTCATTGAGTCGCTGCAAAGATCAGCGGGGTGCTGGATAGAAGAACTACCAGCGGTACTATGGAGTTTAAGAACAACTCTGAATCGATCAACAGGCCATACGCCATTCTTTCTGGTATATGGGGCAGAAGCTGTATTACCAGCCGACTTAGAGCATGACTCGCCTTGGGTCACCCAATACACAGAAGCAGAAGTGCAGGAAGCCTGGCAAAATGATGTTGATCTGCTGGAAGAAGTGAGAGAATTGGCATTATCTAGATCCGCCATATATCAGCAAAATCTCCGACGCTATCATAGCCGAAAAGTCAAACCCCGAATTTTCCAGGAAGGTGATCTGGTACTCCAGTTGGTACAACGTACTACTGGCATGCATAAGTTATCCCCCCCATGGGAAGGACCATTCATTGTGAGCAAAGCATTGCACAATGACTCATATTATCTTATCGATGCAAAACCGCAGGAGAAGAACAAGGCGGACTGGTCTGGTGAAGAATCAAAGCGTCCATGGAATGTATCTCTACTTCGTCCTTTCTACACTTAGCAAAGAAGTGTATGTATCTGAGTCTCTCATATGTCGGTATGTATGCCGGCAATGAGCTTATCAATGAAATGCTGGCACCTCGAGAAGTAACTTGGGGACTGCCTTAATAATATTTGTTGTCTTCTATATTCATTATTTATATGTCAGCTGGCGTAAGTTGCTTCTACCTAAGCCGGATCAGTAGTGTGTGTGCACCAAAAACCTAACTCTTCGACTTGCTGCTGTCCAACAAGATTTGGCTTCATGGCAAGCAAGAGAACAAGTTTGGAATTGCGTAGCACATGAAAATCCTCTAAGGAAAGGAACTTAATCGAGCCGACGCTTGTTCTTCAGACTAACCTTGTGTTTACTTTATGTTTACTATGCTGAATTATTTTGAGCTAATCCTAAAGTTTCCAAGTATCGTTAAGTCAATTTTTCAAACTCGGCCTCGTAAGTCATAAAACCGAACCAAGGTAGACACGAGCCGAGCCAAGAAATTGGAGAAACAAGAAAATGAAACTCGGGGACTACGCCCAAGTTAATCCGGCACAAACAACTTAGTAGCAAAATATAACTTGTGTGCTTAATACATTTGCACCCGGCATACCGGGGATCTGATAAACTGCGAAGTGTTTTTAATCAAGGAGCAGCAGGGGGAGGTAACTCTGCACCAGTGGGTGGAACTCCAGCCTCGGCTTCAGCATCATCCTCATCTTCTTCGACGTCCAAGGCTCCGCTCTCATCATCTTCAACCGAACCATCTTCGACGTATTCATCGTCAACAGCATCGAGAAAGCTTTGTCCCTCATTCAACTGATGGATGGGGGCATATTGAATGAGGTTATGGGTGCAACCCTTGCACCGAGCTACACAATCTGGATCAGTGGACCACCTTGACCCGGTGTGCATGCGCTCGAGAAGATCGAGATTAATTTTCTCGTACCATGTGAGCACATAATGGAGCACAGTTTCAGCTCTGGCGCGTCCGACGGATTCCCTCCAGAGATCAAGCTGAGTTTTGCACTCCATTAACTTGTTGATTAGAGCAGCGGAACCCTCCGGAGTGTCTTCACCAGGCTAAAGGGCATTGAAGACCTGGACTGCTGCGCTTAGAATATCCTTGCCGTGGTTCTTCATGATTTCAACTCTAGAGGACAAGCTGACAAGCAGGTCCTCCAGATCAAGAGGAATGGCGCCAGGACCAGCTGGAGTACCTCTCTGCTGGCGGAACTTGGTAACAGCAGTGGATGCAATGGCATCACCCTCTGGAAATTTGTCTGAAAACAAGACAAGTGAAATAAGTAAAAGAGGTTGACCCGGAGAGATTCATGCCGGCTTAAGGAAAAGAACTTAGGAGAGATGTCGATGTGGATCCGGGTCAGCTCCTTAGTGCACTTGTCACGCCTCTCCCGGAGTTGCGCAAGCTCAGCATTCACCGACTCAAGCTTAACGTCGGCCTCCTTAAGCAGTTCTTGGTCCTTGGCGATTTGGAGGTTGAGGCGCTCTCGTTCTTCAGTAAAGTGTTGGCCTTCTTTCTCCAGTTCGGACTTGTGCTGTGCCTTGAGCTTCTTCATGTCTGCCTTAAGCTTGGCAATTTCTTCATCTTTGGTCCAGAGGAGGGCAAGCTCATCATCCTTCTTCTTGAGTTCGGCTTGGTGCTGCCCTGCTTGTTCGAGAAAATGCAGCATCATGTCAGGCACGGGCACACTATCTTCAAGAGAGGCTAAAACAGTTTGTTGACCTGGCAAAGCCGAGGTATGAATATTTGCCGACCCAAGAAGAAAAGGATATAGAGCGCGGAGGAAGTTTAAGCAAAAATGACTTACCCTTTATCTTCTCCAAGTTCTTCCTCCAGATGGTGTTCTCGGCCTCCACCCCAGCTGTGAAATCCGAATGATGGATTAGTTTGGCGGAAAAAGACGAAGAGAAATGGAAAAATGCCAAGGAGAAAACTTACCCCTTTTCTCGTGTTCGGCGAGAAGCGCAGTATGTTTTGCGCACAGCATCTTGTGAGTATCCAAGAGACACTGAAACTCAGCGCTCCGGCGATTGGTGGTCACCTGAAAAAAGTACAAAAAGATAGCTTAGTCATGTGCATATTCGAAGTGTACAAAATCCGGGCCAAGTGGAACTTAACCCGGCTCTAGTTGTGTGCATATTCGAAGTGTACAAAATTCGGGCCAAGTGGAACTTAACCCGGCTCTAGGTGCGTGCATATTCGAAGTGTACAAAATCTGGGCCAAGTGGAACTTAACCCGGCTCTAGGTGTTTGCATATTCGAAGTGTACAAAATCCGGGCCAAGTGGAACTTAACCCGGCTCTAGGTGTGTGCATATTCGAAGTGTACAAAATCCAGGTCAAGTGGAACTTAACCCGGCTCTAGGTGTGTGCATATTCGAAGTGTACAACATCCGGGCCAAGTGGAACTTAACCCGGCTCTAGGTGTGTGCATATTCGAAGTTATTAAGGAGCTACGTTAGTTCTCTAAGGAGCATCCGGCCGAGTAACAAGTTACTCCCCCGGAGGCTCGGGGACTAATGGCTATATCACTAATATCTACTACATGCTAAGGAGAAGGCAAAGTAATGTACCTCCATCATCCGACCTGCAAGGTTAATTGCCTTGGCAGCAGTATTCATTTGGGCAGCAAACTCGGCAGGCCCGAATTTCTCCGGGAGATCTTCATTGTGTATGAACTCCGCCTTGTTCAAGTTGTTTCCAAACTCGATTAAGGTTGGAGGATAACATTCGCCGCTGAGCATGTGGGGAGCAACCAGACCCTTGGCATGGGCCTCCCTCCGTTCAACCTGGGCAACAGCAGGGCTGGTGTGCAAAACGAGTTGCGCATCAGCTGACCCGGCAGGGGTCTCCGTTGTCGGTGGGGTCTTCTTTGAGAGCATGGACGCAAGTGTACGCTGTCCAGCCTCGATAGACGTCGCCTTGGCAGTGTCAGGAGCCTTTTTGCCCTTAGGCTGCTGCTGAGAGGTTGAAGTTTCCGCGGCGGATTTGCCCTTGGGAGTTGCCTTGGTGCTAGCCCTGGTGCTGCTGGTGCCTTCTCGCCGAGGCTTGGAAGACTCGGACGAGGCGGAGGGGCTTGGTGCTGCTGCTGGTGCTTGTGTTGTTGCTGCTGGTGCTGGAGCCGAGGTTGGTGCTGGTGTTGATTTTGGTGGAGGCGCGGTAGATACCTCGGCGGTGGCTTGGGCAACCGCTACCTCGGCAGAGCTGCTTCCCCCTATTCCGAGGTTACCCTCCTCTTGACGAGGTGGGCTAGAACCCGGAGCAGCCACTGAGCCCTCCTTAATGGGGCTCAACGGGCGTGAATCGTCGCCACGAGGGGGAGAAGGGCTATGTCGGAGCAGTGAGGCAATGCCGGATCCACTCTAAGGAACCTCCACCGTGGCCCTGCCAAACCAGATCATGAATGATGAGAAACTATAACAAAGAAAGAACAAATGAATAGCAAAGGGAGAAGTGACTTACTCATCCGAGGTCAAAGGCTCCTTGGGCTTCCGAGCCCTCCGGGTTATGGCCTTGGTTGTAGGCTTGGTGGCAGCTTTGTCCGCGGACTTCTTTCGCCTTTTGGCTGGCTTAGAAGGTTTGGAGGAAGAAGCGGATGCGGCTCCCCTTTTCTTTAGCGCGACTAGGACAGGCTCACCCGTGGCAAGGGGAGGATCTTCATGGATCTGCCCACCAGGGTTAGCTGATGTCGGAAAAGCGTAAGAAAGGGGGAAAACGTCAAATGCCTCCATCACCTCAACGTCCGAATCATCCTCATCGTCAGGCCAATCTCTAATAGAAGAGAGTTTACCGGTGTGTCGCTTGGTCGCATCAGCCATCGGCAGGAACATCTCCTGATCCGGCTCCTCCTCGTCCGAGGCATCTCGATCAGGTGCCCATTTGAGAGAAGTCTCGGTGCCATCACAATAGTTTGCTGAAGAAACATCTAAGGGAAAGAAAAGGCAAAGGGATTAAACCCTATAACAAAGTCTGACATACAATTTAGCTCGGAGAGAGTTTGGGGCACGAGACTTACCGCGGGAGGAAGCCTATCTCGGCAGAAGTGTTCAATCCCCCACACCCACTCAGCGGAGAAGTTCTTGTCGGTGGTAAAGAGGGCCTTGACCCGGCGGTAGATCTCGGTGTTGCTCAACTCGAATGAGGAGGTCCGGCTGGGGTCATGGCCCCAGCTCATGTGGCAGAGTTTGTGCGCGCGTTTCTGGAGGGGGGAGATCCGATTGCGGACGAAGGTGATCATTGCGTCCTCATTGCACAATCCTTGATCCTTCAGCTCCTGGAACAGTTTATTGACTTGGTTCACCAGGGCAGTGGGCTTCTTGGGGACCTTGTCCCACAGATCCGGATTAGGGGGACCCGGAGCGTAGGGGCGGAGCCGGATCAGATCTTTAGTTGTGCCATTTCTGACATAAAAGAAAGTTCGGGCCCAGCCCTTGCAAGAGTCAAGCCCCGTGACTCGTGGGAAAATGGACTATTTCCTAGGAGAAATGGAAGTTGCGCCGAACTGCGTGAGTTGCTTCTCCTCCAGATTAAGCTCTATATTCGGAACCACATTCCGACAGAGACCAAAGAACCGAATCCATAGCTCCTTAGTGGGCCATAATCCGGCGTAACCCTCAATGGTGGAAGCAAAAGCAGAGAGGGAAGTGATGGCGTTAGCCGGAAGATGGTGCGGCTGAAGCTCATACGTGTTGAGCCAGTCGTGGAAGAAGTCGCTGACAGGGAGCCCAAACCCGCGCTGGAAGTGGGAAAGGAATACCACATACTCACCCGGATTGGGTGAGGAGGCAAGCTCCGCGGCGGCGAGGCAGGCGATGACGCCCTCCGGGATATGCCTGGTGCAGTACAGCCAGTTGAGATTGTCCTGGCAAACCTAGGACCCAGCCCAGGCACCACGGTCGGCATTCCCCGCATCCTCCTCCATTTCCTGCTCCGCGACGGCGAGCTCTTCCTCTGTCATCTCTAAGTCACTCTCCTCACTGGCCCTAACGGCGGTGTGGGGCAGTGGCCTAGATTGGTGCGGACCCGTGGCGGAGGAGATTTGTGGTAGGGGCGGCGATGCAGGTGCGCGAGGAAACGGTGCGGCGGCGGCGCAGCAATGCAAGTGTGGTGGCGGCGGGGCTATCATGGGGAAGAAGAAGAAGAAGAAGAAGAAGAGGCAGAGGGGCGCGAGAGTGGGGAAAAGACCCAAGGGGCGCACCCCTCCCCTATTTAACCACGCCCTAGAGGGGTAGTGGGATCGTGTTGTGCGGACGAGCCACACGGTGTGGCCGTGTATAACCCGGATCGACCAATCAGCGATGAGCCACAGGAAGGGCCACAGGGCGCAGCGGATCCCATGACGCGACGTTATGATACAGTTAACGAGGAGGCAGGCACGATGGGATGTGTGCTACAGTAAAATCTTGCAATAACTGCGGCGGTTACTGTAGCAGGCCCTTAAAATGAGGCAAAGTAATGATTAGCCTCCACGTGGGGAAGCATACAAGAGAAGGAAGAATGACCCGGATGAGTATGAGGTGACCAGGCCAGCGAGTGAAAACTCGAAATGTGCCAAGGGAAAGTAAACCTATCAAATCCGAACTATGAGGTAACTCGGAAAAGGAGCAAAAGGCTCGGTAAAATTGAACCTGCTCTGGCCTTAGCAGCTAGGGAAGCTAAGACCACACCAGCTTCAGGGACTAATGTTGGGGGGATACCCCCGGGTAGGGTCACGCCGGGGTATAAAGGCCGAGTTAGCCGAGGTATGGCAAGGTCAAAGCAGGTGCTGGCCGAGTCACCTCAAGGCAGGCCGAATCACGGAGTAACCCGGACCAGGGGATGTCCACCTAGCTGGGTCCCAGCCGACTTATGTCGTATGTCGTGTGTGGCCGGATCAACTAGGTACGATCCGGGTTATATCAAGCTTGTACGAGAAGGAAGGTATCTCGCTGGTCAAAGGGTGGCCACTGTACGCAGTGCGTGAGCGAAGCAGACAGAGGCCAGGACCACCGAGGCGTGGCCGACTGCATGGATGACGCTGGGCAAAAGTGACCCGATCGGTTACTATTTTGGGACGAGGCATATTCCCTGGAATATGCCTCGACGTATGCCCTAATTGGAGACCTAGCTACCTCTATATAAGGAGGGCTAGGGCCTCTGTAGAAAGGGGTTGATCTCTAGAGGGTGGTGTTTTACTAGTGTGTTCCTAAGGGCCAGCTAGTGGTGAGAGTAAGAGAGTTTCTTCTTCCTCCTCTCCCTAATACAGCTCGAGGAGCACTTGTAAACTGTGGAAGTGAATCAAATACCAAGCAACTATGTGTGGAATCACCACACTATCCCTTCCTGGATTCCCCTAGTGCATTTAGTCCCCACCTTTAGCCTATCCATGGCATCTGCCACGACACCACCACGACAAGTAACAATCTGAACATGAACAATAATTCAATGGTTCCACTCAATAGCATCAACTACAACAAGTAATCAACACCGGGAAAGTTTCCCCTAAGAACTATGCAAGATTCAACCCAATTGTTACAGCGGTACGGAGTGGTGGTGATGGTGCTGGTGATGATGATGGTGGTGATGATGATGATGATCCCGATGAAGTCTAGCTTAATGACGGTGTTGATGGCGACGATATGCCCTCTCAGGGAAGGAATTTCCCCAATAGATTTCTGCCTGCCGGAGAGCTCTTTCTCTCTCTGTAGTTTCCGCCCTACAGAGGCGACGGAACCTTCCTGTGGTCGCTCCCTGAGTCTTAGGGTTTCGAGGGGGTTATATACGCCAAAGGGCGATGCCAGAGGTGGGCCAGGGTGGCCACACCACCTGGTGGCATGGCTAGGGGTGGCCCGCGCTAGGGGGTGGTGTGGTCCCCCTATGGCCCATCTCCACTTCTCCTTCTGGCCTCCTTCGTCTTCTGGAAAAATAGGAATTTCCATATATTTTCTGGGATTTTCTGATCTTTGCCAATATTGCATCTGGATAGTGCTTTTTCCATGAGAATCTTGACTCGAGTGGTTCATCCTTCAAAATTCATCAATCATGCAAAAATAGATGAAATAACATAAGTATCATCTCTTAATATGAAATATATCAATGAATAACAATAAATTATGATATAAAATAGTGATGCAAAATGGATGTATCAATAAGCAATACCATATTGATAAGAAATTAATTATGTGTATGATAAGCATTCATATGGACATGATGTCCTATCATAAAGATTATGCAACACATCTACTTATACTCCTCTAGAAACGGATACTCCAAGCAATTTAGAAGTAAGAATAAACATGGTATAGCCTTAGGTACTTTAACATGATGTTTGAATGATAAATATGCAACCTTGAATAAACAAGATCATATGGTTTGTAAATAGATGATAATAACGCATGAATTCACTTTATCCCTAGTGAAGTAACAAAAGAAAGGTAAAAACCATAGTAGATCTTGAATTTCTCGTCATTGTCCAATTAGTACCACCATGTTAATCCATCTAATACACATGTTCCCCCAAACATGTCCTCTCATACAAGTTGGATTAAAGCAAGCAATAAAGAATGAGGTACATAATATGCATGTACCAATACATCTCATACATAATATAGATCAGATCTCAAATATCAACCCATAGAAAAAATATTCACCGCATAGGAATTACATAGGTGACCATAATCATGTTGGGAAGCTCATTGAAGGACATATGCCCTAGAGGAAAATAATAAATGGATTTAATTATCATATATTAGTAAATAGTTTTACACTATGTTATAACTATATCAAGCGGAAACATTGATGCATGCGTGGTATGTAAACAAACCACAGTCCCCAATAGCCTCTATTTGTACTAGTTCATTGGGAAACTGATGATCAAGGTTTCCTGATCATGGAGAATTTATGTCAGTTGATAATGAAGTCATATAATTAGTAAATTGTGTGATGGAAATTACCCTTATAAGTATTGCAACATGACCAAGTCACATAGTTCATGTTGCAATAGTTAGAAACGAAGTATCACCACAAGAATTTGGACGGTTCATGGCGTTCTGATAATTGGATCATTGATAAGAGTAAAAACGTCATAGATGGCCATCCGCGATGAATTCTACGATGAAAAAAAGGTCATGAACCTCACATCATAATTGGATCTATGACTCTTTTCTACCCAAAAACATCACGGGTCATCCGCGACGTTCCTCCAATTTCATCACAGCCAACTGGACGGTCCCGGCCCACGCCCGATCGTTCATGACATTTTTTATCATCATGGATGATGCCACATGGCAGATGGCACTGTGAGCTGCCATTAGCGACACCTGGTGACATCATAGGGGTCGTCAGTGATGTCATTCCTATCGGGACATTTTTTGTCATGACTTGATTTTTTTACCGCCAGTTTCTTACGTCATCATGTCTTCTATGACGTCATGCTAGCCATGATGCATTTCCTTTCGTTGCTACCTACCACTGACAGGTAGAAAGTGGTCCATTTTAATGATAGCACATGGGTCAATTGCAGGATAAGACGTGGACCAATCAGCGCGAGACACGTATCATCTAGAAGAAGTGATGATGCCATCACTTTCATGATGTTACTACATGGTCGTGAAGCTACTAACCATGATGGAAATATTTTGTAAAGAAACAATCAGGATGTTTATAGGGTTACAATACATAATTTGACCAAAAATTCCAGGACAAATGTTTCACTCTAGAGAAATGAATATCAGACTCAAATAAGATATAAGAAGGTTCAACTCATGCCAGACACATTTCCACATATTCACCAAATTGTTTGTTGTGATTCGGACAGCTGAGTTAACACTAGTTGTATTAATGCATTTGCCTCTTCTTGTTTCTTCCTAAGGTCTTCTTATTTCTTCCGCATTGCTTGTAGGTCTTCCAAATACTTCAGCCTCTCTGCCTCGCCAGATTTGTTCACCTTCTATAACTCCTAAATGGCAGAGTGTAGTTCCACATTAACTGCTTTCTAAGCCTCGAGTTGAGCTTCTAGCTGAGACTTGGTTGGTTTTGAAGTACTGATGTCTACACACTTCTGTTCTTGTAGACAGTTGTTGGGCCTCCAAGTGCAGAGGTTTGTAGAACAGCAGCAAGTTTTCCCTTAAGTGGATTACCCAAGGTTTATCGAACTCAGGGAGGAAGTGGTCAAAGGTATTCCCTCTCAAGCAACCCTAGAATCAAGATACAAGAAGTCTCTTGTGTCCCCAACACACCCAATACACTTGTCTGGTGTATAGGTGCACTAGTTCGGGGAAGAGATAGTGAAATACGAGTGGTATGGATAATTATAAGTGGTAACGGTGCTAGAAAATAACTTGATGGCGTGGAAAAGACTAAGGCAAACTGAAATAAAGATGGAAGCAAGCAAACATGTAACAGATCTAATTGCGAACGGTGTATCAATGCTTAGAAACAAGGCCTAGGGATCATACTTTCACTAGTGAACACTCTCATATAAATATCTTCTCTTTATGATACTACTCTTAACTACTCTCCGGTTGGACACTCTAATCCATGGTTGGGCTATAACAGCACACCTCAAAGTTCGCTTTCCACATCTAGATAACCCCACACTGTCACCTTGAGCACTAGATGGTTCCAAGAAACATCACAATTTCATAAACACATCCAACTCCAAATATAACTCATAACAAGTATTTGTAATCTCTAGCCTAAGTTCCACCATGGTGAGCACGTTGTCACTTTCACACACATGGGGAGAGCAGAGATTCATTACAGCACTTGAGTAGCAGAATAGATCTATAGATTACAAGCTCATGATCACAATATGATCATGCATAGAGAGAGATGAACACATAGCTATCGGTAGAACCCTTAGCCTCGAGAGAGAACTACTCCCTCCTCATCATGGGAATCAGAAATGGTGATGGAGATGGCGGTGAAGATCGATGGAGATGGCTCCGGGGGCACTTCCCCATCCCGGCAGAGTGCCGGAACAGAGACTTTCTGACGAGGGTTTAACTCATCAATGCCCATTGTTATGGACTTGGGTTTTGGAGAAGGAGGGAGCGCTGGAGAAATCTATCGGCTAGCAAACAAGCACACAGGGGACAAAGATTTACCCAGGTTCAGGCCTCGTAGAGGTCCCTACTCCTGCTTGTCTGCTCGTCGAATTATCGAAGGAACTGAAGGTTATAGTGGTTCTCAGATGCAATCTGGCGAGGGTTGTGGAAACAAGGGTTGCGTGTGTGTCCTCCTCGCTGCCCCTCCTAGCCCTTATATAGATAGGCTAGGTCTCAGGTAGCAGGTCGAGTCGGTTACAACTTAGGGTTTTCCCCTTCAAACTTTCTATCTTTAGCTTCTTCTTGTTCTTCAAGTCAATCGAGAGTCCGTAGGTTACTTGAGTCCTTCATTTGGGCCTTGGCGACACCGTGGGCCTATACATATTTAGACCGTATATACCAAGCTCGGGTACCTGTAGGGTATACCCATGTCAGTAGCCCCCGAGTGTCCAGTGCAATCGCAGATTCGACTGGGGACTTTTGAAGTCTTTCGAGTGCATGAATGAGTATATGTCGACTGCTTTATTTGTGTCATAGGGATTGTTGATGTATGTGCCTGATATAATCGAAGTATCAGTATCATTTAACCACCTTAGGGTGAAACAACGCAATGTACTCGAACTCGAGTCCCCGGACTCGAATCGGGAAAAGTGCTGGTGTAATTCGACTCAAGCCGCGGAGGTCTTACAGGAGTCCAATTCCAGTTATATGGGTGTGAGCACTTGACGCGTCCGTCAAGGCATGTTCATCGTACCTGTAGGCACAGATACATTTCTGGTAGTGTGCAGCTAATGCGTTGCCAGGCCTTATTCAGGTCTTACCTTCACGCTGTAAGCGTGGCATCCGAATTTCATCATCGCGGAGACGATTCGGGTGACCTAGGAGACGCAGTCTCTTTGTAGGGAAAAATTATGAGGCGGTGTCGCCATGAGCTTCGAGTGTGGATGTTATCAACACACAGTTTTTTGTATAAATAATCATAGGGTGCGCGACCAGCGCTCCCTATGGGAGTATCCCCTGAGTGCCTGGTTGAGTCAAAGACTCAGGCAGGGACTAAAGAACTTTCGCGACCGCTGTCGTCTTTTGTTCGCTTGTTTCTGTCGAATTTGTTTCCGGCGCTCCCTATGGGAGTAACCCATGCCCAAAGTCGAATTATGTTTCGAGTGGTTGGGTTTGGCTTGATAGTCCATGTTCCTGAAAAAGAAAAAGAAAAATCATAGGGTGCGCGACCAGCGTTCCCTATGGGAGTAGCCCCCGAGTGCTTGGTGGAGTCGAAGACTCGAGCAAGGACTAAAGTAGTCGAAGTCTTCTGCTGCGTAGCTTTGATGACGTCAGTGCTGACGATTTCATGACCTCAGTTGCCCGCGTGAGCGAGTTTGACGGGACATGACAAGCAGTGGGCCCTACTTTCTGACTTTGATTTGACTGGGCGTGCGTAATCTTTATTTTAACTGCACCTCCTCGATTTCCGTGCGTAATGGGAGTAGTGGAGGGACGGTTCGCGCTTCCACTCCTCCACGTGTCCAGCACGATGTTTGCCACTCGTCCAGTAGGGTTTTTTTGAGCCATTGGATTGCATCTTCCAGGGGTTTAGTAGCGGCGTTGTGACGGTAATTTTCTCATCTACTCTCATTCATCCTTTGCTTCCATCGCCATTGCCGCTGCTTCTCTGCTTTTTCTGCGCTCGTTTCTTTCAGTACGCTGGACTAGCTCCACTCGTTTCCGAGCTACTTCCTTCGCTCGCATCACCGCCGCGCAATGGGGAATAAGAAGGGAGGCGCTGCGGCTGATTCCATGGCCACCGCTGCTGTGGTGGAGAAGAAAGGCGGCTCCGCCGCTGCGGGCACCAGCACCGCCGTCGGCGGGAAGAAGAAGGCGGCAGGCACCCGCATCACGAATGGTGCGTGGCACCCCTCCATCATCAAGTCATCTGATCTCCGTCTTCTTTGCCAAGATGGAGTACTGTCCGCCACAGTCGCCGACGCGCGCGTCCCCAGCGGTGAGACAATTCCTTCTCCTCCCGCTGGTTTTTGAGTGATGTTTTTAGCATTCATCATTCGCGATCTCTCCTTGCCCCTTCACCACTTTTTTAGGGGCCTCCTTTGTTTCTACGGGCTTCAGCTCCATCAGCTGTCCCCGAATTCTATCCTCCATATCTCTTGCTTCATCACCCTCTACGAGTGATGGCTCGGGATCGAGCCGCACTTCGGCCTCTTCAAGCGCCTCTTCAAATTGAAGTGCCAATCTACATCTGGCTCTTTAGTCTATGATGTAGGTGGTTGCGGAATCCACATCGACCCATCCGCCACCTACTTCGACATCAAGCTCATGGCGTCCGTCCAAGGGTGGAGGGACAAATGGTTCTACATCTATGATAAGAAGGCTAACAGTGAGCACTTCGGACTCGCGCCCTTCGATCCCGCGACGCCGTGCAGGAGGATGCGCTCCTGGAAGAATGTATTCATGCCTGGCGAGTCCGTGGAGACAAATGTGATCTACAGGCGCGTCTGCGACCTCGAGGGTCGCATAGGCAAAGAGGAGGGAGGTTGCGCTCTCATTTGCACTTGGCTGCGCTGTCACGTCCAGCCCCTGCAGGCCAGAGTCCATCCCATGTTTCAGTGGGCTGGCGCTGATGATGCCACTCGCATGTCTGCCGATGGCATGTCTGTGAGTGAGGTGGACAAGAGGGTTCGACTTGTCACCAAGTACACCGTCAAGGATGTGCTCCCCAGTGAGCTAGTTGTTCCTCCATTTGATGCTGCTAACCCTCCTCCTGAGGTATAGTTGTGCTTACGCAGTAGCTAAATTTGTCGATTGCTTCTCTGTTGTTTACTTGCTTTTTGCGGAATTTGTTGTCTGCACACAGGATTGGGCGGTGTCATCTTGTATGCCCCCTCTCCCTGAGGGGATTATTTCTCGCAAAGCCTTGGAAGTGGACGAGTCGGAGTCGACCGTCCCCTCTGATGTGGAGGAGGAAGCCCTCGAGTCTGGTAGTCCGGATACTCGCAAGCGTTCGCACAGCGAGGATTCCGATGCGTCGTCTCCTTCGACTCCGGAAGGTACAGGTCTTGGTGCGGAGTCGCCGATACCTGCTATTCCTGTGAGCGCCGTGGCACCATCTTCTCACAAGAAGATGCGATTGCCCAAGGAGTCCTCGTCGGAGTCAGGAGAGGCCCCTTTTGACTTTGACAATTTTGACTGACAAGTTTTCTAGTTTACTTGTTCTTCTCTGTTTTGCCCATGTTGGCTTGTCTCTGGGTTTGCCCTTTCTTAATTTGGGCTTTGTCTTGTAGTCAAGAGGCGTCGTCGTCTTCTGGCGACGTCCAATTTTTAAAATAATCAGGAGCCGCGACCTCAAGGGCCAAGAAAGAGGTCGAGCGCGCTCCTTCCCCTCCATTGGCGGCCCACTCCGGGCACAACTCTTCCAGTTCTCCTCATGCAGGGGAACATCGAATGGTTGCATGGATGACGGTACAGCTGATATCTTCGGAGTCATTGGAGGATCATGTAAGTGTGAATTTTCTTCTTGTAATGTTGCAGTCGGTGTTCTCTATTGCTTTTGCTGATCCCTTTGTTGTGTGATAGCTCCTTGTGAAGGAAGCCACTCATTTGGCGGAGCAAGTTCTTGTGATGGGCCGCCAGCATGCGATGCTGGAGACACGTGATCGCGTGGTTGAGAGTGAGCGTTCTACACTTCTTCTTCTTTTTCTTCCCCTTTGATATAGTCGACTGATAGTCAACTTTTTGTTTGTCGTGTAGCTGAACATAATGCCCTCTTGCGTGACGCCGCCACCTTGGAGAAGACACTTGCCGCGGCTGTGAAGGGTCGCGACGAAGCAATCGCGGCGCGTGACGAGGCGCAAAGGCGCAAAGAGGATCTGCGTGCCTCCTTCGCAGCCAGGGAGAAGTTGTTCGAAGAACAACTATTCTCGATTGCCAAGGCCCTCTCAGGTACTTTGCTTCTGGATATTGTTATCCTTATCTGCTTCGAATGTTTTTGCCGGTGGCGCTGATGTGTTTCTCCATGTGTGGATTTATGTACAGATGCTGGCGATTTGATCATCGACCCACGGGCCCTTCATCGCGATGACGCTCTGGCGGATGCACTGTCAGCAGTCGAAGACTGCAGCACCGTCGTTCAGGATACGCTCTCCAAGGCCAAAAGCGTACTCAGTCGCCTTCGGGAGAAGCTGATGCCCAAGGCGGAGCTAGTCGAGAATATAGACGAGCTGGTGGAGTCACTCGCCGGAGGTGTGCCTTCCAGCTTCAAGAACTCACTCCGCGCGGCCGGCGCGTCCATGTCACTTGCCATGGTGCAGGCCCACGGAGTCGAGATTGATTCTGCCGCGGTCTCGAAGGCTATGCATGTTAGCACGGACGGCCAGCAGGTAGTCTTCACTCCTTTTGCGACTGCCTGTGGCAAATATGGGCATCATCTGATAAATACTGTCGTGAAGTATTCTGAGGAGCTGCAACGCGCCAAGAAGATAGCGAAAGCTTCGGCATCAGGGGCGGGCGGAAAGTCAGTGGCATCTGACACTGCCACGGACTCGATGAAGCCCCCGAAGCCGTCGAAGAAGCCAGTTGCTCCTTAGTAGCTTTGTAATAGTTGTCTAGTTTATGTCTTTTGCTAAGAACATGCCTGCTGGCAAGTGTATCTGCTGATACTTTTGCTAGTCTTGAATGTATCTGAACCTTTCGCCTTTGTATTGATTTGGTCGTCTTATTTGTTTCTATCTTGACTTGTGGTAGGGTTCATCGAGTGATCCTTTGAGGGAAACTTAGGACTTTCCGCCTCTTGATGATACTTTGGCACCGCCGCGCTCCAGGGTAGATGAACTATCCCTGCTCTCACGACTGCATGACCGCGTGAAGTAGCTGGAGCGTGAGTTGCCCGTGCTCCGTGGTAACGCGGATGTATGGAAGTCGAAGGCAGAGAAAACCGCTGCCCGAGAGCAGTATCTGCTTGGCGGGGTGACGCAACTGGGCGACCAATTCAAGTGTTAGTTTGCTTGCTCTTATATTTTCTTTGTAGTCACTTGCGATGTTGTACTTATGCTACAGTTCGCTGCTTCGTGTAGTTGTCAGCGCACGTCATCCGCAGGATGAGAAGGATAGAATTGCCATTCGTATGCATGATCTCACCCAGGAGCAACTTCAAGAGAGTGGGAATTTCTGGGTAGATCATGATCGTGCGATTGCGCTGGCGACCCTGCAGGATCGCGCGTCGCGAATGCTACACTTTCTGAAGAAGTCACAGTCATGTTTGAAGAACATTTATCGGACGATGTTTCCGCTAGACGTTACTCCATCAAGCCTACTGGCGCTTCTTGCCAAGTTTCAAGATCTGTCCACTGTTCGCGAGTGCGTGAGGTTACAGTTGGTGGCTTGTGCCAAGGCTGATCTATCGTTGGTGCGATTGCACATGCCTGATGTAGATGTTGCGGCAATCGCGTCTGGGCCGCCTGCGCCACCAGCAGGTTCTGCCTGGAATATGATGCCGCAATGTGGCACCCCGCTAAAACCACTACTAGAAAATCGTTGTGTTTTTGTGCATTGCATCATCATGACCGCATGCTCATGTCATCATGCCACATTGCATTTGAGCATCGTCATGTCATCATGTATTTGTTTGTCTAAAACTATTTTCGAAATGCCTAGTTTTGTCTTCTAAATATTCCCGTCTTTAATTCCAATTAAAAACCCCGGCCTCTTCCGGATATTTTCTTTTGTCTACAAAATATCTACAAAAGTCTATTTCGGACAAAATAAAATAACTAAAACTATTTCTTTTCGGACCGGGGAGGCAGCCCAGCCGTTAGGCCAGGCCACCTACTACCTGGCCCGTACAAAAAACCTAATCTAACCCCACCTACTCCTAACCCTAATCCCTCCCCTCTCCACACAGCCACCAACCCCATCCCTCACCTTTTTTTCCCTCCCAGCCGCCACCACCCTCACCTGCTCCCTCCATCTCACCACACACGCACACCACACACGCACACGACGCCTCCTGCCCAACCCCACCCCAATCCCCACGCCACCTCCCCCACGCACCGACCGAGTTGGGCCCCACCCTGCCACCTGCCCGCAGAACCACCTCTCCGGGGATGGATAGCCCACCCCGATCCCCGCGCCCCGGCCCCACCACTCTGCGTCCCCTCCACGCGACCCCCATCTCCCTCGATACCCACCCAGTCTCCTCTCTCCTCCCCACTCGTTGTTCCCCGTCCGCCGCGACACCTGGCCCTCTACAACCCTGAGGCTGCCGCCAAGCCGCCTCGATCCGCGACCTCGACCGCCCTGACGGCCTCCCCAGCGCGTGGGATCCTCTGCTTCCGGCCGCCTGAGCCGGGCGCCTCTCCACCACCGCGGCCGTCCTCTCTGCTCGATCGGGGCCGTAGAGTCCGCCGTCCCGTCTCTTCCACCTCGTCGGCCGACCGCATCACTCCCTAGCGCCCCTCTTCCCCCTGCGTCTCCCGCCTCCGCCCTGCCGTCCGCGGCCCCGCCATCTCCTCCCCAGATTGTCCGCCGATGAGCTCTCTGCCCTGGGCCTCGTCGCCGGCTGCACCGTGCCTCCTCAACAACCTTCGCCGTCCCGTCGCCCGCGCGTGGTCCTCCGTCCCCGACGCCAACCACCGCGCCGCCGCTCTGCCTCGTCACCGAACCAGCGCCCCCACGAACCACTGCTATGCATGGGCCTGCCTCCGTTCTCGTCTCCAGTGCCCTCTCCTCCGTCGGTCGCTTCTCCACCACGGTCGGCCTCCCGCGTGCCGCTGCGGCCTCCGGATTCCCTCGCCTCTCTGTGAGCACCTCACACCACCATGTGCAGGAACCTCTCCACCGCATCTGCTCGCCTTTCCCCGCGGGCCTTTGTTTTGTTGTCGTTCGTGAATGCCTCGTGCTATTTTTTTAACTTTTAGTGTTGGCTCTGTCCGTTGAAGTGTAACGATGTGGTGAAGATTCGATGGAGTCTATGTGATGCTGCTGCTACATGTTCTCGATGAAAAAGCGCGACAACTTGTTCAACTACCTGGTGGTGTTGGTACTACTCGGGTGTGGTACGATGACAAGAAGATGGTGCTGTGGAACACCATGTTCTCAGCCAGAACCTCCCGGTGGACGAGAACGAGAAGTTGAACATGGACATCGGGAGTCTCCAACAAGATCTTCGGTGCCCTTCTAGGGACGATACTCGAAGGCCTATGCAAGACCACCGGCGCTAACCCAAGATCTCCATCACCGAACACCCCAAGTCCTTCTACATGGAACACCGAGTCCTTCATCACAAACCTAAAGACCTATCCCGGAGTTTGAAGACCGATCCCGCCGAAGACCGAACCCTGGCACGCCAAGTTCTTCGACCCCGAGGACCGATCCATCGGAACAACAAGACCTCCGTCCCGCACCGATGGCCGAGAACCCGGACGACAAGGTCGCTGACACGGAACGCCAAGTCCTTCTTCCCGGAACGCCAAGATCTACTCCGTTGTCCGAGAACATTCCCGCCGAGACCGATCCCCGTCGAACCCTGCCGAACCCCGAACCCCCAGAGCCCAAGACCTGTTGAATCCAGATGTGTGACCCTAAGCCCCTATTTTTATAATATGACATTATCATCTGTTGCATATAAATTGATCTTGTTGCATGCATATTTGTCTGTGGTTTGGGGGCATTATGCCGATTCACCTCATAATTAAATATGGAGTCAATATGCGGGATACCTTTGTCTTATTCCAGACTCCATTTAAATTGGTGTAGCGAACCGATGCCATGTTTCGCCCTATTAATACAACATTTAATTTGCGGGGTAGATAAATAACTTGAACCGTCTAATTAATTATCGGGACCCCGGTTCCGCTTAATACTGCCTAATTACACTGCATCTGCATCATATCATAATCATGCTGGATCTTCTGCCCTAGTATTAAATGTTGTATCCGGTTCTTCTTCTAGTGTTTGCTTCTTCGCGGATTAGGCCGATGAGTGGATGCGACTATCGACAGGTTCTCCGGATAATGTACCTTCGGCAGTGTTTCCTAGGCGAGCATCTCTCCCCCTTCTACCTATTTTGCATTTATAGTCTTTATTTCCTCCTATTGATCTATTCCTATCCGTGTCGCGATGCTTTAGTTTCCGTGCACCAGTTATATCCCGTGCAGCCTCTATATTTCCATGGACACCTCCTAATACCTGTTGTTTTGTAGATAGCTGGTCTTGCGAGCCGTAGTTGCTTGCTCAGGTGCGATCTCGTGTTGTCGAGAACCACAGTTGTTGGAATGTTGGCAGATGTTTATGGCGCAGATGCTTTACGGTGGAGTTGATCATGACTTTAAACACAACTATTAAATTGCTAAATATAACTAATGCAGAGGCATCGGTGGGCAATAGATGTTATTTGGTTCTTCCACGCTCACTTGTGTCCCGTAGGACCCGTGTACTTGATACCAGTTCCTTGATTTTTCGCACTATCCACATCTGGGAGGCCTTATGGACCCCCTGAGCTAGAGCTTGATTCATTTCTATTTCTTGGGGCCACAAAGTAGTTTGGGGATTTGTTACTATCCTGTACTTATGCCATGTTTACTGCTTTATTTAAGATTGTGCGTGGAGCACCTGTACTGTTTAGGATCGCGGAGTGTTTTCGCGGTATCGACAAGCCCAGTCACATTTTCGGGTTCCCAGTCGTTTACATCCATTGACGCAAACCCTGGGTCCATTCCAGAGCCGGCCAACTTTGTTGCGGGTAGCTTAGTGAGGTGGCCCCCTAAAATATTTATGAATCCTGTGATCGCTTTGTCGTGAATGCCTCGTTGGGATTTGAGTTGGTTTTTCCATGGTTGATCGAGTGTGTGTTGCTGTTTGTGCACCCCAGCGGGGTAAATCTTTCTGAAAGCCGTGTCTGCGGTTATGGACGACTTGGAGCACAGTATCTCGATCATAGACAAGCATAACTAAAGTAGTGCTATAAATTTGACTTAATATGTGACTAATAATTAGCTCAATTATAACGGAATGGATATTAAAAATGCCAACAACTAGTGGAGCTTGGTCGTAATTGTGTTCTAATATACCTGCCTAGTAAGTTTTACAACTCCAATGGAATGTGAGAAAAGTGCCAACAATTGCTGGGTTTTGGGATTCCTCAGGACAATTATATCTGACTAGTAAATGTTCCAACTACAAAGGAATGTTAACTAAAACTGCCCACTACTTATGCTATCAGGATGACTCATGCTATATATCTGATTAGTAAATGCTGCAACTATAATGGAATGAGTAAAACTGCCACTGTGTGAGTTCCTTGGTCCGACATCCTCGTTTGGTCTCGAGGGGGGAATACCAGGATGGGTATGTTTGGTGTTACTATCAGGTTGGATCCGAATAGGTCTTTCTTATCCCTCTCTAATAGCCGCCAGTTTTACTGAGTCTCTATAGGTTGTTTAGTGCTGCCGCGCTGCCGCTTTAGTCCACCATACCTATGTAGGCGAGAGCCGCCAAATTCTAGCCTCGCCGTGTGCTGGCCTCAGTACTGGCGGTCCTCTTTTTCCTTTGCTCTTTGTCGGCACCCCCTTTTGTTTTAGCAGGTTTGAGATCGACGTCGTTAGCAGGGTTACCCTTCCGGCTTGGCCTGGGCAGGGTTATGGACGCCATTGGTTATTCTTCAGGGCTCTTAGCCCCATTTGCATCTTGTCCGTACTCGGACGCTGTAGCGTTTTCAAGGTGATTTGGATCTTTGTATTGTATATCTGTATTCTTGACCCATTGGGTCGCTGCTATATATATATCTTTTATGTGGGTCCCATCGAGGACTGTTGTGTAATGGTATTACTTCGTTTTCCACCCGCACGAAAGTGCCTGGTGGGCATCCTTGAATCGTTTCTATGTGGGTTTGGCGGAAAGGGCTAAAACTTGCATAGGGCCAATTTTAGGGTGTTACAGAGTGGTATCAGAGCTCAGCAGTTATGATACCCCACAAGTCCAGCCTGTAGGATAACCTAGCCAACGGCCAAAGTAGAGTGTCAAAACTATTTTGTAAAATCGGTTGGATAGATCTAATTAGGTCTGCTTTTACTCCTTACCCTCTACTATTCTCCTCTTACCTCTGCATGATTTGGATCTGTTCTCTTATCTTTTCTTCGAGTCCAGGAATTATCGTGGTTGGGTTTCCGTCGTACCTTTAGGGTTTCGCTTCCTTCTTTGGTAACGGTGCTTGTACATCCACTCTTTGTGCTATCTGAGGAATCCTTCATCTGTTGGACTTCTCTCTGTTCCTTCTTGTGCCTTCCGGTGTTTTCCGACGCGACGACATCATCTACGCCAGATCCGATGAAGCCCTGCATCACTGCTTCGTTTCCGAACCCCGCTTGTTGAGATCTTTAGTCTGATTTCGAGAGTTGATTGCATAATTCAACTATTCATATACAGAGTAATGTTTTGAGTGCGGGAGGAGTCATGACCATACCACTACCCTTATCATTCGCTTTGTACATTGAATTGGAGGATCAATGCAATTTTCACTCCTTCCACGGAAGTTAAAGGTGGCCTTATCTTTTGAGACCTTTATCTTCATCTTTGTTTCTCCGGAGTGTTCTCTCAACAAACACGAGCAATGACCCCTTGTTGGTGGTGTCGCTGATTCAAGACGAAGAAGGAACCTTTGTTAGTGGTGTCGCGAGGATCGACACGAAGCGAGAAGATTCAGATCGCTGGCCTTCTTCCCGGTACCATGAGGCGGATCTCGAGGGCGAGATTCCTTGTTAGTGGTGTCGAATTGTGGCACCCCGCTAAAACCACTACTAGAAAATCGCTGTGTTTTTGTGCATTGCATCATCATGACCGCATGCTCATGTCATCATGCCACATTGCATTTGAGCATCGTCATGTCATCATGCATTTGTTTGTCTAAAACTATTTTCGAAACGCCTAGTTTTGTCTTCTAAATATTCCCGTCTTTAATTCAAATTAAAAACCCCGGCCTCTTCCGGATATTTTCTTTTGTCTCCAAAATATCTACAAAAGTCTATTTCAGACAAAATAAAATGACTAAAACTATTTCTTTTCGGACCGGGGAGGCAGCCCAGTCGTTAGGCCAGGCCACCTACTACCCGGCCTGTACAAAAAACCTAATATAACCCCACCTACTCCTAACCCTAATCCCTCCCCTCTCCACACAGCCACCAACCCCATCCCTCACCTTTTTTCCCTCCCAGCCGCCGCCACCCTCACCTGCTCCCTCCATCTCACCACAGACGCACACCACACACGCACACGACGCCTCCTGCCCAACCCCACCCCAATCCCCACGCTACCTCCCCCACGCACCGACCGAGTCAGGCCCCACCCTGCCACCTGCCCGCAGAACCACCTCTCCCGGGATGCACAGCCCACCCCGATCCCCGCGCCCCGGCCCCACCACTCCGAGTCCCCTCCACGCGACCCCCATCTCCCTCGATTCCCACCCCGTCTCCTCTCTCGTCCCCACTCGCTGTTCCCCGTCCGCGGCCGCACCTGGGCCTCTACAACCCTGAGGCTGTCGCCAAGCCGCCTCGATCCGCGACCTCGACCGCCCTGACCGCCTCCCCAGCGCGTGGGACCCTCTGCTTCCGGCCGCCTGAGCCGGGTGCCTCTCCACCACCGCGGCCATCCTCTCTGCTCGACCAGGGCCGCAGAGTCCGCCGTCCCGTCTCTTCCACCTCGCCGGCCGACCGCATCACTCCCTGGCGCCCCTCTTCCACCTGCGTCTCCCGCCTCTGCCCTGCCGTCCGCGGCCCCGCCTTCTTCTCCTCCCCAGGTCATCCGCCGACAAGCTCTCTGCCCTGGGCCTCGTCGCCGGCTGCACCACGCCTCCTCAACAACCGTCGCCATCCCGTCACCCGCGCGTGATCCTCCGTCCCCGATGCCAAGCACCGCGCCGCCGCTCTGCCTCGTCACCGACCCAACGCCCCCACGAACCGCTGCTGTGCGTGGGCCCGCCTCCGTTCTCGTCTCCGGTGCCCTCTCCTCCGTCGGTCGCTTCTCCACCACGGACGGCCTCCCGCGCGCTGCCGCGGCCTCCGGATTCCCTCGCCTCTCTCCGAGCACCTCGCACCACCATGTGCAGGAACCTCTCCACCACATCTTCTCGCCTTTCCCCACGGGCCTTTGTTTCGCTGTCGTTCGTGAATGCCTCGTGCTATTTGTTTCCCTTTTAGTGTTGGCTCTCTCCGTTGAAGTGTAACGATGTGGTGAAGATTCGATGGAGTCTATGTGATGCTGCTGCTACATGTTCTCGAAGGAAAAGCGCGACAACTTGTTCAACTACCTGGTGGTGTTGGTATTGCTCGGGTGTGGTAGGATGACAAGAAGATAGTGGTGCGGAACACCATGTTCTCGGCCACAACCTCCCGGTGGACGAGAACGAGAAGTTGAACATGGACATCGGGAGTCTCCAACAAGATCCCCGGTGCCCTTCTAGGGACGATACCCGAAGGCCTACGCAAGACCACCGGCGCCGTCCCAAGATCTCCATCACCGAACACCCCAAGTCCTTCTACACGGAACACCAAGTCCTTCATCACAAACCCGAAGACCGATCCCGGAGTTCGAAGACCGATCCCGCCAAAGACCGAACCCTGGCGCGCCAAGTTCTTCGACCCCGAGGACCGATCCATCGGAACGATAAGACTTCCTTCCCGCACCGATGGCCGAGAACCCGGACGACAAGGTCGTCGACACGGAACGCCAAGTCCTTCTTCCCGGAACGCCAAGATCTACTCCGTTGTCCGAGAACATTCCCGCCGAGACCGATCCCCGTCGAACCCTGTCGAACCCCGAACCCCCGGAACCCAAGACCTGCCGAATCTAGATGTGTGACCCTAAGCCCCTATTTTTATAATATGACATTATCATCTGTTGCATATAAATTGATCTTGTTGCATGCATATTTGTCTGTGGTTTGGGGGCATTATGCCGATTCACCTCATAATTAAATATGGAGTCAATATGCGGGATACCTTTGTCTTATTTCAGACTCCATTTAAATTGGTGTAGCGAACCGATGCCATGTTTCGACCTATTAATACAACATTTAATTTGCGGGGTAGATAAATAACTTGAACCGTCTAATTAATTATCGGGACCCGGTTCCGCTTAATACTGCCTAATTGCACCGCATCTGCATCATATCATAATCATGCTGGATCTTCTGCCCTAGTATTAAATGTTGTATCCGGTTCTTCTTCTAGTGTTTGCTTCTTCGCGGATTAGGCCGATGAGTGGATGCGAGTATCGACAAGTTCTTCGGATAATGTACCTTCGGCAGTGTTTCCCAGGCGAGCATCTCTCCCCGTTCTACCTATTTTGCATTTATAGTCTTTATTTCCTCCTATTGATCTATTGCTATCCGTGTCACGATGCTTTAGTTTCCGTGCACTAGTTATATCCCGTGCAGCCTCTATATTGCCATGGACACTTCCTAATACCTGTTGTTTGGTAGATAGCTAGTCTTGCGAGACGTAGTTGCTTGCTCAGGTGCGATCTCGTGTTTTCGAGAACCACAGTTGTTGGAATGCTGGCAGATGTTTATGGCGGAGATGCTTTACGGTGGAGTTGATCATGACTTTAAACACAACTATTAAATTGCTAGATATAACTAATGCAGAGGCATCGGTGGGCAATAGATGTTATTTGGTTCTTCCACGCTCACTTGTGTCCCGTAGGACCCCGAGTACTTGATACATGTTCCTTCATTTTTCGCACTATCCACATCCGGGAGGCCTTATGGACCCCCCTGAGCCAGAGCTTGATTCATTTCTATTTCTTGGGGCCACAAAGGAGTTTGGGGCTTTATTACTATCCTGTACTTATGCCATGTTTACTACTTTATTTAAGATTGTGCGTGGAGCACCTGTACTGTTTAGGTTCGTGGAGTGTTTTCGCGGTATCGACAAGCCCAGTCACATTTTCGGGTTCCCAGTCGTTTACAGCCATTGACACAAACCTTGGGTCCGTTTCAGAGCCGGCCAACTTCGTTGCGGGTAGCTTAGTGGGGTGGCCCCCTGAAATATTTATGAATCCTGTGATCGCTTTGTCGTGAATGCCTCGTTGGGTTTTGCGTTGGTTTTTCCATGGTTGATCGAGTGTGTGTTGCTATGTGTGCACCCCTGCAGGGTAAATCTTTCTGAAAGACGTGTCTGTGGTTATGGACGACCTGGAGCACAATATCTCGATCATAGACAAGCATAACTAAAGTAGTGCTATAAATTTGACTTAATATGTGACTAGTAATTAGCTCAATTATAATGGAATGGATATTAAAAATGCCAACAACTAGTGGAGCTTGGTCGTAATTGTGTTCTAATATACCTGCCTAGTAAGTTTTACAACTCCAATGGAATGTGATAAAAGTGCCAACAATTGTTGGGTTTTGGGATTCCTAAGGACAATTATATCTGACTAGTAAATGTTTCAACTACAACGGAATGTTAACTAAAACTACCCACTACTTATGCTATCAGGATGAATCATGCTATATATCTGATTAGTAAATGCTGCAACTATAATTGAATGAGTAAAACTACCACTTTGTGAGTTCCTTGGTCCGACTTCCTCGTTTGGTCTCGAGGGGGGAATACCAGGATGGGTATGTTTGGTGTTACTATCAGGTTGGATCCGAATAGGCCTTTCTTATCCCTCTCTAATTTCTGCCAGTTTTACTGAGTCTCTATAGGTTGTTTAGTGCTGCCGCGCTGCCGCTTCAGTCCACCATACCTATGAAGGCGAGAGCCACCGAATTCTAGCCTCACCGTGTACTGGCCTCAGTACTGACGCTCCTCTTTTTCCTTTGCCCTTTGTCGGCATCCCCTTCTGTTTTAGCAGGTTTGAGATCGACGTTGTTAGCGGGGTTACCCTTCCGGCTTGGCCTGGGCAGGGTTATGGACGCCATTGGTTATTCTTCAGGGCTCTTAGCCCCATTTGCATCTTGTTCGTACTCGGACGCTGTAGCATTTTCCAGGTGATTTGGATCTTTGTATTGTATATCTGTATTCTTGACCCATTGGGTCGCTGCTGTATATATATCTGTTCTGTGGGTCCCATCGAGGACTGTTGTGTAATGTTATTACTTCGTTTTCCACCCGCACGAAAGTGCTTGGTGGGCGTCCTTGAATCGTTTCTATGCGGGTTTGGCGGAAAGGGCTAAAACTTGCATAGGGCCGATTCAAGGGTGTTACACGCACTACCAGGCGGTGGATCGCCTAGCAGAAGAGATTGTCGAGTTTTTTGAGGAACAAACCAACGTTCTTTTGCTGAAGTAGTAGCTTAGTTTGTACCCTGCACATAAGTGTACTCGTGTTGTAAAATTCATATAAATAATGTAAATAATTTATTGTCGAATATGCATAAAAGCTTTGTTAGCATGAAGTGCGTTGCACTATGCAAGTCCTTTTCATTACCCTGGCCATGCTCTTATCTCAGTCCCTTGCCAACCTGTCAGGTGTTTTGCAGTTGGGTTGTGTTAAGGGTTTTGATTGATGTACCAGCTACTCACGATATCGCATTTTTGGTTCGTAGAACAGATGTATATAGGGTAGCGCAGCCCCTGAGTAGGTAAGTTGGAAAAGTATGAACACAGAGTTTTGGGGCACTTAGCTTTATTTATTCGAAGGACAGTGCGAGGTAAAATGTGTGGCTAAGTAGCCTTGGCTGAGTAGCCTTATTTGCAATGTAAAAAGTAAAAACGGGTAAGGGTAGAAGCGTCACAGCTGTGCGACGTTCCAGGGGTTGGAGTATGTGACTCCTGTCTCTAAATCTTGAAGGCGATAGGCGCCACCTGGGATTACTTCTGTAATCACGTACGGTCCTTCCCAGGGGGACTCGAGCTTGAGATGCCCCTGCTGCTTCAGTCACAGGACCAGGTCTCCTTCGGCGAAGGATCTGGGGCGTAGCCTCCTACTGTGATAGTTGCGCACGTTCTGCTGGTAGATCGTTGATCTTTTTGCGGCGATTTTCCTTGTCTCGTCAAGGAGGTCGGCGGAGTCTTCGAGTGCGAGGGATGACTCTTGTTCACTATAAGCGACCACACGCGGCGCCTTGTACCGTACCTCGGCGGGTAGCACTGCCTCGGCTCCGTGCACCATAAATAATGGCGTGTAGCTCGTGGCAATGTTTGGAGTTGTGCGTAGGCTCCAGAGTACGAATTGCAGTTCGTCCGGCCAACAACCCGCGGCTTGTTCGAGTGGCCGGAGGAGTCGCTTCTTGATGCCGCCGCAGACGAGTCCGTTTGCTTTTTCCACCTGACCGTTGGTCTGTGGGTGCGCTACCGAGGCGTAGCTGATGTTGATCCCCAGGTTCTCGCATAATTCTTGGAACTCCTTGGATTTGAAGTTCGTCCTGTTGTCGGTGATGATGCTGTGCGGTACTCCGAAGTGGTAGACCATGGATTCAAAGAATTTGACTGCGATGTGGCCTGATTGGTTGGTCACTGGCATGGCCTCAATCCACTTGGTGAATTTGTCGACTACGACCAAGAGGTAGATGTAGCCTCCTCGTGAGGACCTTGGAAGTTTGCCAACCATGTCGAGTCCCCATTGCGCGAAGGGCCAGGCCAATGGGATTGGCCGTAGCTCTACGCCTGGTGCGTGCGGCTTGTCCGTGAATCGCTGGCAAGCGTTGCATTTTTGGACGATGTCCTTGGCATCGCGCATGGCCGTAGGCCAGTTGAATCCAGCTCGTAGAGCTTTGGCAATGAGGGCACGACTGCCGGCGTGGTGCCCGCAGGTTCCTTCATGGATGTCGAGGAGGACAACTCTTCCATCGGCCGTGGAGACGCATCGTTGGAGTACTCCTGTGATGCTGTGTTTATACAGTTCGCCGTTGATAACAGTGAATGCCTTGGATTGTGGCACGATGTGCCGTGCATCAGTCAGGTCTTCCGGGAGCCTTTTGCTGAGGAGGTACGTGATGTACGGCTGCGTCCAGGATTGCTCAATCATCATGACACTCATTGGACCCTCGAGTCATGTGTCCCACCCCAAGTCATCGAGTTCCATTGACTCATTGGGCGGCATAGCCCCCGAGTCCGTTGCTGCGCTTGTTTTCTTCTCTGCGGCCTTTGGCTTGATGGATCGTTCGTAGATGCGCTCGAGAAATACCCCAGGTGGTATGGGGGCGCACGTAGAGCCTATGTTGGTGAGTGCGTTCGCCTCTTCGTTGCTTTCGCGACCTACGTGTCGCAGCTCGCAGCCGTCAAAGTCTCCTTCGAGTGTGTCGTAGAGGTCGCGGTACGCGATCATGTTGTCATTCAGTGCGTCGCATTCATGCATCATTTGGTTGACGACCAACTTGGAGTCGCCGTATATGATGAGCCTCTTGGCGCCACAGGCTTTTGCCATCCTCATCCCGTGCAACAGGGCCTCGTATTCATCTTCGTTGTTGGAGGATGTGAACTGCATTTGCAGGATATACTTCAGTTTGTCCCCTTAAGGTGATGTCAGTATGACGCCTACGCCTGCTCCGTCCTTTCGCTTGGACCCATCGAAGTGCATTGTCTAGAGGTAGGACATGTATGGTTTGTCCGGGAGCTGGTTCTCCATCCAGTGCACGAGGAAGTCAGGGAGAACTTGCAACTTTATTGCGTCGCGCTTTTCGTATGTGATGTCTCGTGGACACAGTTCTATTCCCCAAAGTGCGACTCGTCCCGTGGCGTCGGGGTTATTGAGGATATGCCCCAACGGGGCGTCGTTGACCACCACTATTGTATGTTCCTGAAAGTAATGGCGCAGTCGCCGGGCGATCATGAAGACACCGTACGCCAGCTTCTAGTAGTGCGGGTACCGCTGTTTTGTTGGCGTGAGGACCTCGCTGAGGTAGTATACTGGGCGTTGTACGCCGTGGACCTTGTTTTCCTCAGCTCGCTCGACGACGAGCACTGTGCTGACTACCTGGTTTGTGGCGGAGATATGCAGCAACAGTGGTTCCCTTTCTCGTGGGGTCACCAGCACTGGCGAAGTGGATAGCGGGCACTTGAGGTCTTCGAATGCTTCTTGCGCTTCATTGGTCCACTCAAATTTTTCAGCTTTGCAGAGGAGCTGGTAGAAGGGCAGCGCCTTTTCACCCATCCGACTGATGAATTGACTGAGGGACGCGATTCGCCCAGCCAGCTGCTGAACGTCCCTTATGTTTTTCGGCTTCTCCATGGCCAGTATGGCTTTTATTTTCTTCTGGTTTGCCTCGATTCCCCTCGCGGAAATGAAATACCCGAGTAGCTTCCCAGATGGTACGCTGAAGGTGCATTTGTCCGAATTGAGCTTGATCCGGTAGCGGTCGAGGTTGGCGAAGGTTTCAAGCAAATCATCGATTAGGGAGGCTCCCTCCTTGGTCTTGATTACTATGTCGTCGACATACACTTGAATGTTGCGACCCAGTTGTTCCTTGAGGCAGGCCTGCATGCACCGCTGGTAGGTGGCTCCCGTGTTCTTTAGCCCGAAGGGCATTGTGTTGTAGCAGAACACACCAAAGGGCGTTGTAAACGCTGTTTTATCTTGATCTTCCTCCTTCATTCGAATCTGATTATAGCCTGAGTAGGCGTCGAGGAAGCAGAGGCGCTTGCATACCGCAGTGGAGTTGATGATCTAGTCGATGCGCGGCAACAGGAAGTGATCCTTTGGGCAGTGCTTGTTTAGAGAGGTGAAGTTCACGCACATCCGCAGGATATGCGTATCCTTTTTTGGTACCAGCACCGTGTTGGCGAGCCAAGTGCTTTCCTTGATCTCGCGTATGAACTTGGCTTCAAGGAGTATGTTGATCTCCATTCCAACTGCCTGCGCTCGTGGCTCAAACAGTCGCCGGATTCTTTTCTTGACCGGCCTTGCGTCGGGGTTGACGTTGAGTGCGTGCTCGGCGAATTCCCTGGGAACTCCTGGCATGTCCGCAAGACACCAGGCGAAAATTTCCCAGTGCTCACGGAGGAATTCGACGAGCACGAGTTCCTATGCGGGGCTCAAGTTGTTGGCAATGAGAGCCGTCTTGGCGGGATCCGATGGGTGGCCCTGCACTTTCTTTGTGTGCACCGATGAGTCGAAGGAGAGATCAGGTGAACTTGGCCGGCTCAGCGGAGGCAGACTGTTGTCTGTCGACTCCTTTAGTCTCGCGAGTTCCTCCTGCATGCCGAAGGACTATGAAATTCTATTGAATTCCCTGTCGCAACTGTTAGATCTCTCGAAGCTCCCATTGATCGTGATGACGCCATTGGGACCTGGCATTTTCATCTGCAGGTAGGCGTAGTGGGGTACTGCCATGAACCTAGCAAACGCGACGCGCCCAAGGATGCAGTGGTACTGTGAGGGCCAGTCGGCGACCTCAAAGTCGATGCGCTCGCGCCGGAAGTTCTTCGGCGTGTCGAAGATGACGTCGAGGTTGATTTTTCTCGGGGGGTATACACCTTTCCCTGGGACGATGCCGTGGAACGTTGTGTCCGAGGCCTCCAAGCAAGTTAGAGGGATCCTCATTGCTCGCAAGGTACTCGCGAATATAAGGTTGATGCCGCTTCCGCCATCCATGAAGACGCGGCTCATGTCGAAGCCCCTGATTTGCGCCTCGAGTACGTGGGGGAAATGTCCTGGACGGGGTAATTGAGGCGGATGGTTGCGTTTGTCGAAGGTGATGCATGACTCGCTTCCACTGAGGTACTCAGTGGTATATGGTGGCGAGTGTGTGGCCAAGTTGACTTGGCGAGTGATGGCCTTCTGCACCCTATTTGAGGGGCGCCCCTTTTGGATCATCATGGTGCCCATGGCTCGTGGGTACGGTTCGCCTCCGTGGTGCTGGTCCGGTGCAGCTACATTCAGGGGTGGCCCAGGTGGTGGTGGCGGTGCGCCATGTGCCATGGCGCCTGGAGCGGCTCCGTAGCCTCTTTCGACTGCATTGCGGTTCATCCGAACCAATCCATCATGTAGCTTGGGGAACTCGCGGCAATCCTTGAGGAGGTGGCTGGAACTCTTCTTGCCATCATGCTTGTCGATGTAGAAGTGTACCGTGCATGGCCCGGACAGTTTGTCCTCAATGGAGGTCGCGGGTGCCTCATCGCGAGTGCGGCGTTTCCACACTTGTCTGGTTTTCCCGGAGTCGCGGTATCCGCCGCTATGGTATCTGTTGTTGCGGTTATCGTCGCGTCTGTCGGCGTAGCCAGCCGCGACCATGTTGACGTCATCGCGGTCATCGTAGATGCGCATGCAGCGCTTGCCTCGGCGATCGCGTCTGTGCTCGAGTTCCGCCTCCTCGTCGGAGTGAACGCGATTTTTCACCGAATCTTCTCCATCGGCCCACGGATTCGCGATCTCCATCAGGTGCTCGATGGTCTGGGGCTTTGAGCGGCCCAGCTCCTCCCTGAGTTCTAGGCGGCGGACGCCACCGTTGAATGCGTCAATCGCGCGATCCTCCGAGATGTTCTCTGCGGAGTTCTTGATGATGGACCACCTTTGGATGTAGGAGCGCAGCGATTCTCCAGATCTTTGCTGGCAACCTCTCAGCTCTTCGATTGATGCGGGTCGCTTGTATGTGCCCTTAAAGTTGCGCACGAAGCTGTAAACCAGCTCATCCCAACTACGAATAGATCCGCGTGGGAGGTTGTTGAGCCATGCTCGGGCGGCGCCTTGCAGCTGTAGCTGCAAGCAATGCATGGTCGTGCTTCGACTGCCTCCGTGGAGCCTGACGGAGGAGATGTGGTCTTCCAGCCAGATCTTTGGGTCCTGTAGGCCATCAAACCTTGGGTTCTCTGACGGGAGTTTAAACCCTTTAGGCATTCGCTTCTACCTAATGGATCTGCTGAAGCATCTGGCGCCGCAGAGCTCCACATCTTCTTCTTCTGTGTCAGTTGACCGAGCACGTCGTGCCCTTGATTTGTCGATATTGCGCTGCGTGAGGTCGTCACGCGCATCATAGTCACGGTCGTGTCGCCGTGAGCGGCGGCGTCGAGACAAGTCGTGACTATCGTCGCTGGACGAGGGCCAGGAGTAGCGCTTTGCTACCGCCTTGCCTTCTTCGGCTCTGGTGTTGGCTCCTTGTCGGGGGCGGCCTCGATTAATCCTAAGCCCGTGATCGTAGATCGGTGCATGGCGGTTCAGGGATCTCCAGCTGATGGCTGGTTGTTAAGGAGGTACATGGTGGCCGCTGTCACCGCAGCCTGCGGCGTCTTGGGGACCACGTTGCCTCGTGTATCGACTGTCATAGAGTCTAAGTCGAGGAATTTTGCGGCTTCTATGCGTTCTTGCTCAGTGAGATGGGCCATCCGAGATTGCCTCTTCTTGGCGAGGTACTCGTTGCCCCTTGAGGAGGATCCCCCGTAGGAGGAGATCCCAGCACGACGAAGGCTCGATTCGTCTGCTGCCTTTTTACGCGCTTCGAGTTGCGCGATTGTTTGCACTTGGCGCTTGAATTCTTCCTTCAGGAGCCAGTGATAACCCATCAGCAGTTCTTGCGGGGATCCGAAGGGTAGAGGTGTGCCTCGTAGGGCCTCGCGGCAGCGAGCCCATTCTTGCTCGTTGAGCCTGATCACGACGCGTTCGCCGGTTTGCTCATTGAGTATGATTGGAGGTTCGATTGCTCCTCCATTGTCGACGGGGGTGCGATTGTCACCGTTACCGCCGTTGCCACCATTGCCACCGTTGCCGGCGTTGGGCGGGTCGGTGCCGTTACCGGGATTGCCACCGTTGTCGCGATTGGCAGAGGTATCACCTGCATTTATGACGGCGCACATGAAGTGATTGGGGAAGCTGCTGCTTCCAAAACTCTCAGATCAGGAACCGTAGGTTCCATCTTCAGTGGCCAGATCACTCAGATCGGAGTCGTGACTGTTGTTGCTGACCGTGTTCTTGACTGCTGTCGGGGCGTTGAGCTCACTAAGGGTGTCGATCGATGGAGGGAACCATGATGCTGGGGCAATCGCCGGTGATGTCGGCTGATCAGGCATGCGAAGCGTGCCCATCTGACCAACTTGGAAGCGGAAGCTCCCGATCGCCAGGCTGATTCCGTCGCCCACGGACTCAAAGGCCGAGCGAGTGGCTGGCGTGTGGATGGTGAAGTCGAACGCGCCGAAGTGCTGGCGAATCTCCACTGTTGCGGAGTTGTAGATCGCAGTTGATGGGGCCGAAGAAGCCGCAACATCAGCACTCCCAATTCCCACAGACGGCGCCAATTGACAAGGGTTTAACTCATCAATGCCCATTGTTATGGACTTGGGTTTTGGAGAAGGAGGGAGCGCTGGAGACATCTATCGGCTAGCAAACAAGCACACAGGGGACAAAGATTTACCCAGGTTCAGGCCTCGTAGAGGTCCCTACTCCTGCTTGTCTGCTCGTGGAATTATCGAAGGAACCGAAGGTTACAATGGTTCGCAGATGCAATCTGGCGAGGGTTGTGGAAACTAGGGTTGCGTGTGTGTCCTCCTCGCCGCCCCATCCTAGCCCTTATATAGATAGGCTAGGTCTCGGGTAGCAGGTCGAGTTGGTTACAAGTTAGGGTTTTCCCCTCCAAAATTTCTATCTTTAGCTTCTTCTTCTTCTTCAAGTCAATCGAGAGTCCGTAGGTTAGTTGAGTCCTTCATTTGGGCCTTGTCGACATCGTGAGCCTTTATGTATTTAGACCGTATATACCAAGCTTGAGTACCTATAGGGTATACCCATGTCACTTTCTGTCCCCCGAATCTCCCCTTCGGTGGCGGCGGCGCTGCGGAACTTTTCGTGGCTGGAGGCTTGACTATTTAGGGTTTATGCCTCGGGAGGCTTCTTATAGGCCAGAGGGCAAGGTCGGTGGGCGGCCAGGGGGCCCAGACCATGCCCTGGCTCGGCCTGGGGGGACCCGCGCCATGGGGTGGTCCCTCTCCGACTCTCCTTCTGGCCCCTCTCCGACTCTCCTTCTGGCTCCGTGAGTCTTCCGGGAAAATATCAACTTTGGCTTTTGTTCGGTCCAACTCCGAGAATATTGATTTTCTGACTTTCCTGGAACCAAAAATAGCAGAAAACAGGCAACTGGCACTGTGGCACTAGTTAATAGGTTAGTCCAAGAAATCATATGAAAAGTACTCCAAAGTGTGGACAAAACACAAGAAAGTAGATAAAACCAAGCATGGAACATGAAAAATTATAGATACATTTGCAATGTATCAACATCCCCAAGCTTAACTCTTGCTCGTCCTCGAGTAGGTAAGTGATAAAAAGAAAGAATAATTTTTTAGGTGACATGCACCATCATAAACTTGATCAAAGTATTTCTAAAACATTCAAAGTTGGGATCATAGTACTTCAATCATAACATGAAAGATAAAGTTCTAGCAATAAGACAAAGAAACTATGTTGCAACATGAAAAGGCACAAACAAAAGATTCATGAATAAAAATGCTTTGCAAGACGTTTGTTTGTTTCACATAAAGAAAACATAGCATAGTGGCATTCAGCTTGTCCCTCATAGAGTAGAAAATATAAATGCATAGGACACCTTCAAAGTTCATAAGAGTGACTAGATACAAATAGTTTAAAACAAGCAATATCAAGACTATGCATCAATCAACAAGTCTTGGGACAATGCACATAGAACTAAGAATGGCCACTACGCTCTCAAAGTAGGTGCATAAAGGTAGAAGGTGGAGACTCAACATATAAATGGAAGAAAGGCCTTCATAGAAGGAAGTAGGGATTCAAGTCTCATAAAGAGCTTCCAAAAATTATGGTACTTAATAGCTTTCAGCTCTCATTGCCCCTATAATAAGCATCTTGAAGGTGATTAAGGTTAAAGTGACACAACTAAGAGGATATGCTTGACAAATTATAGGCCAAAATCTCATGCCCCTTACTTACGAAGACCGAACCTCATGCTACTTAACTTTAGTCACGAGTAATCTCTTGTCATTGTAAGTACATGTGTACCATAAAGAACCACCAATGGGGTACCCCTTGCACATGATACAGGAGCTATCCCATAATCAAAATGACAAGGCAAGCAGACAATGAGCATCTCAGCGATCTTTTTATTTGCTATTTGCATAGGTTTTTATTGAGGATGCTTCATAGAGTGCTCATTATGGTGATGCTGCAAGTTTCCACCATGATTAGGCATGGCTTAGGCTAGCGGCCGAGGCGTTTCTCTAACACACATACAAACTCCATGATCTTACAATTTCCACTTTTATTTCACACCGTCGAGATCCGGAAGCAAAAGAACATGATATCAACGGGGTACAAAGTACAAGTGCAATGTTGAAAGCGTTCCCCATGATACATGGTTCTGCTAATTTCAACTTATAAAGTGCAAGAATATACGAAACAAAGAAGGACCCAATGGTTCAAGTTTATTAAGGGCAGGAAAAGTAAAGTGTGCCATCAAGTTCGTGAGAGCTTTAATCACTAGTTTTCTCATAACAAGTTTAATTTGGAAGGTAGATAAAAACATGAATATACTTGGAATAGAATTTGTTAATAGGTAGGTATGGTGAACTCTTTGGAATAACTTGGTTTAAGGAGTTGGATGCATGAGTAGAACTCACACTTTGTTACGGGGGCTAGCAAAAGACTAGGAGCGACAAACTAAGAGAGCAATAATGGCCATAATCATGCAGAGCGACAAAACATCATTGATCAAAGCATAAAGTGATACTACAAGTTGAAAACTAAAGGATCATAAAGGCTATGGTGACTTGAGATAGTCATAACATGGTGTGAGCATGCGCCAAGTCAACCCAAATAAAGCATCAAAGGAGAATACCACTATACTATGCTTTAATATGCTAAAACAACGCATGATTCATCCAAGGCACATTAAAATATATCAATTGTTTATAACAAGTCATGGTACAGCAAATAATACTAAGCATAAAGCCAAAACAATATCAAGCATGACATGACAAAGCATAGGCCACAGTCAAAAACAAGCTCTCTTTACTACTTAAGCATGAACTTTTCCTACTCTTTCCAATCCAAACCAAACTGTTTGAAAACCAATGTATGAAAGAGGGGGTCCAACCAATTTATTCAAGCAAACTAAGAAAACCAAGCAAACAAAAAACTAAAACGAAAACGAAAAAGAAGACGCTCCAAGAACAACACAACTGTGCATGAAACAATAAAAATGAAGTGATTGGAAGAAACCTGGGATTTTTATTGATGAAGAAGGGGATGCCTTGGGCATCCCCAAGCTTTGACGCTTGTACTTCTTGGGTATTTCTGGGGGTGACACGCGTGGCATCCCCAAGCTTGAGCTTTAGTCCATCCTTCATCTCATTACTTATTCCTTCCATACACCTGAAATGTTTCCTTCATACAAAACTTCACACAATCTTTATTAGCAACATTAGTGCACTCAAGATAATAAGTCTTTTAGGTTCAGTTCTAACACCAATAAAACTTCTATTAAAACACGAGCTACTGTAGCACTTCCCTCAAAGAGCTCAATTCCCAAAAAGAACTCAAAAAGGAACCAACAAAGAGCAAATGCAAATAATGGCAGAAATCTGTCAAAACAGACCAGCAGGTAAAGACGAATTTTTTCGAAGACCTTCTATTGCTCAAATCAAAAAGTGTTGAACTAACGAAAGTTAGATAACAACCTGGAGCAGAAGCACAAACATTCACGCCTCAAAACGACGTACAGAGATTTTACATGAATTTTTACGGTGAAGCACAGAAATCTGTTTCGAGACAGCAACTTTCCAAATCATTACTTCTCTCTCATTAGAGGTTACTCTTGGCACAAAAAGCAAATAAAAAGGGTAAGGAGCGGTTATTACAGAGGTAATAACTTCCAAGACTCATCTAAAACTTTTGGGTTATCTCCCAATAAATACTTTTGTTTAATGCCTTTAAGTTGGGCATGATAATTTGAGAAGATGCTCACATAAGACATATGAATTGAAGTAAAAGAGAGAATCAAGAAGGAAATTCAAAGCACATTTAAGTCTAACCCACTTCCTATACATAGGAATCTTGTAAAGAAACAAGTCATGAAATCACAAAGCAACAAGCATAGTAAAGCAAAACAAGTGCAACTTCAAAAATTTCAACATAAAGAGAGGAGACTTAATATTATTGAGATACATAAAACCATGTTTCCCTCTCTCATAATAACTTTCAGTAGCATCATGAATAAAATTAACAATATAACTATCACATAAAACATTCTTATCATGAGCCACATGCATAAAATAATTATTACTCCCCCTATAAGAATAGTCATTCTTATTAATCATAGTGGGAGAAAATTCAACAAAATAGCTATCATTATTATTCTCATCACAATAATCATCAAATATAGGGGAATATTGTAATCATAATTAATTTTCTCCTCAATAGTAGGTGGACTGAAAATATCATATGCATCATTGTAATCATCATATATTGGAGGTTTGGTATCATCATAAGAAATAGAATAGCTATCTTCCAAAGCTGGGGAACTAAAAAGATCATTTTCATAAACACTAGCTTCCCAAAGCTTAGACTTTTCCATAGCATTAGCAATAATGGTGTCCAAAGAATTCATACTAACAACATTGCTATTAGCACGCAAATAAAGTTCCATAGGTTTTTTAATTTTCTCTTCAAACACTTCATGTCCTAACTCAAGATAAATACTATAAAGCTCTCTAATTTTGTTGTTGTTTTCCATTAAGCCTAGCTAGTGAAAACAAGAAACAAAAAGAAAAAATTGCAGAATCTAAAGGAAATAACTTCGAGCACTCACACCAGAGGATGTGAGTACCTTTTACCTTACCTCCCTGGCAACGGCGCCAGAAAATAGGCGTTTGTCGTGGGAGGTTCTTCTTCTTTAATCCTCCGGTGTGAATACCTTTTACCTTTCCTCCCCGGCAACGGCACTAGAAAATAGCTTGATGTCTATGCACTTCTATTCTTGTAGACAGTTGTTGGGCCTCCAAGTGCAGAGGTTTGTAGAACAGCAGCAAGTTTTCCCTTAAGTGGATTACCCAAGGTTTATCAAACTCAGGGAGGAAGTGGTCAAAGGTATTCCCTCTCAAGCAACCCTGCAATCAAGATACAAGAATTCTCTTGTGTCCCCAACACACCCAATACACTTGTCAGGTGTATAGGTGCACTAGTTCGGCGAAGAGATAGTGAAATACGAGTGGTATGGATAATTATAAGTGGTAATAGTGTTAGAAAATAACTTGATGGCGTGGAAAATACTAAGGAAAACTGAAATAAAGATGGAAGCAAGCAAACATCTAACAGATCTAATTGCAAACGGTGTATCAATGCTTAGAAACAAGGCCTAGGGATCATACTTTCACTAGTGAACACTCTCATATAAATATCTTCTCTTTATGATATTACTCTTAACTACTCTCCGGTTGGACACTCTAATCCATGGTAGGGCTATAACAGCACACCTCAAAGTTCGGTTTTCGAATGTAGATAACCCCACACTATCACCTTGAGCACTAGATGGTTCCAACAAACACCACAATTTCATAAAGACATCCAACTCCAAATATAACTCATAACAAGTATTTGTAATCTCTAGCCTAAGTGCCACCATGGTGAGGACGCTGTCACTTTCACACACATGGGGAGAGCAGAGATTCATTACAGCACTTGAGTAGCAGAATAGATCTATAGATTACAAGCTCATGGTCACAATATGATCATGCATAGAGAGAGAGATGAACACATAGCTACTGGTAGAACCCTTAGCCTCGAGAGAGAACTACTCCCTCCTCATCATGGGAATCAGCAATGGTGATGGAGATGGCGGTGAAGATTGATGGAGATGGCTCCGGGGGCACTTCCTCGTCCCAGCAGATTGCCGGAACAGAGACTTTCTGTCCCCCGAATCTCCCCTTCGGTGGCGGCGGCGCTGCGGAACTTTTCGTGGCTAGAGGCTTGACTATTTAGGGTTTATGCCTCGAGAGGCTTCTTATAGGCCAGAGGGCAAGGTCGGTGGGTGGCCAGGGGGCCCACACCATGCCCTGGTGCGGCCTGGGGGGACCTGCGCCATGGGGTGGTGTGGCCACCCTGTGGCCCCTCTCCGACTCTCCTTCTGGCACCGTGAGTCTTCTGGGAAAATATCAACTTTGGCTTTTGTTCGGTCCAATTTCAAGAATATTGATTTTCTGACTTTCCTGCAACCAAAAACAACAGAAAACAGGCAACTAGCGATGTGGCACTTGTTAATAGGTTAGTCCAAGAAATCATATGAAAAGTACTCCAAAGTGTGGACAAAACACAAGAAAGTAGATAAAACCAAGCATGGAACATCAAAAATTATAGATACATTTGCAATGTATCAAATACTTGCAAGGATGTTGATGTTCTTTAGGACATTTGACTTTCTCTTGTTCTGAGATAGCACAAAGTGCACAGCGTAGGTGGAAGGAATTGCTTGATCCTCTGTGCCATCTTATGGAGCATATGACACCATCTTGATTTCCACGACTGCCTACCAGTTTTAGGAATAGAATAGAATATCATAAACCTAGTGAGCAAATAATTAGCACATCATATATATGAGGCAAGAAAAAGGCATTGAATTTGGCGAAGATGGAAAGTATTATGGAGGACTTACGCTGTTTTTTTTCACATTGTTGGTCAAGCCATTTTCGAGCAGTTCAATGGAGCCTTCCTCCTTGTTGCACAAAACCTCGTAGCTGCGAGCACCAATGGAATGAGGGTACTTGACGAGTTGTTTGTTGTTCTTGTTTTTTCAGATAGAGCCTACACAAACAGGGAGCATACAGTTAGTCATGCTTAAACAATTCAAACAGGAGAAGTTTAGTAAACAAGACATGAACTTGTTTTTGGGGTCAGACCAAAAATCGACGAGCCTATACCACTCCTTGTTGCTCATGTTTTCCATAGGAGATATCCTTGTAACTTCATTTGCTGGGAACTTGTCAAAAAACTCTTTCTTCAGATAATGCCATTGATTTCCTACATGCCTCATTAACTTCTTGTTACAAGTAAACTGCACATCAGGTAGAGAGGGGTCCATGACAATTTTTTGCTGAAATAAACAAAGATTATCAGCCTTCACATTAACAACAAAGGAAGAAAGGGACAACTGAGTGTTACGGAACATGCAAAAACTTTTCCATAGAAGTCTGCTCGGACATCCGGCCTCTCCATGTACTCTTTCCACTAGGGGAAGATAGGCATCTTAGTCCTGACTATTATTGCACACTCAATGGCAAACTTAGCAGCAATCACTAGTCACATTGGTCTAGTTCTTCCTAGAGGAATGACAAATTGAAGTCTTTTAGTGGGCATGTTGTCAACCACCAACTGAGGATCATCATGTGTAACAGTGTCTCCGGAATGATTATGACCAAATTCATCTACAATAATATAATGGGTATGAGTTAGTGTTCTACAATAGTAAAATGCAATAAGTATGATTCACACAATATAATGTTAATGGGTTACTGTAGAGCAAGCAATTTGTTCAACATGTTACCTTCTTGATCCTAGTCAAAACGGTCAAATAATCATCCATCACGTTTCACGTAAGGCCCCTCGCCTTGGGAACCTTGCACCTTAACTTGGGTAGCTGAACCCTCAGATGCACAGTCGCTTTGGAGAGGTGAACAATCTCTTTGGAGAGGCGCCCGTGCATGGCCGGGCGGGGGCTATTGCTTGCCTTGGGGACGTGCACAGTCGCTTCGGAGAGGCACCCGTGCAAGGCCATGCAGGGGCTGCTGCTTGCCTTTGGGAGGTGCCCGCGGATGGTAGGGAGCGGTCTATTGGCCTAGGGGAGGTGCCCACGGACATCAGGGACCTGGTTGTTGGCCTTGGGGAGGCGCCTGCAGAAGGCATGGACCTCGCTGTGGGCCTTGGCGTGGTGCCTGCAGAAGGCAAGGATCTGGCTGCTGGCCTTGGGTAGGTGTGTGCTCGGCTTGGGCAGCTTCCCAGCTGCCTTGGACAACTGGTTGCTTTCCCTTGGACCTTGTTTTTCTAGAAGTTTCTGTGTCGGCACCTTGGCCCGCCAAGACGCGCTTCCGAGAAGATGCTACACCCGCAGGAGCCAACTTTGTCCTGACGGCACTATCTTGTTGCATTTCCTCTTTGGTGGCTAGAAATTCCATTTGTACTGGTCAATTGGGGATAATAAATAAGCAACAGATATATGTCAAAATTAGTTAACAATCAATTCAACACAGGATGTGTAAGAAGGTAAGGGGTTGACCTGTGACTCATTCTCCTCACTGACATCATCTAGGTCTCCTTCAGTGATATCTTCCTCCTCTTCAGGACATAGTCAGATCCAGAGCAATCATTTCTTGTCTTTTTAGGAGAGAATATAGTTGGCGATGCGAAAAGACTTGCAAATGGCCTAACACCTAGTTGTTGCAACCTCTTAGTGTTTCTCATGATGTTTTTTAGCTGGCTTTCTTCCATGGGATGCATTTGAGGATCGAGTAGGCTTCTCAAACAAGCATGAGCAAGAAAATGAACCTATTGCCTCTCAAACAAGCAATTTCACAGGCATGGAAAATGAAACACATGAACATCAAGTAGGCTTAAAAGAGTAGAGAATTCATAGGCAACGAGGTTGTTTATTTTCCTTCGGGAACTACAGCCTTTTTCTTTATGCGCTTATTGCCGGGAACCTTGCTGGCCTTCCTTGTCGGTGAGGTGGACAACGATCTGGCATGCCTTGATGGCTTGGTGAAAGGCAAAGTGCCGGACCTAGATGGTGAGGTGGACGGCGAGGAGACATAAATTGTTGGTGGGGTGGACGGTGAGGTTGCAGACCTTTGATGCCGATGTTCACGGAGATGGGGTGGACCTTGTTGGTGAGGTGGCAGACCTTGTCGGTGAGGCTAATGGCCAGATGGCAGTGCTCGAAGGCAAGATGAAAGATCCACGAGCTCGACGACATGGTCGGAAACCAGGAAGGTAAGGACAGGCTAGGGTTTGGGCTAGGTCGACGGTTAGATGATTACTAGGGCGGGCGGCGGTAGGCGAGGGTACAATGACGGCTGTGCTTTGACGGGCGGGAGCCGGCGAGGGAGAGTGTAGGAGATTTGGATTTGTCTCCTTTCAGTGAGGGGATAAAGGAGGGTTTTCAATAGATTACGTAAATGGCCTCTACGCGAATGCATTGGTTACATTGTGCGGGTGGGCTGAATGGTAATATCAGCACGCGATAGTTTCAGCAAGCGAGAATTTGGGTGCCCGAAATTTTGGATTGGCGAGAGGACTGAACCCGAAATTTTGGATTGGTGGGAGGACGGAACCACAAATTATTGGTCATTGGATGAGTGATGTGTGGCTAAAATAAATAAACATTTAGGTTTGAAAAATGCGGCCAAGATTACGGCAATTAGGGTACTTAAGCTAGGTGTCGGGTCTTGACAATCTCTTACTGGATATTTGAATAAATGTATTATTTTGTACCTAGAAATATTTTTTTGGAAAATTCTTGAGAGAGCTATGAGGTACCTCAAGCCTAAACATGAGCCTCTTCCAGCAAAACCGACATGAACTTGTCTAAATTGCGGGTAGTACACCATAAGCTTTGAGGTGCATCCAATTGGTGAATTATCCACCAAATGCTCTCTAATATTTATTAAAAATGCGGTGAAGCATGATTGCAACACATCCTTGGTAGCTGCTTCAGAGAATACACCCTTTCAAGCAACCGGAAAATGGGAAATGGATTTTCCGTGCATAGAAAGTGAAAACTTTCTAAAGCAACATTGTTTGCCATCACAAGATACACACATGTGCAGAATATGGGCACATTGCAACAAACTATGCCATGATTCTGGTCATGACCTAGCTCATTTGCCTTGAAAACCATGAATCCTCGAAGGCGGTAGCACATTTCTATACACTTTTTTGAATAATCCGTGTACCACATGTTTGTCAAACCATGGTCAAAAAGCCCAAAATTCCCCTAGCATGCAATGACACTAGAGACTCCATGTGTCAAACCATGGTCAGAAAGTCCAAAAATCCCCTGGAATGCAACTACCACATGGAATGGTGAACCAGTGTGACAAAAGTTGCATCACCACATCCATTGGAGTGTGTGTGCTCATGTGATCTTGGTGTGGTTTTGAAAAGAACATATTCATTGACTCTAGAGACTACATGTGTGGACAGAAAGCCCAAAAGCCCCTAGAATGCAACTGCTGAAAGATAGGTATAAGAGACTAGAGGGGGGTGAATAGGCGCTACTCAATTTTTAGCTTCTCTTCAATTTAAGTCTTGACACAAAGTAAGTTCTCTAGATGTGCTACTAAGTGATCGAACCTATATGACAAGAAAGCAAGCAAACAACAATAATAAGGAGTAGAGGATAGAAATCACCGAGAGGGGACACGGAGATTTTTCCCGAAGTTCCTTCCTTTTGATGGGAAGTACGTCTCCGTTGGAGGGGTGTGCGGTACTAAGACTACCAACGCCACAAAGGTCTCACCCTATTCTCCCAAGCACCCGCCTTGTGGCAAGCACACGATCCACTATGTGGTGACCTTGAAGGTGGCGACCAAAACCTTGTACAAAACCTTGGGGCACTTCTCCACAACTGAATTGGAGGCTCCCAAGATGACCTCGAAGCTCTTACACACGAGGATGAGCTATGGAGGGTGACTTCCTCAAGTTAGCGTTTCCTCAAACCCTAGAGCAACAACAACTTACACAAATGGTGGGGAAACACAAATCCCTTTGGTGGAAAGCTAGGTCTAGGTCTCCTCCCTCAAATCCCCAAAGGGCACCAAGTTTGAGTGGCTAGAGAGGGAGATCTAGGAGGTTGGAGCTCAGCATTAATGGAGGAGAGAGAGTTGAAGCCGCAGCCTTCACTTGGAGGAGAACGGGTATATATACCCCCCCCCCCCCCCCATAAAAATAGTCGTTACGGCATCACTAACCTCGAAGTCTCCAGTCCTGGGGGGCGGAGTCTCCGGGGTGGGCGCTGGACTCCGGGCAGAACTCCAGTGGGGGTCCCTGAATGCATTTTGAGCCTCCCCGGATACTTTCCCGGAGTCTCTGGGCTCTAGCCCCGGAGTCTCCGGTGGTGTGCTCGATGCCGGCCCAACTCTGGACCCGGACACAGAGAGTTTGCTAGGGGGCAGAGTGCTAGGGGGCAAAGTCATGCCTGGAGACCTGGCCGGAGTCTCCAGACCCAGACCATGGAGTCTCTGGGCCTGGACCCTGGAGTCTCCGGACTGAGGAGAGGCAGCAGACCAGAGCCCCCAACAGGCGCCATTTCTTCACGAAAATTTGAATCCTTTTCCTTCGAATACTAGAACACTGTCTTGTGCCTTTATACGGATGACCCTGTAATACTTAGCAAACGGTAAAAACTATCTTGTGTTGACACCAAACATCAAACATTATTAGGGCAGGAAATGCCCGTTCAACTGCCACACATGGAATGGTGAACCAGTGTGATAGAAGTTGCATCACCACATCCATTGGAGTGTGTGTGATCATGTGCGTATCAAGGCGTGGTTTTTAAAAGAACACATGCATTATTGACTCTTGGGACTCCATGTGTCAAACCATGGTCAGAAACCCAAAAAGCCCCTGGAATGCAACTGCCACATGGAATTATGAACCAGTGTGACAGAAGTTGCATCACCACATCTGTTAGACTGTGTGTGGTCATGCGGATCAAGGTGTGGTTTTGAAAAGAACACATGCATTCACTATAGAGACTCCAAGACAACCCTAAACCCTAAAAACCTAAACCCTCAAACCTAAACCCTAAACCCTAAATACCGAACTTAAACCCTAAATCCTAAAATCCTAAACCATAAACCCTAAACCCTCAACCCAAAAATCCCGAACCCCAAACCCTAGGCTATATATATCTTATGTGAAAACTAGGGCTGTGGGATTTAATTTTGATCCATACTTATTAGTAGTTGCTTCATGATAAAAGCCATTATCATCGCTTGAAAATTTTAAAATAACTTCAAATTTGGAAGCTTCCTTTATATATAATATTTTAAATGCCAGTACGCACCAATCTACCAAATAAGGACATGTTGTTATAAACTATAGCAAAGATATGGCCGTGACATGCATATTCATATATGGTACGCCATATATCGTATGACAAAATTAAAGCCATTATTATCGATTGGGGCTTTTAATATAACTTCAAATTTGGAAGCTCTTTTTGTAAACAATGTTTAAATGCCAATATGCACCAATCTACCAAACATGGTTACATTATCATAAAGTATGGTAACACATATGGCCTTGACATTAGTAATCTAGTTTTTGAAAGCCATGAATGTTCATACATGGTACGCCATATTGTGAAACAAGTTTTTTCAAGAGTTATCAAATTTTAAGATTATATTTTTTCATGGAAATTAGCTAATGCACACAATGAGACACCAACAGAGAAAAGAATGGTTATGGTTGTATTTCGTTTTATATTTTGTTTCTTTATTTTTTTACAAATGGTCCAAATTTGTTGTCATTACCATTCACATCTGATCTCAAAAAAACCATTCATATCAAAAAGTTGAATCTTGCAAAACTCTTAGTGGTTCTCCAATATTTGACTAGTTCGATACCTTTAAATTATTTTTAAAAAGTCAAGAGGAAGCTATATCAAACACTATTTATTTTAAATTTTCAAAAAAGTCATTTTATTGCACATATTTAGCTAGGAAGATTGGAATTCATGAAAGTAGGGCATTATCCATCAAATCTGGAATCTCCTTTTGTAAACATTGCTTGAAATGCCAAGATGCACTGATCTACCAAATATGGACACATTTGTAAGCTTGATTCACGAAGATGCATCATTATACAGAGTAATACAGAACATGGACATGGTACAGAAACTATGGTTGTGACCTTGGTCATCTTGTTTGAAAGCATTGAATTAATGTTCATTAATTTCGGCAGATATCTATAAACTCATTAAATGCTGGAAAGCATACATGTAGGTGGGTCTATCTGATGGGGCCAACATCCCAAGTGGGAGTAGCGTACCTTATAATCTTCAACTTCCAAATTTTGGCAGAGCGCCGAAATATCCCACCTATCCATTCAAACATGCAGGCCCAAAAATTATTTTATTGCAAAAATTTAACCTAGAAGCTTGAAAAGGCATTATACATTGTGTGAAAAATGGGGGCGGTGGCATTTTGATCCATCATCTTTGTAGTTGCTCCGCAACAAAACACATTGTTGTTATTTGGAAATTCAAAAACAAACTTCAAATTTGGAACTAGACATATTGGTTGATTTGCCAAGATGCACCGATCTACCAAATGCGGACACGTCATCATAAACTATGGCCATGACCTTGGTCACCATTTCTAGACGATGGTTATCTTCCTGAAAGCCTTGAATTGTTTGAAAATTTCAGAAAATGCCTAGAAACTCATATAAATGCTAGAAAGCAACTCTCGCTGGCATGTGTGTCTAGACGGTGACAGCGCATCTGAGCGACCCCATGTCGGAGTAGTGTATGCTAGAAGCTTTGACCTGATTTTTTTAGGTACGGATATAGGTGGTAAATTTTTGTTCTCCCAAGTGTATCACCCCATCGACTTTTCCATGCCCTTCTTCAATATTTACCTACCCTCCCACTCTAACCTACACTAACTTTTTGGACCCACCATGAAAGTGACACACATGTCAGTGAGCCAGAATTGCGGGAAGTAGAGATTCCCATCGCTCGTTGTTCAAAATTCGAACATTTTTCGCTAAACCGAGATAAAATCGTTAACATTGGCGAACATGGCTTGGAAGCCTGAAAATTTATGAAACTTGGGCATTATCCGTCAAATTTGTTATACTTTGTGAGAAAATTGGTGCGGTGAGATTTTGAACCACATATAGTCTTCGTAGTTGCTTCACAATGGAAGCCATTGTTGTCACTTGAACAATTTAAAATAACTTTGAATTTGGATGCACCCTTTGTAAACATTGTTTGCAATGCCAATATGCAGTTATGCACTAATCTACGAAACATGGACACGTTATCATAAACTATGGCAAACATATTGCCATGACCTTGGTCATCTCGTTTGAAAGCCATGAATGTTCATACATGGTACGTCATATTGTGAAACAGGTTTCTTTGAAAGTTGTCAAGTTTTAGCATACTTTTTCATGGAACTAGGCAGTGCACATAACTAGATACTCTGCGAAAGAAAGACATTGCTTCAATTTATATATTTTTTATTTGGATTTTTCTTTCAAAAGGTCCCAAATTTGGCTACATTAGCATTCATAGCAAGAAGTTGAGGGGTTGTTTGGTTAAGATTATCTATCGCTTTTAACTTTATTTTATAAGACACTTTAGATTTTGGCTTTTGGCTTATACCATTATTCAACTATGTGAGAGTAAAAGCTAAAAAATAAAGCCAAAAACACATTCCTGGCTTATAAGCCAAAAATCAAAAGCCAGAATTAGAGCCCAACCAAACAATGCCTAAATCTCATGGAACTCTTGGTGTTCCCCCCTTGTTTTAGTACTTGGGTACCTTCAATGTAATTTAACAAAAAAAATGACTAAGCAGGTATCATCGACTTGTAGATCAAATCTTGAGATACTTTCATTAAATTGCGGTAACACCATTCTATTCCACGAATATAACCATAAAGTTTGAATATATTATTGAGAATTCACGGAATCCTAAACCATAAACTCTAAATCCCTAAACCCTGACCAAGCAGGTATCGTGCACTTATAGATCAAAATTTTAGATACTTTTGTTAAATTAGGTAACACCATTCTATTCTACGAATATAAGCATAAAGCTTGAACATTATTGAAAATTCCCTAAACTCTAAAACCATGAACCCTGACCAAGCACATAGCATGCACTTATAAATCAAAATTCGAGATATTTTTTATAAATTGGGTAACTCCATTCTATTTGACGAATATAAGCATAATCTTGAGCATTATCGAAAATTCCCTAAACCCTAAACAACCTATAAACCCTAAACCCTTAGCCCATAAACCCTAACCAAGCAGGTGTCATGCACTCATAGATCAAAATTTGAGATACATGTCATTAAATCAGGTAACGCCATTCTATTCGACAAATATAAGCATGAGCATTATTGAAAATTTGTTAAAACCTAAACCCTAAACAACCCATAAAACCTAAACCGTAAAATCGTAAAACCCTCAATCCTTGACCCATAAACCCTACACAAGCAGGTACCATGCACTTATAGATCAAAATTTGAGGTACTTTCTTTAAATTTTAGTAACGCCATTCTATTCCATGAATATAAGCATAAAGCTTGAACATTATTGAAAATCAAAAACCCTTGACCCTAACCTCCTAACCCCTAACCACCTAACCCTAGAACCCTAAAACCATTACCAAGCAGGTATAATGCACTTATAGATCAAAATTTGAGATACTTTCATTAAATTGCGATAACGCCATTCTATTCCATGAATATAAACATATATATAAAGCTTGAACATTATTATTGAAAATACCCTAAACCCTAAAACCCTGAACAACCCTAAACTCTAAATCATGAACCCCAAACCCTAAATCATGAACCCCAAACCCTAAACCCTAAAATCCTAAACCCCAAGGGCTTGTTTGTTTCAAAGGAAACTCATAGGAAATTTGGAGGATCTTGATCCTTAGGAATTTTTCCTTTCTGCTTTGTTTGATTTGTAGGATTAGATCCTTAGGATTTTTTGCTCATAGGATTGCATTGCACTATATTTTGGAGGAAAGTTTCCATCCACCCAAACCTCATGTTACAATTCCTTTGACTTTCATGCGAATAAAACACTCATTCAAGAAAAATCCCATAGTCTCCAAATCATGTAGGATTCAAGTGGACATGACATTATAATCCTACATTTTTCCTATTCCTGAGTTTTTCTATCCTGCGAATCAAACAGGCCCTAAACTATGAACCCCTAAACCCTCAACCCAAAATAAACCCCGGACCCTAAACCCTAGCCTATATATACTTTGTGTGAAAACTAGGCACTGAGATTTTGAGCCATATTTTGCAGTTGCTTCATGACAAAAGTAATTGTTGTGCCTTAGAAAATTGAATTAACTTCCAGTTTGGAAGCTTTCTTTGTAAATAATATTTTAAATGCCAATACGCACCAACTACCTATTAGAGATATGCCCAAGAGGCAATAATAAAAGTGATTATTATTATATCTTTGTGTTTATGATGAATGTTTACATCCCATGCTATAATTGTATTATTAGGAAACACTAATACATGTGTGTTTTGTAAACATAAGAGAGTCCCTAGTAAGCCTCTTATTGAACTAGCTTGTTGATTAATTGATGATCATCGTTTCCTGATCATGGATATTGGATGTGATTAATAACAAGGTTATATCATTAGGAGAATGATGTGATGGACACACACCCATAGTAAGCGTAGCATAAGATCAAGTCATTAAGTTCGTATTGCTGTAAGCTTTCAAATACATAGTAACCTAATCCTTCGACCATGAGGTTGTGTTAATCACCATCACCGGATGGGTACTTTGATGACATCAAATGCCGCTTCGTAACTGGGTGGTTATAAAGTTGTCATTGGGTCTTCTGAAAGTATGTGTTGAAGCGCATGAACCAAGATTGGGATTTGTCCATCCATATGACGGATAGATATACTCTGGGCCCTCTCGGTGGAATGTCATCTAGTTAGCTTGCAAGCATGTGACTAGGTCACAAGGGATGACATATCACGGAACGAGTAAAGAGTACTTATCAGTAACGAGGTAGAACTAGGTATGGGGATGCCGACGATCAAACCTCGGATAAGTATAGTATTGTGAGACAAAGGGAATTGGTTTCGTATGTAAATGGTTCAATCGATCGTGAAGTCATCGTTGAGTATGTAGGAGCCATTATGGATCTCCAGGTCCCGCTTATGGTTATTGATAGGAGATGTGTCTCTATCATGTCTACATATTCACGAGCTGTAGGGTGACACACTTAAGGTTCGAAGTTGTTTTAAGTAGATATGGAATATGCGTTGGAGACCGAATGTTGTTCGGAGTCTCGGAATGGATCCGGGACATCACGAGGAGATCCGGAATGGTCCGGAGAATAAGATTCATATATAGGAGATCATTTTCTGAGTTAGGAAATGTTCCGGAGTGTTTGTATGAGGATTCTAGAAGGTTTCAGAATGTTCCAGAAGGTTCTAGAAGATATCTTGGAGTTTGCTTGAAAATCAAGATAGGGATCAAGCAGTCCTGGTGGGTCAAGACTAGGAGTCGTGGGGGAGGAGGACTCCTCCCCCCACTCCCAATCCGCCGGCCTAGAGAGGAGGGGAGTCCTACAAGGACTCCCCCTCCCCAGGCGCCCTCCCTTCTTTAAATAGAGGGGCAGGGGCGACCCCTCCTCCCTGGCTCCCATAACTCCAATCTCTGCCGCCTCTCTCCTCCACCTTTCTTCTGCACAGGCATAGGCGAAGCCCTGCAGAATTCTCTACTCCACCACCACCACGCCGTCGTGCTGCTGGGATTCCGTGGAGAAGATCTACTACCTCCGCTGCTCGCTGGAACGGGGAGAGGAAGGTCTGCTTCGACTCCGCACGTGTGACCGACTGCAGAAGCGCTGCCGAAACGCGGCGCCAGAAGGATCATCAACTTGACCGACGGCGGAAGCGCTGCCAGAACGCGACGCCGGAAGGATCGTCCACACGATCTTGAGATCGGCAAGTGATCGACTACATCAACCATGAGATCTAATCTCGTTAACACTTTCGGATCTACGAGGGTTAGTTCCTATCTATCTCGTTGCTCATGTCTAATAGATTAGATCTTGGCTTTTATCTAGATTAGATCTGGGTTTTGTTCGTTCTTGCGGTAGAAATTTTTTGTTTTCCATGCTACGAACCCATCAGTGGTATCAGAGCCATATCTATGCATAGATCTGTTGCACGAGTAGAACACAATGTTTTTGTGGGTGTTGATGCTTTTGTTGTCGGTGTCTTAGCGTGTACTTTGCATCTTGCGGCATGGTGGGATGAAGCGGCTCGGGCTAACATTACATGTCATCGCAGATGAGACTTGCTCCACGCTTGACGTGCAACTTGCTTTGCACAAGTGGCTTTGCGGGTGTCTGTCTCTCCCACCATAGTTAAGATTCAATTTACAATGAGCATCTTGACAACACTTGTATCAACGTTGTGGTTCATGTTCGTAGGTAAGATCGGTCTTATGCGAAAGCCCCAAACCACGTAAAACTTGCAAAGAAAATTAGAGGCATCTAACTTGTTTTTGTAGGGGTTTTGTGATGTGATATGGCCACCATGTGATTGTGATTGTATTTGATGTATGCAATGATCCTTGTTGTAATATGGCAACCGGCAGGAGCCTAATGGTTGTCTTTAATTCTATTAAGACCTGCGTGTCTATTCATCTTGTAATAGCTTTATTCCAAGTAGTTGTAATAGTTGCTGGTGATGATGGACAACCATGAAGCGCCGCCACTGACCTTGACGCAATGTTGGTGATGATGGAGATCATGTTCGTGCTTTGGAGATGGAGATCAAAGGCGCAAGAAGAAAATGCCATATCATATCACACTAATTATGAATTGCTTGTGATGTTAATCCTTTATGCATCTTGTATTGCTTAGATCGCGACGGTAGCATTATAAGATGATCCCTCTCACTAAATATCAAGTAATAAAGTGTTCACCCTTAGTTGGCACCGTTGCTAAGACTCGTCGTTTCGAAGCATCTCGTGATGATCGGATGTGATAGATTCTACGTGTGCATACAACGGGTGCAAGCCAGATTTGCACATGCGGAAACTAAGGTTATCTTGACGAGCCTAGCATGTACAGACATGGTCTCGGAACACGGAATACCGAAAGGTAGAGCATGAGTCATATAAATGATATGATGAACATGAAGATTGTTCGCCGATGAAACTACATCTTCTCTCGTGAAGATCGGACTTGGTGTAGTGGACTTGGTTCGTGTAATCACTAAGACAATGTGAGGGATGTTGTCTTGAGTGGGAGTTCACCTAGTTAGTTTAATAATTAAATTTGAACTCAATTTGTCATAAACTTAGTCTAAACTACTTGCAAATTGTTGTAGATTATGGCGACCCCCTCCATCAATTTCAATGCGTTCCTAGAGAAAGAAAAGCTTAAAAACAATGGAAGCAATTTCACGGACTGGTTCCGTGGACTGAAGATCGTCCTCAGGGCTGGTCAGTTGACCTATGTGCCCGATGCACCGCTAGGTGACCCACCTGCAGATAATGCCACCAATGACGAAAAGAATGTTTTCGCCACTCGGAAAAATCATTACTCCACAGTTCAGTGTGCCATCATGTACGGTTTAGAAGCGGAGCTCCAACAGCGTTTTGAGGACCACGACCCGTTCGAGATCATTAAGGAGCTCAGGCTAATTTTTGAGACTCGCGCGGCCATGGAGAGCTATGAGGCCTCCGAAAAGTTCTTTAACTGTAAGATGGAAGAAGGAAGCTCCGTTAGCGAGCACGTGCTCACCATGTCTGGGTACGCAAAGAAGCTCCAAGAGTTGGGAATATCGATTCCTAATGAATTGGGGATTCACCGTCTCCTTCAATCACTACCACCAAGTTACAAGAACTTTGTGATGAACTACAACATGCACTGCATGAACAAGACGTTGCCTGAACTGTCGTCCATGCTGAAAACTGCTGAAGTGGAGATAAAGAAGGAGCACCAAGTGTTGATGGTCAATAAGACCACCAATTTCAAGAAAAAGGGCAAGCCTAGGAACAAGGGCAACTTCAAGAAGGACGGCACGAAAGCTGCCGCACCTGCTAAGAAGCCCAAGGCTGGTCATAAGCCTGAAACTGAGTGCTTCTACTGCAAGGGTGCTGGTCACTGGAAGCGTAACTGCCCCAAGTACCTGGCGGATCTGAAGAACGGCAACATCAAGAAGAAAGGTATATTTGATATATGTGTTATAGATGTGTATCTTACTAGTAATCGTAGTAGTGCCTGGGTATTTGATACTGGTTCGGTTGCTCATATCTGTAACTCAAAACAGGAGCTGTGGAATAAACGAAGACTGGCAAGAGACGAGGTGACGATGCGTGTTGGAAATGGCTCCAAGGTTGATGTGATTGCCGTCGGCACGCTCCCTCTACATCTACCTTCGGGATTAGTTTTAAATTTAAATAATTGTTATTTGGTGCCTGCGTTAAGCATGAGCATTATATCTGGATCCTGTTTATTGCGAGACGGTTATTCTTTTAAGTCTGAGAATAAAGGTTGTTCGATTTATATGAGTAATATCTTTTATGGTAATGCACCTGAGATCAATGGTTTATTCTTACTGAATCTCGATAGTAGTGATACACATGTTCACAACATAGATGCTAAACGAATTAAATTGAATGATAATTCTACATGCATGTGGCACTATCGTCTTGGTCACATTGGAGTGAAGCGTATGAAGAAACTCCATTCTGATGGACTTCTTGAATCACTTGATTTTGAATCACTTGAAAGATGTGAAGTATGTCTAATGGGAAAAATGACTAAGACTCCATTCTCTGGTACAATGGAGCGAGCTACAGACTTATTGGAAATAATACATACCGATGTGTGCGGACCAATGAGTGTAGCATCGCGTGGTGGATATCGTTATGTTCTCACTTTCACGGATGACTTGAGTAGATATGGGTATGTCTACTTTATGAAACATAAGTCCGAAACTTTCGAGAAGTTTAAGGATTTTCAAAGTGAAGTGGAAAATCATCGTAACAAGAAGATTAAGTTTCTGCGTTCTAATCGCGGAGGTGAATATCTGAGTTATGAGTTTGGCATGCATTTAAAGAAATGTGGAATACTTTCGCAGTTGACACCGCCGGAAACACCACGGCGTAATGGTGTGTCCGAACGTCGTAATCGAACTCTCTTAGATATGGTTCGGTCTATGATGTCTCTTACAGATTTACCGTTATCATTTTGGGGCTATGCATTAGAGACAGCCGCATTCACTTTAAATAGGGAACCATCTAAATCCGTTGAAACGACACCGTACGAATTGTGGTTTGGTAAGAAACCTAAGTTGTCGTTCCTTAAAGTTTGGGGTTGCGAAGCATATGTAAAGAACTTACAACCTGATAAGCTAGAACCCAAAGCGGAGAAATGCGTCTTCATAGGATACCCTAAAGAAACAATTGGGTATACCTTCTATCAGAGATCCGAAGGCAAAGTTTTCGTTGCAAAGAATGGATCCTTTCTTGAGAAGGAGTTTCTCTCGAAAGAGGTGACTGGAAGGAAAGTAGAACTCGATGAGGTTATTGAACCTTCTCTCGGATTTGAGAGTAGCGCAGCACCAGAAGATGTTTTTGTGCCGCCTGCACCAATTGGAGAGGAAGCTAATGATAATGATCATGAAACTTCAAATAAAGTTACTGCTGAACCTCGCAGGTCAACAAGGGTTCGTACCACTCCTGATTGGTATGACTCTGCCTTGAACGTCATGTTGGTGGACAATGCTGATGACCCTGCGACGTATGAAGAAGCTATGGTGAGCCCAGATTCCGACAAATGGCTAGAAGCCATGAAATCCGAAATGGGATCCATGTACGAAAACCAAGTGTGGACTTTGGTGGACTTATCGGATGGCCGTAAGGCTGTCGAGAACAAATGGATTTTCAAGAGAAAAACAGATGCTGATGGTAATGTTACCATCTATAAAGCTCGACTTGTCGCGAAAGGGTTCCGACAAATTCAAGGAGTTGACTATGATGAGACTTTCTCACCAGTAGCGAAGCTAAAGTCTGTGAGGATTTTGTTAGCAATTGCTGCATATTTCGATTATGAGATTTGGCAGATGGATGTCAAAACGGCGTTCCTTAATGGTGACATTGAGGAAGAGTTGTATATGGTACAACCCAAGGGTTTTGTCGATCCTAAAGATGCTAACAAGGTATGAAAACTTCATCGCTCCATTTATGGACTGAAGCAAGCATCCCGAAGTTGGAATCAACATTTTGATAAAGTAATCAAAAACTTTGGATTTATACAAACTTATGGAGAAGCTTGTATTTACAAGAAAGTGAGTGGGATCTCTGTAGCATTCCTAGTACTATATGTAGATGACATATTGTTGATTGGGAATGATATAGAACTTCTTAATAGCGTCAAAACCTATTTGAATAATAGTTTTTCAATGAAGGATCTTGGCGAAGCGGCATACATTCTAGGCATCAAGATTTATAGAGATAGATCAAGACGCCTAATAGCGCTTTCACAAAGTACATACTTGGACAAAGTTCTAAAGAAGTTTAGAATGGAAGATAGCAAGAAAGGGTTCGTGCCCATGTTGTCAGGTAAGACCTTAAGTAAAACTCAAAGTCCAGCTACGGCAGAAGATAGAGAGAAAATGAATAATATTCCCTATGCCTCAGCCATAGGTTCTATCATGTATGCCATGCTGTGTACAAGACCAGATATAGCACATGCTGTTAGTTTGACTAGCAGATATCAAAGTGATCCTGGAATGGAGCACTGGACAGCGGTCAAGAATATCCTAAAGTACCTAAATAGGACTAAGGATATGGTTCTTTCTTATGGAGGTGATGAACAGCTTGTTGTAAACGGTTACACCGATGCTAGTTGGAACACCGATCCGGATGACTCGAAGTCACAATCGGGATACGTATTTATTTTGAATGGTGCTGCAGTGAGCTGGAGGAGTGCGAAGCAAAGCGTTGTGGCAAAATCTTCAACTGAATCAGAATACATAGCTGCTTCGGAGGCTGCACAAGAAGCCGTTTGGATGAAGGAATTCATTACTGAACTTGGCGTGGTTCCCAGTGTGTTGGACCCGATGGCCATCTACTGTGACAACACAGGTGCCATAGCTAATGCACAGGAGCCAAGGTCACATAGCAAGCTGAAGCACATCAAGCTACGTTTCCACGCTATTCGCGAGTATGTCCGAGATGGTGACATAAAGATTTGCAAAGTACACACTGATCTGAATGTGGCAGATCTGTTGACTAAACCTCTCCCTAGGGCAAAGCATGACCAACACCAGAACGCCATGGGTGTGCGGTATATTACCATGTAATCTAGATTATTGACTCTAGTGCAAGTGGGAGACTGTTGGAGATATGCCCAAGAGGCAATAATAAAAGTGATTATTATTATATCTTTGTGTTTATGATGAATGTTTACATCCCATGCTATAATTGTATTATTAGGAAACACTAATACATGTGTGTTTTGTAAACATAAGAGAGTCCCTAGTAAGCCTCTTGTTGAACTAGCTTGTTGATTAATTGATGATCATGGTTTCCTGATCATGGACATTGGATGTGATTAATAACAAGGTTATATCATTAGGAGAATGATGTGATGGACACACACCCATAGTAAGCGTAGCATAAGATCAAGTCATTAAGTTCGTATTGCTGTAAGCTTTCAAATACATAGTAACCTAATCCTTCGACCATGAGGTTGTGTTAATCACCATCACCGGATGGGTACTTTGATGACATCAAACGCCGCTTCATAACTGGGTGGTTATAAAGTTGTCATTGGGTATTCTGAAAGTATGTGTTGAAGCGCATGAACCAAGGTTGGGATTTGTCCATCCATATGACGGATAGATATACTCTGGGCCCTCTCGGTGGAATGTCATCTAGTTAGCTTGCAAGCATGTGACTAGGTCACAAGGGATGACATATCACGGAATGAGTAAAGAGTACTTATCAGTAACGAGGTAGAACTAGGTATGGGGATGCCGACGATCAAACCTCGGATAAGTATAGTATTGTGAGACAAAGGGAATTGGTTTCGTATGTAAATGGTTCAATCGATCGTGAAGTCATCGTTGAGTATGTAGGAGCCATTATGGATCTCCAGGTCCCGCTGATGGTTATTGATAGGAGATGTGTCTCTATCATGTCTACATATTCACGAGCTGTAGGGTGACACACTTAAGGTTCGAAGTTGTTTTAAGTAGATATGGAATATGCGTTGGAGACCGAATGTTGTTCGGAGTCTCGGAATGGATCCGGGACATCACGAGGAGATCCGGAATGGTCCGGAGAATAAGATTCATATATAGGAGATCATTTTCTGAGTTAGGAAATGTTCCGGAGTGTTTGTATGAGGATTCTAGAAGGTTTCGGAATGTTCCGGAAGGTTCTAGAAGATATCTTGGAGTTTGCTTGAAAATCAAGATAGGGATCAAGGAGTCCTGGTGGGTCAAGACTAGGAGTCGTGGGGGAGGAGGACTCCTCCCCCCACTCCCAATCCGCCGGCCTAGAGAGGAGGGGAGTCCTACAAGGACTCCCCCTCCCCAGGCGCCCTCCCTTCTTTAAATAGAGGGGCAGGGGCGCCCCCTCCTCCCTGGCTCCCATAACTCCAATCTCTGCCGCCTCTCTCCTCCACCTTTCTTCTACACAGGCATAGGCGAAGCCCTGCAGAATTCTCTACTCCACCACCACCACCACGCTGTCGTGCTGCTGGGATTCCGTGGAGAAGATCTACTACCTCCGCTGCTCGCTGGAACGGGGAGAGGAAGGTCTGCTTCGACTCCGCACATGTGACCGACTGCGGAAGCGCTGCCGAAACGCGGCGCCAGAAGGATCGTCAACTTGACCGACGGCGGAAGCGCTGCCAGAATGCGACGCCGGAAGGATCGTCCACACGATCTTGAGATCGGCAAGTGATCGACTACATCAACCACGAGATCTAATCTCGTTAACGCTTTCGGATCTACGAGGGTTAGTTCCTATCTATCTCGTTGCTCATGTCTAATAGATTAGATCTTGTCTTTTATCTAGATTAGATCTGGGTTTTGTTCGTTCTTGCGGTAGAAATTTTTTGTTTTCCATGCTACGAACCCATCACTACCAAATATGGATAGGTTATTATAAACTATAGAAAAGATATGGCCATCATGACCTTGGTCATGTGGTTTGAAAGCCATGCATATTTATACATGATACTCCATATATTGTGAAACAAGTTTTTTTCAAAAGTTATCAAATTTTAAGATTATATTTTTTAATGGAAACTATCTAGTGCACATAGTGAGACACCAATAGATAAAAGAATGGTTATATTGTGTTTCTTTGTATTTTTTTAAAAAAATGGCTAAAATTTGGTGTCATTACCATTCATATAAAAAGTTGAATCTTGCAGAACTCTTGGTGGTTCTCCAATATTTGATTACTTGGTACATTTGAATTATTTTTAAAAAAGTCAAGAGGTGGGTATATCACACAATTCGTAGTTCGAAATTAGACATACTTACTTCATATTGTCAAAAAGTCATGAAAGTAGGGCATTATCCATCAAATCTGGAATCTTCTTTTGAAATGCCAAGATGCAGCGATCTAACAGATATGCACACGCTATCATAAACTATAGCAGAGATATGGCCGTGACCTTGGTCATCTTGTATGAAAGCCTTCAAAATATAATGATTATCAATTTTGGCAAATGTGTGAAAACTCATTTAAATGTGGGTAAGCATACTATCGTTGGCGTGTGGGTCTAGACGGGGCCAACATGTGAGAGCGACCGCGTCGGAGTAGCATACGTCAGAAGCTTCAACCTCAAAATTTCCATAGAGCGCCAACACATCCCGCGCATCTATTCAAATATCCCGCCCTGCTTTTTGAAAATGCAAAATTACTCTTCTATCCCTGTCGAGAAACAAGGACCAGAGGAGTACTACAATAATAGAGGGGTATAGGTGGTAAATGTGCATCGTCTCACCTATAGCCCCCATCGCCTCTTCCCCGCCCACACCCCTCTGACCTCGACCTTACTCCAGCTACTTCATCGTTGGCTCTCTATTCCACACCGGAGCTCCTTCACTATCGTCGCTCTCTTCCACACCGGAACTATTTCACCAACTCCCTCGCCACACTGGATCTGCTTCATTAACACCGTTGTCTACCCTACTAGGAGGCACTTCACTGAATCACTCGTCGCTGACCCCGGAATGACCAACCGTCGCCCCCGCCGCTCTCTTGCCCGTCCCACCCATCCTCGCCGCGCAGCGGTAATTTCTCTTGCCCGTTTGCTATTATTTTGGTACTCGTAAGCTACGAAATCGGTAGAATGTTGCGTAATATCCTACATGATATTGCAATTTCATTTGCACCCCACATCTGGTAGGTCATATCCACATCATTAGCTTCTCACTTTTATTCCCTTTCTTACATTCTCACGCTATCGGTATAATCCTGCAACACTACCTCATAGATGCTATTCTTTCCGAACGCTCGCACGGGTCATGCAAACAGCTCATAGAGGATCCAACACTGACAATCTGATGCCAAGCAAGGCTGAAGTGCAAGGTTTCCTCATGTTACTTAGTCTAGTTTCTTATCATGTTAATAAGTTATATACTCTACTTGCCTAATAAGTTAATTAGTCATTCTACCTAAAACCTTGCCATGAAATTTGCATTCATGTTTTGTTGTGTTTCTATCTACAAATGCTTAATTCAGAAAATGTTCATCTAGTTTGAATCATATACCTGGTCATTTTTAATGCTATCTTTTTGGTGGTTTCACCTGCTTTTATCCTTCCAAACCAGCTATCTAGTTTGAATCATACATCTATCTAGTTTGAATCATACATCTGGTAATTTTTAATGCTATGTTTTTGGTGTTTTTCAAGAGTTTACATCCTTCCAAACTAGCTAATAACTAGGTTTTAAATGCCATGCCTTAATGCAAAGAAATGACAATGGAGTACAAGGACTGGAGTTTCAGCTTCTCGGCTTAGATTCTTTTGGCAGATTAACCAAGAGTCGCACCCGCTTGAAAATGAGCTACTGTCAGCCCAAACATGCTATTGTAAGTTCATACTTACCCTAAATGATTTTTACTTTATATAATACTAATTGTTTCCCTTGCTCTTTGTTTTAACTTCTTTCACCATATTTTAGCAGGCTGCAGTTAAAACCAAGGGGTCCTCAGAAGGCAGGACTGAAAGTTGTGATCCCTCCTCCAATTCATCCTCCCATTGCATTTCTGAAGCAAACAACTTACTTAACAGTCCACCTAGAACAACTCCTGCGGGTGATAAATATATAAAGGTTGTATTGCAGGTAGAAAGAAAGGGTGTAGCTGCTCTTAGATCTGTAGCTGAAATATTGAAGAAGAGGACAAATGATACATCTTATATCTTATATTTACTAATTGGAGGCACGGTAGGAGGCTCCATATTAATCCTCACATAAACACAATAACATCTGTTTGATCTGATAAAGAACTAATTATATCCATCGGATCAAGTAGACACCGTGGCAGTCTCTTACACGCACGACTCATCCATCGATGGCTTTTCGTAAAAACCTAGCTAGCCTCCTTCTTCGGCCTTGCCGAGGACGTCAGCCCTAGCTTTCCTCTCCATGTTTTCTTCGATCCCTGTCCTTTCCTACAAGGGATATCATGGCATGCCTAGGCCCATGCGTTACAATCCAGTTGGAGCTATCGGATGGCAACACACATGCACAGCCGTGGGAGCATAAAGGGTAACGACAGATAGATCTCGCGCTTATTCTAAACTAGGATGCTGTCGGCCGGCGGTGTCGTTGCAATGAGCCAGAGATGCATGCATGTCGGCGATGTAGCTGATGCCGAAGGAGTTCGTTGTCTGACGAAGAAGTTCGATTTTGACGTTCAGAATCAATCGCCTAGATGGAGGCCTCTAATATACGTCAACTACCAATGCAAGAAATTAGCGGGGGGAAATATCAGACTACATGTACGGTATTAGGAGCAGCACAGTTAACTTCACTTTTTCTGATCGCTATTATTGACCATTGGTATGTTGTACTAGGAGTTGATCACGCTCCACTTGAGTGTTGGACTCGATGGATTTCTATGACCCTACGGGCATACAGCACCCAAAAGGATGATTTGCAGAAAGAACATGCACCTGCTGCAAAAAAACTGGATCCACAAGAACGTATGGAAATTGACTGGCATCATCTTTCACAGGTCCCATCTTCTACAGTTCTGCCCATTAACACTACAAACTCATGTCTTAATTAGGTCATGTTATCCGATCCATTACATGCACTAATTTTTTTAGGTTGTTGCATGTCAGGTGTTTCACAAATTAAGGCTTTGCATTGCAGGCATCGCGCACACACACAAGGATATGCTGATTGATCCGTTTAGTCGGCGGAAGTTATATCCAATCTCCACATAGATTAAGGCTGCAAGCCTTGCCGGTTTCGATCATCTCACTGAATCTTCAGCATTCGTGTCGATGGCTTTTATAACCCTTACTCCGCCGGTCTCTCCACATACCACATGGTCGCCTTAGCCCTGCTACTGCTAACATCTCTGTTCTGATGACCTGGATGCATGTTCTTCTCGGTCCACTCCTATACAAGCAACAGGGTGAAGTCTACGAGAGAAGTCTAAGTCCATGCGGCCGCAGAAGCATAAAAGGACATGGTCCAAGGACAGTGGTAGTAACGCGCAGCTAGCGTTGGCTGGAGCACTAGCAAAGCACGTAATGTTTTGATGTGTTCAGGGTACTTGCGTTACGTTTTTCTGAATTAATCATTAGACTAGGATTACGTGAGCTCTTTTCTGAAAAATAGAAAAAGGATTACCTTACCCCAGCTGCCTCACTGTCCCTACTCCTTTACAGAACAAGAAACTTATTTGTACCCTGATTATTGTGTTCTTCTTGAAAGTGTCTATTCCATCTTATTTAAACTCCTGGAAATTATTTGTTCTTCAGTTCAGCAATGATTCCACCTAAATCCTAAGAAACTATTTCCTTTTGATTATAATTTTTCTTACTTTGTTTTTCCTTCTTTAGGTTAGAAGGAAAAATGATGAAGGCCATAGTGCAGAAAAACACGACAGAATTAGGCTTCACGATTCAAATTCCTTTTGTTGTAACTTGGTACAGTGTTATCACTCTATCTACATACATATCCATTTGGTTTCCTAATATTTTGTATCACACAATTTTGTTGGGGTGACGTCGAAAGTGGAAGATTTAGGCACGTGAATAATAATAAATCATATGGACAAAAGGATTATTTTTTATGACCCCAGCATTCTAGGTGATTTCCAGTCGCCAAAAGTTATTTTCAAATCCCATAAAGATGAGAAATTCTTAAACTTGCTGTCTAATACTAATCAAGAACACCTTCAGATATGTGTGACAAAATATGGAAAAGAACAAAACATAGATTATGCAACAGCTTATGATAACATGAACAGCCTGGGCATGACAAAAGTTTTATCATTCTGAGGTAAGTCCGTCAGAGTCAATATTTTCTCCTTTGCATACATAAATAACATCATAAGATGGGTTGCAAGTAAGAACTTCAGACTGACCACTATAGATTTCTTTTAATCCATTGAGTTCAGCCAATCACACTTCTCCGTTTGAACCTGATCTGTGTGCCCATCTTGAAAGGATTCTCTTTGGCCTTGACCTACATAGGTAAATCTCCGAATTCAGCCATCTTATATGTCTTCATACTCTAATGGGTGAGGAACCAGCCATCTTGCGCCCTCCCTGCTTTTAACTTCCAGTTTCCAGATAAAATTGCCAAACACTATGTTATTGAAGGCTCTAAATTCAACATTTAAACTATTTTGATCTCTCACAGTCTCCAGTTCAATTAAAATTCATTTTCCTTTTGTGAGTAAGGATCTATTTATCTATGTGTTAAGCCATTTATTTGTATCATATTTGATATAGTTCATTCATGTTTCATATGATTATTCAAGTTAGCTGGCACCTACATATCTAACCGAGAGGCATGATGACATCATTAGAATATTTTACAGATGATTCATATAGTAATACGTCCATTCATGTGCTTAGATGCAACTATTCGAGATAGCTGGATTCCAAAACATCAAATGTAATGCAATCACTATCGAAAAGCAGGATCCGATTGAGAAACCTCATGTGAACGTGTGTGCGTCATCTTTGGTCAAATTTAAAAGGCTATGATTTCCATTGTGCCATAAGTTTAAACACATCCCAGTCAAGATACTGATTCATATATGATTCAGTAAATTACTACGGTAAGTTTTGTCTACACGAATGCCATGTAATTCATCAATGTTTATTTAAGGATTGTCTGGAATAATAAGGTATATTAGTCCTACACTTGCGTCTATATGTCCGTCGTTTAAAAATATTTCAGACCATGTACTTTTCATAGAAGTATATATAAACTACCTACAATGTTCAAAGTGAACAAATGTTATTCGGAAATATCCACTAACCTCAGAAATAACTACCTCGTGCAGGCGCACGGGTTCATGACTAGTTGAAGTGAATCGTCATGTACCGATCTCTTATTGATGATACCAACACTTTGTAATCTTTCAGAATGTCAATCTTGTTTTATAATCTATTGTAATAAAATTGTATTGTTGTGTAATAAGTAGTTTAAATTTGTGCGTGTTTATTAATTGATGTCTTGATATTCATGTGTTGTTTTGAAAAAAAAGTAGACGCTAGCAAAAAAGGCCGAAATAGTAACTGGCCGGAGCAGTAACATGCCAAACATTGAAACAACATGAACATACGGTCCAAAATGAAAACTGAAAGGCAAGAGTAGTAGAAGGCCAAAACAGTAGAAGGCCAGAATAATGAAAGGCCGGAACAGTGAAAGGCTAGAACAATAGAAGGCCGGAACAGTGAAAGGCCAGAAAAGTAGAAGACCAAAACTGTGAAAGGCCTAAACAGTAGAAAGCTAGAACAGAGAAAGGCCTAAATAGTGGAAGGCTGGGATAGTGAATGGCTCCAATAGTAGAAGGCCAGAACTCATAAGGGAAGAATAGTAGAAGGCTGGAACTTTTAAAGGCCGGAACAATAAAAGGACAGAATAGTAAAAAGCCAGAACAGTAAAAGGTCAGAATATTGAAAGACCAGTAGAGTGGCATTCCACTATAGTAACAGGCTAAACTGTATCGGCCTGAATAGCCAAAAACCCAAACACTAACTGGCCTAAACAGTAACGGGGTGAAATCCTTAAAGGTTGGAACAGTAACATGCCTAAACAGTAAAAGGCTACATTAATACCAGGCATGAACAGTAATGGGCCGTCTTGGTGCAGGCCTCAAGTGGCCGCATAGTGTTGGGATAACTTGGGCCTTGTGTGGGACGAAAGATTATCAGTCCCGAAAGTGTACGAGTCGCGCCTGGCTGCAGTACTGGGCCGATTCCAAACAGTGCAGAACAAAACAATAAAGGGTCGTATTCCCGTTGGGCTATCATCATGAGGCGGCCTAGTTAATAATTAGCAGGCCTTGGTTGGTCCTAGCTTGTACCACGGTTTTTGTGACCGTTAACGGCAGTAATCGGCTGTTAACGGCAACTGCCACGTGGCAGTTTGCATGATATTAGAAGTCATCACGGTTGGCGGGCAGATCTACGATGGAACAAGTTTTCATGGTCAAAGGGTGTGATCCTCCACGGTCGGGAAAAACCGTGGTTGATTCATTTATGACCGGGCTTTTACCACGAAGGTCATCCGTCGCGGAGGACTTTTTAGCCATGAAAAATGGGCCTTCAGCCACGAAAATCGTCCGTTGTAAAAGCCAACTTTTCTTGTAGTGGGAGCTTGGAGCTTGGACGACCATGAGGTCGTCTACATCGCATAAGGAGAAGGGTGACTTGCGAGGAGCTTCGCAACCTTGAGGTCGGGCGAGTTCGACTACGTCATCCACGTTCCCCGCAGAATGTTAACCGCGTTCGGTCTTCAAAGGTATGAACACTGAATCCCCACTCATTACTATACATCTGCATAGATGAAAATGATCGTATGGGCACCTAGAGGGGGGTGAATAGGTGCTACTCCAAATTTTAACACTTTTTCAATTTAGGCTTGACACAAAGGTAAATTCTCTAGATATGCAATTACGGTGAATTTCCCCATATGGCAATCTAGCTACTAAACGATTAAAGGCGGTGAGAGGAACAAGGTAACCGAGAGTGGAGCACGTGGAGACACATGATTTTTTTTACCGCAATTTCTTCCTTTTTAGGGGAAGTACAAGTGCATTGGATGGGTGGGGGGTACTAATACTACCACGCCACAACAGGCCTCACCCTCGTCTCCGATGGATCTCGCCACAACTGGCATGATCCACCTTTCTGCTATACGGCACCCTTTGAGGCGAGAACCGGCACATTTAGAACGAGATCGGGGCACGCATCCACAACTGAATTAGAGGCTCACGGGATGACAACAAGCTGCCACAACAACAAGTTTATCAAGTGATGAAAACAAGATCTAGAAATTCAAACGAAACTCTAGATCAAAGGGCCCTCAAATGAATGAGGGGAAATTGAAGATCTCTTGGATGATGATGTAGATCAAGGCCTCCTCCTTCTATTCACCAAAGACTGAAGCCTTCGATGATGAATGGGGAGATCTTGTGGGAATTGGAGCTCAACGATATAGCACTTCTTCGTTGGATTCGAGAGACCCATGTTGAAGATGAGTAGGGGTATTTGTACCCCTCCCAAAATGGTGCCGTTGGAGTCAACTGGGGCCAGATAATCCGGTCAGGGGAAATATCTGGCCCAGAATAGATAATTAGGTCCAAATATCCGCCCCTATCTGAGTGTGGCGCGTCTAGTCCTTAGGGAAAATTCTAGGGGGCAGATTATCCCGGTGTGGCGCCCAGATAATCCTGGGCAATCATCCAACCCATCGCCAAATATCTGGCTGATAATTCGTCCCCCGTATCTGAGCGTCGCGCGCCGGGACCTTAGTCAATTTTGCCAGGGGCGGATAATTCGGCCTAAGCAAGCTTGATTCTCCTACATACCTTTGGGTAGGGTCTTTTGCTAACCATTTGGTGTGACGTTGCTGACACAAGATAAAGCTATGGAATCTGCAGCACTCAACACACAATTAAAATATCCTTGGCATTGTTATCTAACACACAAAACATTAGGGATCATGAAATTCTCTTTCAATCTCCCGCTTTCTGGTGTTAGATGACAATACTAGAATTTGAAATAAAGCACATAAGCTAAAAAACAACATGCACCCAAACAGATAAAGAAGCTCCCCCTAAATGTGTGCATACACATAATTTGCATTTGAATACAAATGCACAACATATAGGTTCGAAGTCCCTTTATGATTTGGATACAATGTGCAAGAAAAATAATGAGGCTTTGAGACAAGGATCATACCAACCATACAATTTTCCTCAACCAAAGAAAGATAGAAGGTATGTCTCACAAGATAATCCAATACCTCCATAGATAAATCCATATATAATCCATTAGCCTCATAGAATAATTTCGATACAATTCCATAGATAAATCCATAACGGTCCCCCAATATGAATCCAAAGATCCAAAGAAGAAATCCAACAATGAATGCAAATCCAAAACCACTTCTCCCCCTTTGGCATCGAAATGCCAAAAAGGCAAAAAGAGCTCACAAAGAAACCCAATAAGATCCACAAAGAGTCGACTCTTCTCAAGGAAGAGGGCGGTGGATGAAGCCACCATGTAGGAGTGTATGGTATGACACCACAAAGATATATCTTGGGTTCATGACCAATACTCATCAATTAAGCTCACATATCATAATATTATATTAAGAGAAATGATTTTTCTTACTTTTGGCATTATGGGGGAGGGTTAGCCCAATAATTAGGACCACACTCCCCCTATATCCATGCCTGCATCTAAACCAAATAAAGGTTAAGACATAGGTTTGTATGCAAGGGAATCAAGTCAAGATCCTTGAATCTATGATATTTAGCTCATTCCTAAAATAGCAAGATCTTGCTTCATCAAGAGGCTTCATGAATATATCTGCAAATTGATCCTTCGTACTCACATAAGATAGCTCAATATCCCCACGAGAGACATGATCTGTAATAAGATGATTGTGAATCTCAATATGCTTTGTTCTTGTATGTTGTACCGGATTGTAAGCAATTTTTACGACACTTTCATCGTCACATAAAAGAGGCACTTTTTCACAATTCACACTGTATTCCTTTAAAGTTTGCCTCATCCATAACAACTGAGTGCATGCACTTGCTGCAACCACATATTCAGCTTCGGCGCTGGAGAGAAATATAATTTTGTTTCTTAGAAGACCAACATACCAAGGATCCGCCTAGAAATTGACATGCTCCTGAAGTTGATTTTCTATCATCCTTATCACCAGCCCAATCTGAATCCGTGTACCCGCATAGAGAGAAATTTGAGACTTTGGGATACCATAATCCATAGTTTGGATAATTAACTCAATAACATAAGATTCTCTTAACCGCCACCAAGTGGATTTCTTTAGAAGCTTCTTGATACCTTGCACACACTCCTGCACTCATCACAATATCGAGTCTAGATGCACAAAGTTAAATCAAAGATCCGATCATGGACTGATATACCTTTTGATCCACATCTTTACCATTGGGATTTAATTCAATATGGCATTTAGTTTTCATTGATGTAGCAACGCCGTTGAGATCCATCATCTTGAATCTCTTGAGCATGTCTTGGATGTACTTCGCTTGATTTATGGAGGTTCCTTTTCTCAATTGCTTGATCTCAAATCCAAGAAAGAACCTTAATTTTCCCATCATAGACATCTCAAACATGTCAGTCATAAGCTTTGAAATTTCATCGTTAAAAGCTTTGTTATAGAGACAAAAATAATGTCATCTACATATAATTGGCACACGAAAAGCTCCCCTTAACCTTCTTAGTATAAAAAGTGGGGTCAATCTGCCCAACCTCAAAACCACGGTCTAACAATAACTTGTTTAAGGCCATAGAGCGCCTTATCGGGTTTGTAGACATGGTTACGGAAGTTGGGGTCCACGAAGCCTAGGGGTTGCTTAACATAAACCAATTCATGTAATGGAGCATTAAGAAAGGTACTCTTTACATCCATTTGCTATAGTTTTAAATTATGATGCACAACATATGCAAGAAGGATACAGATACACTCAAGGCGAGCCATTAGAGTATAGGCTTCACCAAAGTCAATGCCTTCCACTTGAGAGAAACCTTGTGCCACCAATCTTGCATTGTTTCATACAACAATGACATTCTCATCTTGCTTGTTCTTGAAAATCCACTTGGTGCCAATAACATTTCTACACTCTTTGGGTTTCTCTACTAACTTCCAAACCTTGTTGCTCCAATTTGTTAAGTTCTTCATGCATGGCCAATACCCAATCTGGATCTTCAAGCGCTCCAAACACCTTTTTAGATTCCACCATAGAGATATGATCTTGATGATAACTGAAGCTTGCTAACTCTCTTCTTGTGGACACCCTTCTTCTTAGATCACCCACCACTTTATCAAGTGTGTGACCTTTGAGTTCAAGATTTCTTTTAGATCTTGCTTTGAGACGAGTTTCTATTTCCTCATTATTTCTTAGAGGGATCTATTCAACATTTTTGTCCTCGTCTTGACCAATATCATTACCTTGCCCAACCACCAGTTCGGCATTAGTAAAAGTGTGAGAGACTTGATCTTGGTCTTGATCAGCATGAATTTAAGATGGTTGCTGAGCCTCTGGACTTGCAAGGCTGGATAATCCGGCCGAGGGTGAGGCCGGATAATCCGGCCTGGGAGTTTCATCTGGATCTTGTATGCTGCTAGGATTTGAAGGAGTTGCAGGGCCAGATTATCCGGCCTAGGACTTCCAGCTTGAGCAGAAGGTGCATGATCTTCAGTATGTTGTTGGATAGGTGTATTGTTGGTTTCACTAGATGGTGCTCGTTGGCATTGTGTAGATGAGGGCTCCACTTGAGTAGACCATTGTCCTTCTCGATCTGCCACAAGGGGTTCCTCAACGGGGCGGGAAAATCCCACACCCATTCTTCTTATAGCATCTTGGGGTATTTCAACATATGGATCACAAACACCAACTTGCCCCACATGGGAGCCGTCATTTTCCTTGAACACCACACTACAAGATTATACAACAATTCTGGAGGCCTTGTTGTAGACTCTATAAGTGTGGGATTCGGCACCATAACCAACAAAATACCTTCTAAAGCCTTAGACTAAAATTTAGACAAACGATCTCCTATTATGAGAAAGAGACACTTACAACCAAACACTCGGAAGTAGGAGATATTGGGCTTGTTACCATAAGTATTTCATAAGGAGTCTAGTCCAAGTTCTTTCGAAGGTAGATCCGGTTTGATGAGTGACACGTGGTGGATATAGCTTCATCCCAAAAATTATATGGAGACTTGAATTCAGCCAACATGGACCATGCCATATCCATTATAGTATGCTTATTCCTCTCAGCTACACCATTTTGTTGAGGGTATACACAGCGGAATATTTATGTATTATCCCCTCTTCACTTAAAAACTCATTCAAGGTGTCGTTCTTGAACTTGGAGTCATTGTTGCTTCTTATTGCCAATATGGGAACATTCTATTGACGTTGAACCTCACTGGCAAAGTCGATGACGGTTTGTTGAGTCTCACTCTTCAACTTGAAGTAGACCCATGTGTACCTTGAGTAGTCATCAACAATTACCAGGCAATACTTCTTCCCACCGAGACTTGCATGAGATGGAGGACCAAAGAGATCCACATGAAGGAGCTCTAAGATCCTCTTAGAATAAATAATGGTCTTCCTTTGATGGGGAGAGTCATGCATTTTTCCTTCAACAAAAACCCTACAAACATGATCTTTGGCAAAGGAAACATTGTCTTTTAGTACAAGAATGTGGTCACCCTTATGGATACTTTGGAAAGTTCTCATATTGACATGGGCTAGTCGACGATGCCATAGCGAACCCACATCGGCCTTTCTGAATATGCACATCAGACATGTAGTGGTTTCCCTAAAAAGTACACCACATACAAGTCATTTTCAATGTACCCAACAAAAGCGACCTTAAGAGACTTGCTCCACAAGAGTAGCACAATATCATCATAAATGAAAACATCAAAACCCATCTTACCAAGGGTACTGACGTGGTCATACCCTACAGGTACTCGTGATCAGCATACACGGTCTAGTCCAGAAGGAGCCCACGACATTGCTAAGGCCTAGTCCAGTTTCGGGTGGCCTGGGAGACTTCGACTCCTTGTAGAACACGGCAAAGTACAAGATAGAAGTTTAAAGGGAAAACCATAATATGTAACCGACTCAGCCTGATATCCTGAGACCTAGTGACATGGGTATACCCTACAGGTACTCGAGCTTGGTATATATGGTCCAAATATGCATAGGCCCACAGTGTCGCCAAGGCCCGGATGAAAGGACTCGAGTAACCTACGGACTCTCGATTGCTTGAAGGACAAGAAGAAGCTAAAGATAGAAAGTTTGAAGGGGAAAACCCTAACTTGTAACCGACTCGACCTGCTACCCGAGACCTAGCCTATCTATATAAAGGCTAGGAGGGGCGACGAGGAGCACACACGCAACCCTAGTTTCCACAACCCTCGCCAGATTGCATCTACGCACCATTGTAACTTTCGACTCCTTCGATAATTCCACGAGGAGACAAGCAGGAGTAGGGACCTCTACGAGGCCTGAACCTGGGTAAATCCTTTGTCCCCTGTGTGCTTGTTTGCTAGCTGATAGATGTCTCCAGCGCTCCCTCCTTCTCCAAAACCCAAGTCCATAACAATGGGCATTGATGAGTTAAACCCTCGTCAATTGGCGCTATCTGTAGGCATTGGGAGTGCTGATGTTGCGGCTTCTTCAGCCCCATCAACTGTGATCTACAACTCCGCAACAGCGGAGATTCGCCGGCTCTTCGGCGCCTTCGACTTCATCGTCCACACGCCGGCCACTCGCCCGGCCTTCGAGTCCGTAGGCGACGGAATTAGCCTGGCGATTGGGAGCTTCCGCTTCCAAGTTGGTCAGATGGGCACGCTTCGCCTGCCTGATCAACCGATAGCACCGGTGATTGCCCCGGCATCATGGTTCCCTCCATCAATCGGCACCCTCAGCGAGCTCAATGCTCCGGTGGCAGTCGGGAACACGATCAGCGACAGCAGTCGCGACTCCGATCTGAGCGATCTGGCCACAGAAGATGGAACCTACGGTTCCGAATCTGAAAGTTGTGGAAGCAACAGCTTCCCCAGTCACTTCATGTGCGCCGTCATTAACGCAGGCGATACCTCCGCCAATCGCGGCAACGGCGATAACACCGGCAATGGCACCGATCCACCCAACGGTGGCAATGGTGGCAACGGCGGTAACGGTGCCAACGGGGGAGCAGTCGAACCTCCCAGCTTAATCAATGAGCAAACCGGCGAACGCTTCATAATCAGGCTCAACGAGCAAGAGTGGGAGCGCTGCCGCGAAGCCCTACGAGGTGCACCTCTACCCCTTGGGTCCCCGCAGGAACTACTGATGGGCTACCACTGGCTCCTAAAAGAAGAATTCAAGCGCCAAAAACAAGTAATCGCGCAACTTGAGGCGCGTAAAAAGGCAGCGGACGAGTCAAGCCTTCGTCGCGATGGGCTCTCCTCCTACGGAGGATCCTCCCCAAGAGGCAACGAGTACCTCGCCAAAAAGAGGCAGTCGCGGATGGCTCACCTCACCGAGCAAGAGCGCATAGAGGCCGCGAAAGTTCTCGACTTTGGCTCTATGACAGTCGACACGAGAGGAAACGTGGTTCCCAGGACGCCGCAGGCTGCGGTGACAGCAGCCACCATGTACCTCCTCAATAACCAGCCGCCAGCTGGAGATCCCCGAACTGCCATGCATCGATCTACGATCGCGGGTTTGGAGCTAATCGAGGCCGCCCTCGATAAGGAGCCGGTACAAGACCCAAAAAAGGGCAAAGCGCTACTCCTCGCCTTCATCTAGCGATGACAGTCACGACTTGTCTCGATGTCGTCACTCACGGCGACACGATCGCGACTACGATGCGCGCAACGACCTCATGCAGCGCAAGATCGACAAGTCAAGGGCACGACGTGCTCGGTCGACTGACTCGGAAGAGGAAGATGGGGAGCTCTGCGGCGCCAGATGCTTCAGCAGATCCATTAGGAAGAAGCAAATGCCTAAAGGGTTTAAACTCCCATCGGAGAATCCGAAATTCGACGGTCTACAGGATCCTAAAATCTGGCTGGAGGATCACATCTCCTCCGTCAGGCTCCACGGAGGCAGTCAAAGTACTGCCATGCAATGTTTGCAGCTACAGCTGCAGGGCGCCGCTCGAGCATGGCTCAATAACCTCCCATGCGGATCCATTCGCAGTTGGGATGAGCTGGTTTACAGCTTCGTGCGCAACTTTAAGGGCACGTATAAACGGCCTGCATCAATCGAAGAACTGAGAGGCTGCTAGCAAAGATCTGGCGAATCGCTGCGCTCATACATCCAAAGGTGGTCCATCATCAAGAACTCCACGGAAAACATCTCGGAAGACCGCGCGATTGATGCATTCAACGGTGGCGTCCGCCGCCTAGAGCTCAGGGAGGACTGGGCCGCTCAAAGCCCCAGACCGTCGACCACCTGATGGAGATCGCGAATCGGTGGGCCGATGGGGAAGATTCAGTGAAGAATCACGCTCACTCCGATGAGGAGGCGGAACTCGAACGCAGACGCGACCGCCGGGGCAAGCGTCGCATGCGCATCTACGACGATCGCGACGACGTCAACATGGTCGCAGCCGGCTACGCCGATAGACGCGACGACAACCGCAACAGTGGATACCGCAGCGGCGGATACCGCGACTCCGGGAAAGCCACGCAAGTGTGGCAACGCCGCACTCGCGATGAGGCACCTGCGACCTCCATCGAGGACAAATTATCCGGGCCATGCACGGTACATTTCTACATGGACAAGCATGATGGCAAGAGAAAGTCCAGCCACCTCCTCAAGGACTACCGCGAGTTCCTCAAACTACACGAGGGATTAGTTCGGATGAACCGCAATGCAGTCGAAAGAGGCTATGGAGCCGCTCCAGGCGCCGTGGCACATGGCGCGCCACCACCACCACCTGGGCCACCCCCGAACGGAGCCGCACCGGACCAGCACAACGGGGGCGAATCGTACCCACGGGCCATGGGTACCATGATGATACAAAAGGGGCGCCCCTCCAACAGGGTGCAGAAGGCCATCACTCGCCAAGTCAACCTGGCCATGCACTCGCCACCATCCACCACTGAGTACCTCAGTGGCAGTGAGTCGTGCACCACCTTCGACAAACGCGACCACCCACCTCAGGTACCTCGCCCAGGTCATTGCCCTCTCGTACTCGAGGCGCAAATTGGAGGCTTCGACATGAGTCGCGTCTTCATGGATGGCGGAAGCGGCATCAACCTCATATTCACGAGTACCTTGCGAGTAATGAGGATCCCTCTAACCTTCTTGGAGGCATCGGACACAATGTTCCACGGCATCGTCCCAGGGAAAGGCGTATACCCCCTGGGCAAAATCAACCTCGACGTCATCTTTGGCACGCCGAAGAACTTCCGGCGCGAGCGCATCGACTTTGAAGTCTTCGACTGGCCCTCACAATACCATTGCATCCTCGGGCGCGTCGCGTTCGCTAGGTTCATGGCGGTGCCCCACTACGCCTACCTGCAGATGAAAATGCTAGGACCCAACGGCGTCATAACGATCAACGAGAACTTTGAGCGATCTGACGCTTGCGACAGGGAATTCAACAGAATCTCCCAGTCCTTCGACATGCAGGAGGAACTCGTAAGACTGTAAGAAACGACAGACAACAGTCTGCCTCCCTTGAGTAGGCCAAGCTGACATGATCTCTCCTTCGACTCATCCGTGCACACAAAGAAGGTATAGGTCCATCCATCGGATCCCGCCAGGACGGCCCTCATCGCCAACAACTTGAGTCCCGCATAGGAACTCGCGCTCGTCGAATTCCTCCGTGAGCACTAGGAAATTTTTGCCTGGTGTCCTGCGGACATGCCAGGAGTTCCCAGGGTATTCGCCGAGCACGCACTCAACGTCAACCCCGACGCAAGGCCAGTCAAGCAAACAATCAGGCGACTGTTTGAGCCACGAGCGCAGGCAGTCGGAATGGAGATCAACAGACTCCTCGAGGCCAAGTTCATACGCGAGATCAAGGAAAGCACTTGGCTCGCCAATACGGTGCTAGTACCAAAAAAGGACACGGATATCCTACGGATGTGCGTGGTTCACTTCTTTAAACAAGCACTGCCCAAAGGATCACTTCCCACTGCCATAGATCGACCAGATCATCGAATCCACTGCGGGATGTGAGTGTCTCTGCTTCCTCGACGCCTACTCAGGCTATAATCAAATTCGAATGAAGGAGGAAGATCAAGAGAAAACAGCGTTTACAACACCCTTTGGTGTGTTCTGCTACAACACAATGCCCTTTGGGCTAAAAAACACGGGAGCCACCTACCAACGGTGCATGCAGGCTTGCCTCAAGGAGCAACTGGGTCGCAACATCCAAGTCTATGTCGACGACATAGTAATCAAGACCAAGGAGGAAGCCTCTCTAATCGACGATTTGCATGAAACCTTCGCCAACCTTGATCGCTACCGGATTAAGCTAAATCCGGACAAATGCGCCTTCGGCGTACCATCTGGGCAGCTACTCGGGTATCTCATCTCCGCAAGAGGGATCGAGGCAAACCCGAAAAAGATAAAAGCCATACTGGCCCTGGAGAAGCCAAAGAACATAAGAGGCGTCCAGCAACTAGCCGGACGAATTGCGGCACTCAGTCGATTCATCAGTCGGATGGGTGAAAAGGCGTTGCCCTTCTACCAGCTCCTCCGCAAAGCTAAAAAATTCGAGTGGACCAATGAAGCACAAGAGGCATTCGAAGATCTCAAGCGCTTTCTATCCACTTCACCAGTGCTGGTGACTCCACGAGAAAGAGAACCACTATTGTTGTACATCTCCGCCACCAACCAGGTGGTCAGCACAGTGCTCGTCGTCGAGCGGGCTGAGGAAAACAAGGTCCATGGCGTACAACGCCCGGTATACAACCTCAGCGAGGTCCTCACGCCAACAAAACAGCGGTACCCGCACTACCAGAAGCTGGCGTACGGCGTCTTCATGACCGCCCGGCTACAGCGCCACTACTTCTAGGAACACCCAATCGTGGTAGTCAGCGACGCCCCGTTGGGACATATCCTCAATAACCCCGATGCCACGGGGCGAGTCGCGCTTTGGGGAATAGAACTGTCTCCACGAGACATCACATATGAAAAGCGTGACGCAATTAAGTCGCAAGTTCTCCCTGACTTCCTCGTGCACCGGATGGAAAACCAACTCCCAGATAAGCTAGATATGTCCTACCTCTGGACAATGCACTTCAATGGGTCCAAGCGGAAAGACGGAGCAGGCGCAGGTGTCATACTGACATCACCTCAAGGGGACAAGCTGAAATATATCCTGCGAATGCAGTTCACAGCCTCAAACAACGAGGCTAAATACGAGGCCCTGTTACACGGGATGAGGATGGAAAAAGCTTGCGGCGCCAAGAGGCTCATCATATATGGCGACTCCAAGCTGGTCGTCAACCAAACAATGCACGAGTGCGACGCACTGAATGACAAGATGATCGCGTACCGCGACCTCTACGATACACTCGAGGGAGACTTCGACAGTTGCGAGTTGCGACACATAGGTCGCGAAAGCAACGAGGAGGCGGACGCACTCGCCAACATCGGCTCTACCTGCGCCCCCATACCACCTGGGGTATTTCTCGAGCGCATCTGCGAACGCTCCATCAAGCCAAAGGCCGCAGAGAAGAAAACAAGCGCAACAACGGACTCGGGGGCTATGCCAACCAATGAGCCCATGGCACTCGATGACTTGGAGCTGGACACCGGACTCGAAGGACCAATGAGCGTCATGTTGATTGAGCAATCATGGACGCAGCCGTACATCACGTACCTCCTCAGCAAGAGGCTACCGGACGATCCGACAGATGCACGGCACATCGCGCGGCGCTCCAAGGCATTCGCCGTCATCAACGGCGAACTGTAAAAACACAGCATCATAGGAGTGCTACAGCGATGCGTCTCCATGGCCGATGGAAGAGCAGTTCTCCTCGACATCCATGAAGGGACCTGCGGGCACCACGCTAGCAGTCGCGCCCTCGTTGCCAAAGCTCTATGAGCTGGATTCTACTGGCCTACGGCCATGTGCGACGCCAAGGAAATCGTCCAAAAATGCAACGCTTGCCAACGATTCGCGGACAAGCCGCACACACCGGGCACAGAGCTACGGCCAATCCCATTGGCCTGGCCCTTCGCGCAATGGGGGCTCGACATGGTCGGCAAGCTTCCAAGGTCCTCATGAGGATGTTACGTCTACCTCTTGGTCGCAGTTGACAAATTCACCAAGTGGATTGAGGCCAGGCCAGTAACCAACCAATCCGCGCACAGCGCAGTCAAATTCTTTGAGTCCATCGTCTACCGCTTCGGGGTGCCACATAGCATCATTACTGACAATGGGACGAACTTCACATCCAAAGAGTTCCAAGAATTCTGCGAGAACCTAGGGATCAACATCAGCTACGCCTCAGTAGCGCATCCACAGACCAACGGTCAGGTGGAAAAGGCAAACGGCCTCGTCTGCAGCGGAATCAAGAAGCGACTCCTCCGACCACTCGAACAAGCCGCGGGCTGCTGGCCGGATGAACTGCAATCCATACTCTGGAGCCTTCGTACAACTCCAAACAGCGCCACGGGCTACACGCCATTATTTATGGTGCACGGAGCAGAGGCAGTGCTACCAGCCGAAGTACGGTACAAAGCGCCACGCGTGGTCGCCTACAGCAAACAGGAATCATCCCTCGCACTCGAAGACTCCGTCGACCTCCTTGACAAAGCAAGAGAAATCGCCGCAGAAAGATCCACGATCTACCAGCAGAACCTACACAACTACCACAGTAGGAGGCTTCGCCCCAGATCCTTCATCGAAGGTGACCTGGTCTTGCGACTAAAGCAGCAGGGGCATCTCAAGCTCGAGCCCCCCTGGGAAGGACCGTACGTGATTACAGAAGTAATCCCAGGTGGCGCCTATCGCCTTAAAGATTTAGAGACAGGAGTCGCATAATCCAACCCATGGAACGTCGCACAGCTGCGACGCTTCTACCCTTAGTCGTTTTACTTTTTACATCACAAATAAGGCTACTCAACCAAGGCTACTTAGCCACACATTGTACCTCGCACTGTTTCTTCGAATAAATAAAAGCTAAGTGCCCCAAAACTCTGTGTTCTCCTTTACTATTTCAATTTATATACTCGGGGGCTACGCCACCCTTTACACATTTGTTTTTCGAACCAAAACGCGATATCCTGAGTAGCTGGCACATCAATCGAAACCCTTAAACACGACCTCAACTCAGCTGCAACGCACCTGACAGGTTGACAAGGGACCGAGATAAAAGATGGCCAGGCTAACGAAAAGGACTCGCATAGTGCAACGCACCTCACACTCACAGAGCTCTTTATACACATTAGACAATTAATTATCTACAACATCTATACGAAATTTACAACACAAGTACACTTATGTGCAGGATACAAATTTGGCTACTCTTACAACAGATGAACATTGGTTTGTTCCTCAAAGAAGTCGACGATCTCCTCTGCTGGACGGTCCACTGCCTAATAGTGCGGTATCATATTCTAGGCAAATCCTACTGGTGGCGCTGGCGGCCCAGAGGCAATGGCGGCAATATCCACGCCAGGCCTGTGTAATCGCACCATCGAGAGGGCAGCCTTGACACCAGCCACCAATTGTTGCCTCACGCATTCGCGAACCATGGACAGATCTTGAAATTTGGCAAGAAGGGCCAACAGGCTTGATGGAGTATCATCCAGCAGGAACATCGCCCGACAAATGTTCTTCAAGCATGACTGTGATTTCTTCAGGAAGAGCAGCACTCGTGACGCGCGATCCTGCAGGGTCGCCAACGCAGTCGCACGATCATGATCTACCCAGAAGTATCCACTCTCTTGAAATTGCTCTTGGGTGAGATCATGAAGGCGAATGGCAATCCTATCCTTCTCCTCCTGCGGATGGCGTGCACTAACAACTACACGAAGCAGCATCAACAGCATGAGTACAACGTACCGTTGCGACTAACTACAAAGGAAAAGATGAGAATGAGCAAACTAACACTTAAACTGGTCGCCCAGCTGCGTCACCTTGCCAAGCAGATATTGCTCGCGGGCGGGCCTTTTCCGCCTTCGACTTCCACATGTCTGCGTTACCGCGGATTAGGGGCAACTCACGCTCCAGCTGCTTCACGCGGTCACGAAGTCGCGACAGCAAGGATAGCTCCTCTACCCTGGAGCGCGGTGGTGCCACTGTCTCACCAAGAGATGGCGAGTCCTGGTTTTCCCCCACAGGATCACTTGACGTACCCTACCACAAGTCAAGGCAGAGGCAAATAAGGCGACCAAATTAACACAAAGGCAAGGGGAACAGATGCATTCAAGATAAGCATAAGTGTTCACAAACACACTCGCCAGCAGGCATGTTCTTAGACCAAAAGGGCAACTCATCAACTATTACAACAAGCTAACTACGGAGCGGCTGGCTTCTTCGACTTCGACGGCTTCGGGGACTTCATCAAGTCTGTGGAAGTATCAGATGCCACTGACTTTCCGCCGGCCCCTGAGGCCGAAGCTTTCGCCGCCTTCTTCGCATGTTGGAGCTACTCCGAATACTTGGCAACGGTATTTATCAAGGAATGGCCATATTTGGCACAGGCAGTCGTGAAAGGAGCGAAGACTACCTGCTGACCATTTGCGTCAACAGGCATCGCCTTCTACACCTCAGAGGGATCTACCTCGACTTCGTGGGCTTGCACCATGGCGAGTGACATGGTCGTGCCAGCCACGCGGAGGGAGTTCTTGTAGGTGGCAGGCACACCCCCAGCGAGTGACTCCGCCAGCTCGTCCATATTATTGACCAGCTCCGCCTTCGGCAATAACTCCTCCCGGAGGCGACTGAGGGTGACCTTGGCCTTAGACAATGTATCTTGGATGGCGGCGCTTCGGTCCTCGACTGCAGACACCGCGCCTGCCAGAGCGTCATCGCGACGAAGGGCCTGCGGTCAAAGCTCATGTCGCCAGCATCTTCACAGAAAACACACACATGGATCAAACCTCCAGCACCACCGGCAAAACTCTAGATACAGAGAAGGACAATAACAAAATATCTACCAGCAAAGGTACCTGAGAGGGCCTTGGCGACTGAGAATAGTTGCTCCTCGAACAACTTTTCCCTGGCCGCAAAGGAGGCACGTAGATCTTCTTCGCGCTTCTGTGCATCATCATGAGTCGCGATTGCCTCGTCGCGCCCCTTCACAGCCGCAGCTAATGTTTTTTCCAAGGTGGCGACGTTGCGCAGTAACGCGTTATGCTCAGCTACATGGCAATCAAAGGTTGACTATCAGTCGACTGTACCAAAAAAGGAGAAGACGAAAAAGAATAAGTGTAGAACACTCACTTTCGACAACACGGTGACGTGTCTCCAGCATTGCATGCTGGCGACCCATCGCCATCACCTGCTCCGCTACTTGCGCGGCCTCCTTTACAAGGAACTGTCGCACAAAACAAGGAATCAGAGAGGGCAACAGAAGTCGTCGACTGCCACACAAAAAAGAAGGAAAGATATAGTTATCCTCTAGCGACTCCGAAGAAGTTTGTTGAACCGTCATCCGAGCAACCATTCGTTGCTCCCCTACGTGAGGAGAGCTCGAAGAATTGTGCCCGGAGTGGGCCGCCGCCGCAGGAGAAGGAGCACGCTCAACCTCCACCTTGGCCCTTGAGGTCGCGACTCCCGATTCTTTCAAAAACTTGACGCCGCCAGAAGATGACGATGCCTCTTGACTACAAGATCAAATCCACATTGAGAAAAGGCAAAACTCCAGGGCAAAGCCAACAAGAAGACAACAGAAAAGAATGAATGAACTAGCAAATTTACCAGTCAAACTTGTCAAGATCAAACGTGGCCTCCGCCGACTCCGACGAAGACTCCTTGGGCAATCGCATCTTCTTGCGAGAAGACAGTGCCACAGCCCTCACAGGAACGGCTGGAATTGGCGACTCCGCGCCAACAGCCGTGCCTTCTGGAGTCGAAGGAGTCGACGCGTCTGAATCCTTGCTGCGCGAACGCTTGCGAGTATCCGGACTCTCGGACTCGGGGGCTTCCTCTTCTATGTCAGAAGGGACAGTTGATTCAGACTCGTCCTCTTCCAAAGCTTCGCCAGGAATAATCCCCTCGGGAAGAGGAGGCATATTGTACCTCAGGAAAAGGCATAAGTAAGCAACAAAAAAGCAATCGTGCAAATAAGCTACTGCGTAGCACAACTGTACCTCAGGAGGGGGATTCGAAGCATCAAAAGGAGGAACGACTGGTTCACTCGGAAGCACATCCTTGACAGTGTACTTCGTGACCAATCGAACCCTCTTATCCACCTCACTCGCGGACATGCCATTGGCAGACACGCGAGTGGTATCATCAGCGCCACCCCATTGAAACATGGGATAGACTCTGGCTTGGATAGGCTGGATGCGACGGCGCATCCAAGTTCTGATAAGGGCGCAGCCTCCCTCTTTTGTGCCTATGCGACTCTCGAGGTCACAGACGCGCTAATATAGCACGTCTGTTTCCGCAAGTTCGCCAGGCATCACTACGTTCTTCCAAGAACGCATCTTCTTGCAGGGAGTCGCGGGATCGAAAGGCGCAAGTCCAAAGTGCTCATCTTCGGCCTTCTGATCGCGGACATAGAATCATTTGTCCCTCCATCCCTGGATGGACTTGGTGAGCATGATATCAAAGTAGGTGGCAGATGGGTCGACGTGGATTCCGCAACCACCTACGTCATAAACTAAAGAGCCAGATGTGGACTGACGCTTCAATTTAAACAAGCGCTTGAAAAGACCAAAGTGTGGCTCGATTCCGAGCCAGCACTCGCAAAGGGTGATGAAGCAGGTGATGTGGAGAATCGAATTCGGGGACAGCTGATGGAGCTGGAGCCCATAGAAACAAAGAAGACCCCTAAGAAAGGGGTGGAGAGGCAAGGAGAGACAACAAATGACGAATGCGAGAAACATCACTCGAAAACCAGCAGGAGGAACAGGAATGGTCTCACCGCCGGGTACGCGCGCATCGGCGACTGCTGCAGGAATAGCTCTGTCTTGGCGAAGAAGACGGAGATCCGACGCCTTGATGATGGAGGGGCGCCATGCACCATTGGTCACGCGAGTACCCGCAACCTTCTTCTTCCCGCCGCCGGCGGCGCTGGTGCCTGTAGCAGCGGAGCCACCCTTCTGCTTCCCCGCGGCGACGGTGGCCGCGGAATCAGCGGCAGCACCTCCTTTCTTTTTCCCCATTGCGCGGCGGCGATGAGAGCACAAAAAGTAGCTTGGAAACGAGCGGAGGTGGTCCAGCGCTGTGGAGGAGACGAGTGCAGGGAAAAGTAGAAGAACAGCAGCAATGGCGATGGCAGCGAGGAAGAAAGAGCGCAGATGGAAAATTACCACCGTCGCGCCGCTACTTAACCCCTAGGAGATGCAATCCAACGGCTCACAAAAACCCTATTGGACACGTGGCATGCATCGCGTTGGACACATGGAGAAGAGGAAGCGCGAACCGTCCCCCCACTTCTCCCATTACGCGTGGAAATCGAGGAAGCGCAGTTAAAATAAGATTACGCACGCCCAGTCAAATCAAAGTCAGGAGGTGGGACCCACCGCTCGTCATGTCCCGTCAAACTCGCTCACGCGGGCAACTGAGGTCATACAAGCGTCGGCACGGATGTCATCAAAGCTACGCAGCGGAAAACTTCGACTACTTTAGTCCTTGGTGGAGTCTTCGACTCCACCAAGCACTCGGGGGCTACCCCCATAGGGAGCGCTGGTCGCGCACCCTACGATTTTCTCTTTTCTTACTGCAGGAACATGGGCAATCACAACCAAACCCAACCACTCGAAACACGGTTCGATTACGGACATGGATTACTCCCATAGGGAGCGCCGGAAACAATTTCGACTGAAACAATCAAGCAAAAGACGACAGCAGTCGCAAAAGTGTTTTAGTCCCTGCCTAAGTCTTCGACTGGAACAAACAAGCAAAAGACGACAGCAGTCGCAAAAGTTCTTTAGTCCCTGCCTGAGTCTTCGACTCAACCAGGGACTCGGGGGCTACTCCCATAGGGAGCGCTGGTCGCGCACCCTATGATTATTTATGTAAAACTATGTGTTGATAACATCCGCACTCGCATCTCATGGCGACACCGCCTCATAATTTTTCCTACAAAGAGACTACGTCTCCTGGGTCGCCTGAATCGTGTCTGCGATGATAAAATTCGGATGCCGCGCTTACAGCATGAAGGTAAGACCTGAATAAGGCCTGGCAACGCATTTAATTGCGCACTACCAGAAATATATCCGTGCCTACAGGCACGATGAACATGCCTTGACGGACGCGTCGAGTGCTCACACCCATATAACTGGAATTCGACTCCTGTAAGACCTCCGCGGCCTGAGTCGAATTATGCCAACACTTTTCCGGATTCGAGTCCGGGGATTCGAGTTCGAGTAGATTGCGTTGTTTCACCCTAAGGTGGTTAACTGATACCAATACTTCGGTTATATCAGGCACGTATATCAACAATCCCTATGACATAAATAAAAGCAATCGAAAATGTACTCATTTAGGCACTCGAAGACTTCAAAAAGTCCCTAGTCGAATCTGTGATTCCACTGGACACTCGGGGGCTACTGACATGGGTATACCCTACAGGTACTCGAGCTTGGTATATATGGTCCAAATATGTACAGGCCCACGGTGTCGCCAAGGCCCAGATGAAAGGACTCGAGTAACCTGCAGACTCTCGATTGCTTGAAGGACAAGAAGAAGCTAAAGATAGAAAGTTTGAAGGGGAAAACCCTAACTTGTAACCGACTCGACCTGCTACCCGAGACCTAGCCTATCTATATAAAGGCTAGGAGGGGCGGCGAGGAGCACACACGCAACCCTAGTTTCCACAACCCTCGCCAGATTGCATCTACACACCATTATAACTTTCGACTCCTTCGATAATTCCACGAGCAGACAAGCAGGAGTAGGGACCTCTACGAGGCCTGAACCTGGGTAAATCCTTTGTCCCCTATGTGCTTGTTTGCTAGCCGATAGATGTCTCCAGTGCTCCCTCCTTCTCCAAAACCCAAGTCCATAACAATGGGCATTGATGAGTTAAACCCTCGTCACCTAGCCTATATAAAGGCTGGGAGGGGGCAGCGAGGACGATATTCGCAACCCTAGTTTCCACACCATCGCCAGATTGCATCTACGCACCCCTATAACTTTAAACTCCTCGATATTTCCAAGAGCAAACAAGCAGGAGTAGGGTCCTCTACGAAGCCTGAATCTGGGTAAACCTCTTGTCACCTGTGTGCTTGCTTGCTAGCAGATCGATGCCTCCAGTGCTCCCTACTTCCTCGAACCTAAGTCCATCAATGATGGGCATTGATGAGTTAACCCATCGTCAGTTGGTATCGTATGTGGGAAAAGGGAGTGCTGATGTTACAGCTTCCTCGACCCCATCAACCGTGATCTATGAATCCACAGCAGCAGAGACTCGCCTCCTCTTCGGCGTCTTCGACTTCACCGTCCATGCGTCGAAAACTCGCCCGGATTTCGAGTCCGTGGGCGACGGAATTGGCCTGGAAATCAGGAGCTTGTGCTTCCAAGTTGGTTAGCTGGGCACACTTCGCCTCCTTGATCAGCCGAAGGTTCCCACGATTGCTCTTGCATCGTGGTTTCCACCGCCGATTGGCACCCTGAGCGAGCTCAATGCCCCGACATCAGTTGGGAATATGGACAGCAACAACAGTTGCGAGTTCGATCAGGGTAATCTGGCAATAGAAAATGGAGCCTACGACTCCGGATCTGAAAGCTGCAGGAGCAACACCTTCCCCGGCCACTACATGTGCATCGTCATCAATACAGGCGGCAGCAGCATCGACACTCAGGAAAACACCAGTACTAGCGGTGGTATCCCAGTCGTGAATGGTGCCCCCCCCCTAATGGCCGCCCCATTGACAATGGGCCAACATGATGGCCCCTGGCAACGGACCCATCCCAGAAGACCAGCCGCACTTCTTTGCGAATGAACATACCCGAGAGCGCGTACTGATCAAGCTCAATGACACTGAGTGGGCCCGCTACAGGGAGACCCTACGGGGCAACCGCCTACCAACAAACTCATCACAAGAGATGCTGATGGGTTATCATTGGCTTCTCAAGGAGTTCAAGCGCCAGCAACAAGTAATCGCCCAGCTTGACGAGCGCAGATGGGCAGTGGACGAGTTGAGCCTCCGACGAGCTGCGCTCTCTTCCATCAGAGGATCCTCCTCTAGAGGCAACGATCAGGCAGCTACTAAAAGACGCTCTTGATTGGCTCACCTCACTAATAGGGAGCGAGAGGAGGCCACTCGAGTCCTCGACTTCTCATCCATGACGGTGGACACGCGGGGCAACGTGCTCCTGAAAATGCTGCAGGCAGCGGTGATGGTAGCCACCATGTACCTTCTTAACAACCAGCCACCGGCTGGGGACCCACGGTCCTCCATGCACCGATCTACGATCGCTGGCCTAGGACTAGTCGAAGATGCGCTCACCAAGCATCTAGCCGTGGAGCCGAGGAAAAACAAGGCTCTAGTCAAGTTCTACTCTCCCTCCTCCAGCGACGACGACCATAACTTGTCGTGGTGACGCCGCTCACAACGACACGACTACGACGCGCGTGATGATATCATGCAGTGCAAGGTTGACAAGATGCGTGCGATACGCACCCGCTCGACGGACTCGGGAGATGATGGGACGGAGCTCTGCAGCGCCAGCTTCTTCAGCAGAGTCATACGACAAAAGCAAATGCCAAAAGGGTTCAAACTCCCATCAGAGAATCTGAAATTCGACAGCCTCCAAGACCCGAAGATCTAGCTAGAGGATCATATCTCTTCTATCAGGTTGCACGGCAGAACCATGAGTACGTCTATGCAATGCCTCTAGCTACAGCTGCAAGGTGCCACCCTTGCATGGCTTAACAACCTCCCACGCGGGTCGATCCGCAGTTCGGATGAGCTGGTCTACAGCTTCGTGCGGAACTTCAAGGGCACTTACAAAAGGCCCACATTAATCAAAGAATTAAGAGCCCGCTACCAAAAGACTGGCAAGTCATTGCGCTCATACATTCAGAGGTGGTCCATCATCAAAAATTCTGTAGAGGACATCTCCGAGGATTGTGCAATTGACGCATTCAATGGCGGCGTACGCTGTAGAGAGCTCAGGGAGGAGTTGGACCGTTCGAAGCCCAAAACAATCGACCACCTGATGGATATCGTGAACAGGTGGGCTGATGGAGAGGACTTGGTGAAAAACAACCATGCCCACCTAGACGACGATGACGACCTCAGACGCATACGCGATCACCGAGGAAAACACCGGATGCGTGGTTATGAGGACCACGAGGAAATCGGCATGGTCGCGGCTGGCTATGCCGATAAATGCGACAACGGTAACCGCAACAGTGTATACCGCAGTGGTGGATACCGCGACAGCAGGAAAACCACGCAAGTATGGCAACGTCGCACTCGCGATGAAGCACCTGGAACATCTATCCAGGACAAACTATCTGGACCTTGCAATGTACATTTCTACATCGACAAACACGGCGGTAAGAAAAAATCCAGTCACCTCCTAAAGGACTGCCGCGAGTTCTTCCAGCTCCACGAAGGACTAGCCCAGATGAATCACGATGCGATAAACCAAGGCTACGGAGCTGCCCTGGGTGCCGTGGCTCGTGAAGCGCCACCACCACCACCCGAGCCACCCCCATCTACAGCTGTGACGGTCCAGAACAATGGAGGCGAACAATACCCACGGGCGCTGGGGAACATGGGCATGATCAAAAAGGACGCCCATCCAATCGAGTGCAAAAATCAATCACTCGCCAAATCAATCTGGCGGTCCACTCGCCACCCCCAACAACTTAGTACCTAAGCGGGTGTGGGTCATGTATCACCTTTGATAAGCGTGATCATCTGCGCCAGGTGCCTCGCCCGGGCCACTCTCCTTTGGTGCTCGAGGCACAAATTGGCGGCTTCGAGATGAGTCGCATCTTTATGGACGGTAGCAGCGGCATCAACCTCATGTTCGCCAGCACCTTACGCGCCATGCGGATCCCCCTGTAATGCCTGGAAGCCTCCGACACAACGTTCCACGGCATCGTCCAAGGGATGGGCGTATACCTCCTGGGAAAAATCAGCTTGGACGTCATCTTCGGCACGCCAGCAAACTTCTGGCGAGAGCACATCAAAATCGAAGTGGTGGATTGGCCCTCGCAGTACCATTGCATCCTTGTATGTGTCTTGTTCGCGAGGTTTATGGCAGAGCCACACTACGCCTACCGAAAGATGAAGATGCCGGGCCCTAAGGGCATTATCACCATTAACGGAAGCTTCGAGAGATCAGAAAGCTACGACAGGGAGTTCAACAAAATCTCCTAGTCTTTCGGCATGCAGGAGGAGCTGGCGAGGCTGAAGGAGTCGACAAACAATAGTCTACCTCCTCCGAGTAAGCCAAACTTACCTGATCAGACTAACCCTTGTAGATCCGAAAGCGTTACGAGATTAGATCTTGTTGTTGATGTAGTCGATCACTTGCTGATCTCAAGATCGAGTGGACGATCCTTCCGGCGCCGCGTTCCAGCAGCGCTTCAGCAGTCGGTCACACATACGGAGTCGAAGCAGACCTTCCTCTCCTTGTTCCAGCGAGCAGCGGAGGTAGTAGATCTTCTCCACGGAATCCCAGCAGCATGACGGCGTGGTGGTGGTGGTGGAGTAGAGAATTCTACAGGGCTTCGCCTAAGCCTGAGCAGAAGAAAGGAAGAGGAGAGAGGCGGCTAGGATTGGAGTAGTGGAGGAGGGCCAGGGGTGGCGCCCCCACCCCTCTATTTAAAGGGGGGAGGCGCCATGGGGAGGGGGAGTCCTAGTAGGACTCCCCTCCCTCCTTGGCCGGCGGATTGGGGAGGGGGGAGGAGTCCTCCTCCCCCACGACTCCTTGTCTTGCCCCACAAGGACTCCTTGATCCCTTTCTTGGTTTTCAAGCAAACTCCAAGAAATCTTCCAGAACCTTCCGGAACATTCCGAAACCTTCTAGAATCCTCATACAAATACTCCGGAACATTTCCTAACTCAGAAAATGATCCCCAATATATGAATCTTATTCTCCGAACAATTCCGGATCTCCTCGTGATGTCCCAAATCCAATCCGAGAGTCCGAACAACATTCGGTCTCCAACGCACATTCCATATCTACTTAAAACAACTTCGAACCTTAAGTGTGTCACCCTACGGTTCGTGAATATGTAGACATGACAGAGACACATCTCCTATCAATAACCATCAGCGGGACCTGGAGATCCATAATGGCTCCCACATACTCAACGATGACTTCGTGATCGATAGAACCATTTACATACGAAACCAATTCCCTTTGTCACGCGATACTATACTTATCCGAGGTTTGATCGTCGGCATCCCCATACCTAGTTCTACCTCGTTACTGATAAGTACTCTTTACTCCTTCCGTGATATGTCATCCCTTGTGACCTAGTCACATGCTTGCAAGCTAACTAGATGACATTCCACCGAGAGGGCCCAGAGTATATCTATCCGTCATATGGATGGACAAATCCCAACCTTGGTTCATGCGCTTCAACACATACTTTCAGAATACCCAATGACAACTTTATAACCACCCAGTTATGAAGCGGCGTTTGATGTCATCAAAGTACCCATCCGGTGATAGTGATTAACACAACCTCATGGTCGAAGGATTAGGTTACTATGCATTTAAAAGCTTATAGCAATACGAACTTAATGACTTGATCTTATGCTACGCTTACTATGGGTGTGTGTCCATCACATCATTCTCCTAATGATATAACCTTGTTATTAATCACATCCAATGTCCATGATTAGGAAACCATGATCATCAACTAATCAAAAAGCTAGTTCAACAAGAGGCTTACTAGGGACTCTTTTATGTTTACAAAACACACATGTATTAGTGTTTCCTAATAATACAATTATAGCATGGGATGTAAGCATTCATCATAAACACAAAGATATAATAATAACCACTTTTATTATTGCCTCTTGGGCATATCTCCAACAATGTCGACTATCAGAGCCAAGGGCAAAAGCGGTCGGTATGGAAGTCAACAGACTCCTCGATGCTAACTTCATACGAGAAATCAAGGAAAGCACCTGGGTGGAAAACCCTGTACTTGTTCCTAAAAAGGACATGGATATCATGCGGATGTGCGTAGACTTCACTTCCTTGAACAAACATTGCCCAAATGATCACTTCCCATTGTCGCAGATCGACCAGGTAATCGATTCCACTACGGGATGCAAGCGCCTCTACTTCCCAATGCCTACTCATGCTACCACCATATTCAAATGAAGGAGGAGGACCAGGAGAAAACGGCCTTCATCACACCCTTCGGTGTATTCTGCTACACAACGATGCCCTTTGGGCTGAAGAATGCAGGGGCCACCTACCAGTGGTCTATGCAGGCCGACCTCAAGAGCCAACTTGGCCGAAATATCCAAGTCTATGTCGATGACATCATTGTCAAAACTAAGGAGGAAACCTCGTTACTCGACGACCTCCGCGAGACCTTCGGTAAACTTGATCGCTACCGGATCAAGCTAAATCCGGACAAATGTGCCTTCAGCGTACCGTTCGGGCAACTGCTAGGATACCTCATCTCCGTGAGGGGAATCGAGGCTAACCCGAAGAAAATAAAGGCCATACTGGCCATGGAGAAACCAAAGAACGTCAAAGGCGTCCAGCAGCTAGCTGGGCTAATCGCGGCACTCAGACCATTCATCAGTCGAATGGGCGAAAAGGCACTGCCGTTCTACTAGCTCCTTCTCAAAGCTGAAAAGTTCGAGTGGATGGAAGAAGCACAAGAAGCATTCGAAGACCTCAAGCGTCTACTATCCACTTCGTCGGTGCTGGTAACACCTCGGGAAAAGGAGCCCCTGTTGCTATACATCTCTACCACCAACCAGGTGGTTAGTACCATGCTCGTAGTTGAACGAACCGAAGAAAACAAAGTCCACAGAGTACAACGCCCTGTCTACTACCTTAGCGAGGTGCTCACTCCAACAAAACAGTGGTACCCACACTATCAGAAGCTAGCATACGGCGTCTTCATGACAACTCGGCGACCGCACCACTACTTCCAGGAGCACCCCATCATTGTGGTGAACGATGCTCCACTAGGGCACATCCTCAACAACCCTGACGCCATCGGACGAGTCATGCTTTGGGGGATAGAACTGTCTCCACGAGACATCACATACGACAAGCGAGACGTGATCAAGTTGCAAGTACTCCCGGACTTCCTCGTTCACTGGATGGAGAACCAGCTCCCCGACATGCCAGACATGTCCTGCCTGTGGACAATGCACTTTGACGGATCAAAACATCGAGAAGGAGCTGGCGCTGACATCATCCTGACATCACCACAAGGTGACAAGATGAGGTACATTCTGCGAATGCAGTTCCGTGCCTCCAACAATGAAGCTGAATAAAAGTCCTACTCCATGGGATGCGGATGGCCAAAGATTGTGGCACAACATGACTCATCATCTACGGTGACTCTAAGCTGGTAGTGGATCAAACCATGAACCAGTGCGATGCCCTGAGCGACAACATGATCGCCTACCGCAACCTCTATGACGCACTCGAAGGAGAGTTCGATGGCTACGAACTGCGGCACGTTGGCCACAAGAGCAATGAAGAGTCGGATACACTCGCCAATATTGGCTGCACCTGTGCCCCGGGTGCCACCTGGAGTATTCCTAGAGCAAATCTCCGAATGCTCCATCAAGCCAAAGGTTCCAAACAGCCAACCAACACGTCAAAGGACTCGGGGGCTACGCCACCCGATGAAATCCAAACACTTGATGATAAGGAGCAAGAGACAGGACTCAAAGGCCCCATGGAGGTCATGATGATCGAACCATCCTGGACGCAACCATACATCACATACCTTCTTAGCAAAAGGCTACCAGATGACCCGACAGATGCGCGGCATATAGCACGACGATCCAAGGCTTTCGCCATCATCAACGGCGAATTATATAAGTGCAACATCACAGGAGTCTTTCAATGATGCGCCTCCAACGGAGACGGGAGAGACATCCTCCTCGAGATACATGAAGGCACTTGCGGCCATCATGCTGGAAGTCGCACCCTCGTCACCAAAGCTCTACGAGCTGGATTCTACTAGCCAACCACAATGCACGGACAACGTCCAGAGATGCAATGCCTGCCAAAGATTTGTGCACAAACCGCACGTACCTGGCGCAGAGCTTAGGCCAATACCCGTGGCCTGGCCCTTCACACAATGGGGACTCGACATGGTTGGCAAGCTACAAAAATCTTCACCTGGAGGATACGTCTACCTCCTCGTCGCGTCGACAAGTTCACCAAGTGGATTGAGGCCATGTAGGTGACCAATAAGGGGCCACCGCCGTCGAATTCTTCGAGTCCATCATCTTCAGATTCGGGGTGCCACATAGCATCATCACCGACAACGGAACGAACTTCACCTCGAACGAATTCTAGGATTTCTGCAAAAACCTGGGAATCAAAATTAGCTACGCCTCGGTAGCGCATCCTCAGACCAACAACCAAGTCGAAAAGGCCAATAGCCTCGTCTGCAGTGGCATCAAGAAAAGGCTCCTCCAACCACTCAAAAGAGTTGTTGGGTGCTGGCTTGAGGAGCTACCATCAGTACTGTGGAGCATGCGCATAACTCCAAACAGTGACAAAGGCTATACTCCGTTCTTCATGGTACACGACGCCGAGGCAGTACTACCTGCAGAAGTATGCTACAAAGCCCCACGGGTAGTAGCATACAATGAGGAGAAATCAACTGCCGCACTCGAAGACTCTGTCGACCTCCTCGATGAAGCACCCGGAATAGTAGCAGAACGATCCACGATCTACCAGCAAATCCACCGCAGCTACCATAGCCGAAGGCTACGCCCAAGATCCTTCGTCGAAGGAGACCTTGTCCTGTGACTGAAGCAGCAAGGACACCTCAAGCTCGAGTCCACTTGGGAGGGACCTGATACATTGCAAATGTATCTATAATTTTTGATGTTCCATGCTAGGTTTTATCCACTTTCTTGTGTTTTGTTCCAACTTTGGAGTACTTTTCATATGATTTCTTGGACTAACCTATTAACAAGAGCCACAGTGCCAGCTGCCTGTTTTCTGCTGTGTTTGGTTCCAGGAAAGTCAGAAAATGAATATTCTCGGAATTGGACGGGACAAAAGCCAAAGTGCCTATTTTTCCGGATGTCATCAAGTGCCAGAATACGAGACAGAGAGGGGCCAGAGGGCGGCCACACCACCTGGTCGCGCGGCCAGGCCTGGCCCGCGCCAGAGGGTGGTGTGGCCAGCCCAGGCACCCCCTCGGCCTCCCCTTCCGACTATAAGATGCCCTCGGGACGTAAACCCTAAGTACCCGATCAAAAATCCACGAAAGAGTCTATAGCCGCCGTCATCTCCATCCCTAGATCGGGAGGGATTTGAAGCTCTTCCCGACACCCTGCCAGAGAGGGGAATCCACCCTGGAGGCTTTCTTCATCACCATGCAAGCCTCCGGTGTGATGCGTGAGTAGTTCATCCTTGGACTACGGATCCATGTAGTAGCTAGATGGCTGGTTTCTCCTCCTTTGTGCTTTCATGTTTAGATCTTGTAAGCTCCGTTCATGATCAAGATCATCTATTTGTAATTCATACATGTTGTGTTTGTGGGGATCTGATGGATATTGAGATGCTATTTCAGATTGATTATTGATTCTATCATGTCTTTGTTATTTGAGATCTTGCATGATTTCTGTTGTTAGTAGCTATCTTGGCCAAGTAGATGCTAGCAACTCCAAGAGTTAGTATTTATGCTCGATAGTGGGTTCATGCCTTTGGTAATCTAGGGAAGTGTCAGAAATCTCTAAGGTACTAGATGTGTTGTTGCTACTAGGGAGAAAACAACAATCCTTTGTTCATAGAACAATCGTATTGTTTACTTTACACGCAGTTCGTAAAGCAATAATCTATTGCTTGCAACTTAATACTGGAGGGCCTTCGGACGATAACCTAAAGGTGGATTATTAGTCATAGATGCAGTTGGATGGCGGTCTATGTATTATGTTGTAATGCCCAATCAAGTCTCAGAGGAGTCAAGATGATTAGTATATGCATGTATTGCTTTCTCGGTGTTTGTCAATTGCCCCGCTGTAATTTGTTCACCCAGCATGTTATTTATCTAAGGAGAGCCACCTCTAGTGAACTATGGATCCCGGTCCTTTTTATTTACATACAATCTACAACTGTTTACTGCCTTGTGTTTACTTTCTGCAAACTTTCACTTCTTTCCATTCGATACGTTTAATCATTTGTTTTCCGCAAAAAACGGTGAGATTGACAACCTCATCGCAAGTTGGGGACAAAGTTTTGTGGTTGTGTTCTGCAGGTCTCCATGTTGCTACTAGCACCGGTAGTGGGCCCTGCCAAAGCTCAGCTAGTAACACCTTTGGGGTGTTTCCTTGCTCCTACTGGTTCGATTAAACCTTGGTTTTATAACTGAGGGAAAACTTACTGCTGTGCTCATCATACCTTCCTCTTGGGGTTCCCAACGAGCTCTACGTTGAAAGTCGAGCGCATCAGGACCTTATGTGATTACCGAAGTAATCCCAAGTGGCGCATACCGCCTTAAAGACGTAGAAAGTGGAGTTGCATACTCCAACCCTTGGAATGTCGCGCAGCTATGTCGTTTCTACCCTTATATGTTTTTACTTTACAAATAAGGCTATTCAGCCAGGCTACTTAGACACAAATTGTATCTCCTGATATTCTGTGAATAAATAAAGCTAAGTGCCTCCAACCTTGTGTCTCTGTCTCTATTTTTAATTGCAATTACATCACTCGGGGGCTGCGCCACCCTTTCTACCTCCTTACATGAAAAACGCAGTAACCTGAGTAGCTGACATACTATTAATCGAACCCTTGATAAACCCAACCTAGCTACAACACACCTGACAGGTTGGCAAGGTGCTAAGATAAGTATGCGTCAGGCTAACGAAAAGGCACTGCAGAGTACAAGCTACTCGAAAAATACACGAGCTAGCAAGCTTTACATAAAAATGGGTAACAAAAACACCCAATTCACTTATACGAACTTTACAACACCTATACATCTTTATGAAGGTCCAAAAACTACTCTACTGGCAGAAAAGGAGAACGTTGGTACGCTCCTCGAACAACTCGATGATGTCTTCGGCTGGCTAATCAACCGCCCGATAATAGGGAACCATATTCCACGCCATCCCCTCCGGTGGGGGTGGCGGTCCCGCAGCAACAGCAACCAAATCTAGATCGGGTCGATGCAAGCGCACAAGCGCCAGTGCAGCCTTGGCAACCACGACTAACTGCTAACGCACGCACTCGCAAACTACACTAGCAACCTGGAACTTCTTCAACAGATCCAACAAGCTTGCGGCACAACGTCCAAGGGGAACATTGCCCGAAAGATGTGCTTCACGCACGACTACGCCTTCTTCAAATAAAGCAGCACCTGTGACACACGATCCTACAACATCGCCAACATAACTGCGTGATCCCGATCAACCCAGAAGTACCCGCTAGCTTCTAGCTGCTCCTGGGTCAAGCAATTTAACCGAATGGCGACTCGGTCTCTCTCTTCCTGCGGAAGGCGAGTACTAACAACTGCAAAAAGCAGTAAAAATATTAAGGGCAAATTTCTGCCACAAGTGGCTAGAAAAGGAGAAGAAACTATGGAAACTAACACTTCAATTGCTCATTCAGTTGAGCCACCTCGCCCAGAAGATATTTCTCACATTCACTGGCTTTTTTGGCCTTCGACTTCCACACGTCAGCGCTACCATGGATCATGGGCATCTCTCGCTCCAAGTGTTTTATGCGATCACGCAATCGAGATAGCAGTGACAATTACTCCACCTTTGAACATGGTTGCGCCACAGGTTCATTGGTGGGAGGTGTGTCAGAAGGATCACTCGAAGGACCCTATCCAAGTAGAGGAACAGATGGATAAGGCCAACCATTCAAAATAACACCAATAATAAAAGCATCGAGTTTAGCAAGTTTCAAAGGGGACACCCCCACAAGCACAACGCAAGTCAAAGAAGTCTAGAGAATCTAGAATATTACACAAGGATGACAAAGAGACAGCCTGCATCTATGCATTGACACTCGGGGGATTCCTCGAGTCAGTGGCAGCCTCTGACACTATGACCTTTTCGGTTACAGCCTCTGATGTTGTGGCTCTTGCCATCTTCGACCGCCTCAGCTCCGCCAAGTACTTTGCAAGTGTCTCAATGAGCCGAGACCCATATTTATGAAAACGAGTGGCAAAGGGAGCAAACACTACCTGCTGGCCATCTGCAGTAACTGGCATCACCATGGAGACCGTGCTACGGTTCAGATTAACACCACGGGCTTGCGCCATCGCGAGTCCAATGGTAGTTCTAACCCCCCTCTGCGCATTCTTGAAATCCATGGGAACGCCTCTAGCGAAGGACTCCACGAAGCCATCAAGATCGTCGATAAGCTCGGTCTTGGGAACCATCTCCTCTCAAAGACGCCCAAGTGTATCCTTGGCCTTCTGAAGGCAATCCTTGACGGAGATGTTGCGGTCTTTGATTGCAGCTATAGCACCAGCCAAAGCATCCTGGTGGGCAAGAGCTTGAGCGTCAAAGCTCACACCAGCAGCATTTTCAGAAGACACAGATGAGAATAGCCGAACACATGCAAATATAGAGCAAACCAACGACGCATCATCATACCTGAGAGTGCCTTAGCATCAGAGAGAAGTTGATCCACGAACACCTTCTCCCTGTCAGCTGTAGGGGCAAGCAAGTCCTCCTCGTGCTTCTTCGACTCCTGGACGGAGCGTTCAAAGGCTTCGAGTGCCTTGTTGTGTTTCTTCTCCACTGTGGCAAGACCCTTCTAGAGGGAATTGACGCGACGGAGGAGCTCATTGTTCTCACCTACAAAGGATGATAGGCAAACTTAATCTCAACGATTTTTATACCAACAGTACAGAGATAAAGAGTGCAAGTTCACCTTTAAATGCGCGATGCTAGGTCTCCAGCAAGGCATGCTTATGGCCCAAGGATGTAATCTAGTCGGCAAGGCGAATTGATTCCTTCAAGACATGCTGCAAAAAGGTAAACATTAGCACCAACCTAATTTTCGACTAGCATAGTCAAGAAAACTTACATGCTCCTCCAGGGACTTCGAAGTCTCCTTCTGCGTAGGCATCTGGGCAACCATCTGGTGCCCTCGTGTGGGGGGAACTCGAAGAATTGGCACCGAAGGTGGCCGCCACCGAGGGAGAGTGAGACCTCTCCGTCACATCCTTATCTTTGGAGTCCGTGACTCTAGTCTCCTTCACAAAGCGGCAATCATCGGATGACGACGATGAAGTTTTGCTACGACAAAAACATACAAAACAACTTCAGAGGAAAATATTTCAGGACATAAGGTCAAACTAGCAGAAGTACAAAACTTACCAGTCAAAGTCTTCGAGGTCGAATTCCTCAGACGCCTCCTTCGGTGTCCTCAGGTTCTTCTACGGAGGAGGAGCCACGGCGCACACAGGCACTGCGAGGATTGGATCTTCCACCTCAGTTGAAGTACCATCCGATGTCACCGATGAAGAAGCGTCTGAGTCCTCGCTTCGGGAGTGTTTGCGAGTTTCGTCCTCGCTAGACTCGGGGGCTTCCTGCTCTTCAGCAACGGGGACGGTGGAACTCGACTCGTCCTCCTCCTCCGCTTCGCGAGGGATTACTCCCTTCGGCTGAGGAGGTAGAACAGTAGCCACTTTCCAGTCCTGCTACAAGAGGCAATGTTAGTATAAATAAATCTAGCAGGCAATCAAAAAACAAGAAGAGATAAATAAAGAACGCTACCTCAGGCGGAGGGAGACTCACGCAGAACGGAGGCATGACTGAGTCACCAGGGAGTTTATCCTTGGCTATGAACTTGGTCAGCATCCGAAACCTCTTGTCTACTTCATCCGAAGAAATATTTTCCCAAGAAATGCAGGTGACGTCTTCAACACTGGTCCAGCAGCACATCGGATTTACCCTAGATTGCAGCGGCTGCACTCGACGATGCCTCCAGGTGCGAATGAGGTATGTGTCGTCCACTTTCTTTCCTCAGATGAGTTGAAGATCGCAGACCCGCTTATACAAAACCTCGGTTTCTTTGGGTTCGCCGGGCATCACTGTGTTCTTCCATGCCCTCCTCGTCTTGCACTCCTCCTTTGGATCAAAAGGTGCGAGCCCGAAGAGTCGATGTCGGCCTTCTGGTCGCGGATGTAGAACCATTTCTCCCTCCATCCTTGGACGGATACATTAAACTTGAGGGAGAAATATTAGACATTGGAGTCCACATGGATTTCGCAGCCTCCTATATCATAGACTACCGACCCGGATCCCGACTGCCGCTTCAATTTGAAGAGCTTTTTAAAAAGACCAAAGTGTGGCTCGATTCCGAGCCAGCACTCGGAAAGTGTGATGTAGCAGGCAATGTGGAGAATGGAATTGGGAGTCAGCTGATGGAGCTGGAGCCCGTAGAAGCAAAGTAACCCCCGCACAAACTTGTGGAGGAGGAGAGAGAGGCCCCCGAAGGACAAAAGCAAGAAACATCACCAGAAATCCGGCAGGGGGATCGGGGATTACCTCGTCACCTGGCATTTGGCAATCAGCTTGAGTGGCCGGAAGAATGCCATCCTAGCGCTAGTTGAAGAGCTCTGTCTCCTTTATGGTTGACCACCGCCACAATCCCTTGGTGATGCGCCTGCCCGCACCCTTCTTCTTGGCAGCTGCAGCAGCAGTACCGGAGCCCGTAGCGGCGACAGCCTTCTTCTTCGCCACAACAGTGGCAACCACAGATCTAGTGGCGGAAGCGCCCTTCTTCTTCCCCATCTTTCGCTTGCGATGGGAGCGTACAAAGTAGCTCGGGAAGGTTTTGAGGCCGTCTAGCTAGCAATGGAGGCGCGAGCAATGAAACAGCAATGAGCAACAATGGAGGCAGTGCGCAAGGGAGCAGTGAATTGTGCGGGAAATTACCGCACATAGATCCCTACTTAACCTCAGCATAGATGCAATCCAACGGCCAGAAGCGCACCAACTAGACACGTGGTGCAAATCAAGATGGAAGCGTGGCGATGCAAACGGTGAACCGTTGCCCCACTTTTCCCATTACGCGCAAGAATCAAAGAGATGCAGTTAACACCGAAGATTACTCACACTTGGTCAAATCCAAGTCAGAAATGGGGTCCCACCTTTGTCACGTCCCGTCAAAACCGCTCACGTAGGCAAACAAGGTCATCTCATCATTAGCACTAAAGTCATCCACTCTATCAGGAGCATCTTCCGACTAATCTAGTCCTTCACTCGACTCTACAACTCGACTAAGCACTCGGGGGCTACTCCTAAGAGGAGCGATGGCCGTGCACCCGAAAACTTCATGGACATGGAAACATTTAGACAAGATAATTGCACTTAAACCCCTCACTCGAATCAACGATCCGATTGTGGACTCGGGGCTACTCCCATAGGGAGAACTGAAAGCATATTCGGCTGAAACAAGCAAAAGACGATAGCAATCGAAAACATTCATAGTCCCCACTCAAGTCTACGACTCAAATAGGCACTCGGGGGCTACTCCCATAGGGAACGCTGGCCGCACACCCTATGATTTTCTTTTACTAAATGTATGTTGAGTACATCCACACTCGAAAGCATTGGCGACTCCACCTCGTATTTTCCCCGCAAGGATACTACATCTCCTAGGCCACCTGAATCATCCCCGTGATGACAAAATTCGTATGCCACGCTCACAACGTGAAGATAAGACCTAAAAAAGACCCGGCAATGCACCTGCTGCGCTCTACCAGAAATAATTCGTGTGTGCAGGTACGATGAAATAAGCCTTAACGGATGCGTCAAGTGCTAACACTTATATACTGGAATTCGATTATGTAAGACCTCAGCAGCATGAGTCGAATTACGCCAACACTTTTCCAAATTCGAGTCCAAGGACTTGAGTTTGAGTAGATTGTGTTGTTTGCCCTAAGGGAGTTAACTGATCCCCATGCATCGGATGAATCAGGCACGTATATCGACAATCCCTATGACATAAACTAAAGCACTCGAAAATTTATTTGGCTATGCACACGAATGCTTCATAGTCTCCACTCGAATCTGCGATTTGATTGGACATTTGGGGGCTACTAACGTGGGCATTCCCTATTGGTACTCGTGATCAGCATATGCGGTCTAGTCTAGAGGGAGCCCACGACGTTGCTAAGGCCAAGTTGAGTTTCGGGTGGCCTAGGAGACTTCAAATCCTTGTAGAACATGGCAAAGTACAAGATAGAAGTTTAAAGGGAAAACCCTAAGATGTAACCGACTCGGCCAGCTATCCCGAGACCTAGCCTATATAAAGGCTGGGAGGGGCAGCGAGGAGGATATTCGCAACCCTAGTTTCCACGCCATCGCCAGATTGCATCTATGCACCCCTGTAACTTTCGACTCCTTGATATTTCCAAGAGCAAACAAGCAAGAGAGGGTCCTCTACGAGGCATGAACCTGGGTAAACCTCGTGTCACCTGTGTGCTTGCTTTCTAGCTGGTCGATGCCTCCAGTGCTCCCTACTTTCCCAAACCTATGTCCATAAACGATGGGCATTGATGAGTTAACCCCTTGTCATGCACGAACTGAGAGTAAATTATAGCCGAGGGTCTCAAGAAGCATGTCGTCCATGAGAGGGATATCATGGGCGACCACAACCTTGCCAAGACCCAATACCTTCGAGTTTGATTTATGTCAGCACCCAGATTTTTAATCCCAGGTGCCTGTTATGCCATACATCGCAATCCTAGGATTACCATTTTTGCGAGACATAACAGATTGGATATCATAGTACATCATCCATTACAAACCATAATAAGGTCTTACACAAATAAAGGATCTCATGATCCAGTCTTAGTACAATCAAGTAGCGGAATAAATAGCGTAGCGGTGGGATCCATCTTTAGAGTCACAAGCAATGCTGACGATGGAAGATGATCCTAGTTGTCGTAGTCGTCCTGCTGTCCTCCTTCAGGGTAGTCCTCCTCATAGTCTGGCCACAGGAATAGCCAGGGACAAAATCCATGAGTACTCTTTAAGTACTTGCAAACTACCACTAACAAATAAGATAGCTCTAGTAGGAAATGCTAAATTCTAAATTTATCTGTAAAGTTAAGTTTGAAACCTAAGCTGAGTTCAGAAACAAAGAAAGATAAAATAAAGTTTGAAAACACCTAAGTTGGAACTTAGTTATCATAGTCACAACTCTGTTGTGGTCAAGTCATGTCACAATTCATTTCATAAGTCATTTTGAGAACATCTGACAACGGAACAGTATGGCCACTCCAACTGTTCATAACCACAGACGCGGCTATTCGAATAGTTTGACACTCTACAGAGGTGGTACACTTTCACCACAAGATTCGATACATCTATCAGGGATAACCCTGAATCATCATACTTAGTATGCAGATAATCAAACATAACCTTTCCTTTACACACTCTAGTATAAGCACCTCTCCTATGAGTATGGCCTCCTAGCCATGACCATCTCTCATCCTGGGCACTGCATAGGTGGACAACATTGAGAGGTAGCCTCAGCTCAAACCTCTCCCGTGAGGGAACTAATAGTAATGCATATAAACTTCCGGCTAAGCCTTACCCAATTCAGGTATTGTGGTTGCACGGTAAAATTGGAATGGTATCGCATCCGAACCCAACCATCAGTTTTTATAGAAGGGCTAAGGCTCATGCCTTACATAAACCATTTGTGTTTCTCAACACATGTCAAAACATCTCAATAGAATGACTCATCATTCCAAGGTTTTCACAAGTCATTTTCACCAAGTACTCCCATCTAAAGTGATCAAGTTTTTGGTTTAACTCTAAGCTACTAAGTTAAGAGTGTTCACTAATGTGGGGTGCCAATCTCAATCTCATGCCATAGAATGACATCTAAGTCTAACTAGATAGGTCAAGTTTACACTCTTTATGCTACCTTTAAACAAGGTAAAGGACTTTGGTAAAGTAAAGAAAGTAAAGCTTGTAAATAAAACTTGGAGTAGGTAATAGTCAACATGGTATAACCAAAGCATGCCTATTGCATCTTGCTTAAGTTATCTAGATTGCAAGGTTTAGCTTGCATTGTTAATGATGGCTTGCAATATTTAGCTTGCCAATAATAGCTTGCCTTGTGTAGTGCAGTGGTTGAAATTCTCTTCCTCCTCCTCTTGGTAGAACTCCTCCTCCTCGAAGACTTGGTCGGTACTATCGTCTATAAATACATACGGAATACACAATCACCAAACAATACTTAACTAGTCTACTTAGCACACTAAGGCACACATTTGATGATCTAGTATCATCACAAACATCACAAGGTTTAATGAACTAGTTTCATTTATTTTATTTGAGAAAAGTAATTTCTACTCATTGAAATTAACTAAGATTCAATATTCTCCAATTAAAATATGGGATCATGTGGAAACATGTCCTCACCACATACTCTACTATGTGGGAATGTGATTTAAAGGTTTGATCACATTTTAATAAGTTTAAGTTTAATATTTAATGATTTAAAGTGACTAGAAATGCCTATATAGCATTATTTTCGTACTAGTACAAAGTCACTGCATGCAATCCTTAATATTATTACATATTCAGATATTTATGGTTAAATGTGATTTTTGAGAGTTGGAATCAACTCCAAATATATTAGGGTTGATTTTAGAAAAATGTTTGAATGTACAAACGCTTCTGTCTTGTTATTTTTACTATGAGAGATCTATAACTCTAAATGATTTAAATCCAACGGGTTTGGATAGAGATTTTCATTACCTTTCCAAAAAAATTGGAATCACTCAATTTGGGTTTGTAAAAATCACTGAGTTGATTTTTAAACTAAGAGACAGATTCTAGTTTAAGTCAAAAAAGAAAAATCCTAATTTGAACTAACTGGGTTGCGCGGGAAAATAATTGGGTCGGCCCGTGTACACTCCGCGGAGCAGAGGACAGCTGACAGGGGGTCCGCCCGTCAGTGGCTCATTACACGCGAAGCGGTACGGGGTGATACAGACCGCGGGATTAGAATTGAGATCAATGGCTCACGGTCGTCATCGAAACGGACTCGTCGCCGGCGAGATTGAACCCTAGCGGCTCGGTGGGGGTGCAGTGGTGACGTACCGGGGCTCCAGCTAGTGCGGTGAGGTGGGAAACCGAACAAGTAGACGACGGCGAGCTCAGGAAAAGTCGCGGCAGAGGCTGAGGTGGACGAAATCAACGGCAGTGTCTCCTCCTCTGCTGCGGCTGCCTTCGGTGAAATTTCGGCGGCCTGCTTCTCGAGCTGTTCCGATAAGAGGTGGGGAAGGACTGGTGGAGAGAGGGGAGTGGAATGGTGTGGCGATTGAGGCTGGGGAAGGCCTCATTATATAGGCTCGAGGAGGGGACAGAAGGGGCGACGGCGAGCTCGTCGGTGACAATGATACAGGGCGCTATCGGCATGGGCGGCTGATGATCCGAAAGTATAGGGGGTTTATCGCAGTATTTTCGATAAGTAAGAGTGTCGAACCCAACGAGGAGCAGAAGGTGCTGGCTAGTGGTATGGATCAGCAATTCTCTACAAATACTTAGCAAATGGATTTTTAGGGGTTTTTGATAATGCAAGTAAACAAAGTACAAGTAAATAAAAGACAGTAGGAATAAATGAAGCAAGTGGCCCAATCCTTTATGCAGCAAAGGACAAGCCAGTTGTATTACTTAAGATGACCAAATGTTCTCGAGGACACATGGGAAGACTGTCAAGTGCTTTCGCTTCATATAGTTGATTAATCTTCTTTAGCTTGCTAAGTGTTGTGTGGGTGAACCTATGCTAATGTACCGACCTTCCTAGGACTAATACATACTTGTGATTATACCCCTTGCAAACATCCGTAAGTACAAGAAAGTAATTAAGGTAGAAACCTAACCACAGCTTTAAACTCTAAGACCCTTACGTCCCTTGTGCAATGGTTTCCTAACGGGGGTTCGGGTTTCTGTCACTCTAGCAACCCCTACGATTAGTAGCCAAATACACAATGCATTCCCCTAGGCCCATATAGGTGAAGTATCATGTAGTCGACGTTCACATGACACCACTAGAAGAAGTACACCACAACTTAAATATCAAACTATTGAATCTTTCTCAACACAACTCCACTACTAACAACATGACTTCTCCCATGTCCTCAAGAACAAAACGAACTACTCACAAGACATCATATGGATCATGATCAAAGATGGAATAATGATGTTTAACAATCTGAACCTAAACAATAATTCAATGGTTCACTCAATAGCATCAACTACAAAGAGTAATCAACACCGAGAATGTTTCCCCTAAGAACTATGCAAGATTCAACACAATTGTTACAGCAATATGGAGATGGTGATGATGGTGTTGATGGTGATGATGGTGGTGATGATGATGATGATGATACTGATGAAGTCCCGCTTGATGATGGTGTTGATGGCGATGATCTCCCCTCTCCGGGAAGGAATTCCCCTGGCAGAAATCTGTCTGCCGGAGAGATCTTTCTCCCTCGGTGTTTTCCGCCCCGTAGAGGCGGTGGAATCTTTCTGTGGTCCCTCCCCGAGTCTTAGGGTTTTGGGAGGAATATATATGCCAGAGGGGAGAGCCAGAGGTGGGCCAGGGCGGCCACACCACCTGGTGGCGCGGCCTAGGGTGGCCCGCGCCACGGGGTGGTGTGGGCCCCCTATGGCCCATCTCCAGTCCCTCTTCTGGCATCCTTCGTCTTCTGGAAAAATAGGATTTTTCGTATATTTTCCCGGATTTTCTGATCTTCGCGAATTTTACCTCCAAACATCACCTTTTCCATCAGAATCCTGACTGCAGCGGTCCATGCTCCAAAAGTCATCAACCATGCAAAAACAGATGAAATAACATAACTATCACCTCTTAATATGAAATATATCAATGAATAACAGTGAATTGTGACATAGAATAGTGATGCAAAATGGACGTATCAGCGTCGTAGGCAGACAGTGGCTTGCCTCCTGGCGGTCTTCTACGGCTTTATGGCGATGCTAGGGGCAGTGGCAATCGGTCGGGAGTGTCGTGCGCTCTAGGAGACAGAGGCGGTGTTCTACGGGGTTCCTGGCGACTGTGGGTCGCGCGGCAGTGCACGGCCATGTCTGGCGGGGTGAGGTAGTCAAGGCGGAGCGGCGTGCACGGTCTGTGGTCGAGGCACGGTCTGTGGCGTGCTGGCGGTGTTGGCACTCTGGCGTGCTCTAGCGTGGCACAGAGAGGATAGTGCGGCGGTGCTTTGGGGTGGTCCAGTGGATGGCAGTGATCGTGGGGTGGACCGTGGGCGGTGGTGAAGTGGCGCCTTGCTTCCTGGAGCGGCGGAGAGGGGTTGGTGGTCTCCTTCGGCTTGTGCATGTTTGGCTGGCGAGCATGGCCTCGGGGTGGCGGTGAACTGTTGCCCTAGGCCATTGGGTAGGTCCTTGATGGACTGGTTGGGTTTATGGGAGACAAGGGCATTGATTTGAGTTCAAATGGCTCGACAAAATTTGATCAAAAATAGTGATAGTTAGGCCAGTTTGATTCTGCCCACCAAGTGTTCGATCAAATGGCCGCATGAATTAAAATTTGGAATTTTGAAATGAAATTTGGTGGAGTTATTGGTCTCATGCTTGAGCATCTCTGGTTGCTAGGATTTTTCAAATGGAATTCATTTGAGTGGTTTTCAAAAAAGTGTGATCTATACATATGAACTAGATTCAATCTTCAAATGTCATTTAAAATTAGAGTTTGAATGTTTTTGGGAGATCACAAAGTGGGCCTTGGCACATCACTACTTGTACTAGCAAGGGGTGCAAAGATCCACAATCGTCTCTGTTGGAAAATGAGTGCTAGGAACACCCAAAGTGTCCTAGTTGATTAAAATGGCAAAAGTGACCATTTCCTTATTTAATTCTTTTTTATTTCTTTTTCTTTGGGATTTGCTTGGGGATGATCTAGATGATGTGGCATTCATCATAGAATCATTTTGCAACCATTAGAACACACAATCATGGCATTTCAAAACAACTCCTATTTAAATGCAACACTCATATGTATGCTTAAATACTTTAAATGGAAAAAGTTTTTTGTTAGCCCTAAATTGGGTGATTTGGATCTTGATTAACCTTGATTAAAGATTTGGGATGTTACAATTTATCACCATAGGAGACAGTTATTTGATCATGATTAGGTCTCATCTCCGTGATGATCTCCTTGCTTCTGGTCATATGACTTGTGGATCCACTATCAAGCACCCATTTCGACCTACTAGAAGCATATCCCTACAAGAAATCAATTCTTGGTTTTAGGTACAAATTTTCAATGGGTCCTCTTTTGTTAGCAACAAGGGTCTTGGGAAGCCAAATAGAACAAGCAATATAACCATCATAAGGTCCAACATATCTAGCATAGACATCACCATAATAATCATGAAACAAAACATAATGGGGATTAGTGGTTCCTACAAAACCATCATCAGTAGTTTTGTCCTTCGTGGTGTCATTTCCTACATTGGTGCTTGTCTTTGCTTGAGTAGGCTTGGACTTCTTCTTCTTCTTTGTCTTGGAGACATACACAAGTCCCTCTTTCCCATTGTTTGACTTTTTTTTACTCAAAAGATCATCAAACACTTCCTTACCTTTGGGAGGAGATGACTTGCCAAGTTCATTCTTCAACCTAGCATTTTCCTCAAGAATATCTACATGATCACACAAAGGAGTAGAGGTGCTAGGGATATCATATTTAGTTAGTCGAGTTTGGAGCGGATCATGAGACTTGTGGAGAATAGAGTGCTTTCTCTTCAAAGCCTTGTGGGCAATGTCAAGTTTCTCTAGTTCCTCGGTTAGTCTTGCATGAGCATCCCCAAATTCAACATTTTCCTTTTTAAGTTTTCTTGCTTTAGCAATAGAAAGGTCAAGTTCTTTTATCAGTTCAGCAATAATGACATCATGTGACTTCTCGATAGATTCCATCTTCTCCCCAAGGGAAGCCCGAAGTTCTTCCTCTTCTTCTAGAGCATTTTTCAAGGATGCTATTTCAAGATCATCCTCTCTTTCAATCCTACCTTTTTCCTCAAGAAGATCTTCCAAATGGGCAAGTTGACCCATGAGGGACTCGAAATGCTTCTTATGTTCACCTTGCAAGTTAGTCATATAATGATAAAATGCAATAACCTCTTATTTTACCTTAAGACTAGTAGGATCATCTAATTCAACATTCCTAGTAGTCTTAGAAAAAGAGGTGGTAGAAGATGATACCTCAGAAGCCCTTGCCATGAGGCAATTGATATCCTTGTTGGAGGTGTTCTCATTTGGAGAATCGAAGAGTGAAGTGGTTGGAGTCGATGTGGTAGCTATGGCTGCCACTTTGCTTGAGCTTTCTTCTCCCTCCACGTATTCACTTCTGGACGAGTACTCTTCTTAGGCCACTAACACAATAGTCGGTTGCTACTTGTATGTGATTTTCTTTTTAGAGAAAGGCTTGTTGCGTGGAGCCTTTCATTTGTCCTTAAGCACAAGTATACCACCATGATCTTCTCTATTTTTATAGGGGAATTCGGCAATGAAATGAAAACAGTCACCACAATTGTAACAATGCCTTAGTTTTGGACAATTTTTCTTTCTTCCGCTTGATCCATTTTCTCCGTTCAAGCTCGGATTTTGCCTTAGCGGGATCTTTTCAAAAGTTCCTAGCATATAATGACATGTACTCACCATGAGCGAGTTTGACATCCTCGGGACAACTCTTGTCAATAACATCATTGTTCCTTTCTTCCTCTTCATGCTTAATCACATTGGCCTTCAAGGCAATATTAACACCCTTTTGCATGCCTATTTCCCATGCACAAGAATGTTCAGCATTTTTGGCCGCAACCTTGAAGGCAGACATCTCTCGCATAACTTCATTGGAAGTCATGAGGTGGTAATTGTGTCTTCCTTGCAGGATGTTTAGATCAATGGGTTCAAATGGCATGAGAGCACTCACATACTTCCTCATGATCCAAGCGTCATCAACATGGGAAGCACCTTGATTTCTGAATCTGGTGGCAATGGACTTGAGTCTTCGATACATGTCTTCATGGTCATCACCATCATTCATGTAAAAACCTTCAACTCGATTTCTCAAGGCATCATACCGGTTTCTTCTCATGCTCTAATTTCCAATTGACAACTTGGTGAGGGCATCCCAAGCTTCCTTGGCGGTGTTGAGATGTTCAATGTGCGACATGTCCTTTGGACCCACACCAAGTTGTATCATGTGCAAAGCACTATCATTGAGTTGACTATCCACCACTTCTATTCTTGTTATATTGGATGGATCAACAACATGGAGTCCACCCACGATGATCTTCCACAACTCGATAGAAGAACTGCATATATGAGATTTCATAAAAAATGCCATTGATTAAATAAAAATGCACTTAGATTGGGTGGATCGCCCTATTATTTATATGAGGGTGAGGGATCGGTGGGACAATAGACTATAAGTGAGCAACCTCACTATAGTTCTACATCCCACTTTACATTTTGGAGGAGGATCCACTATCCTTGCTACCATCCCCCATCTCCAACTCAGTGGATTTAGTCGAAGCATCATCCTTTGATTTAGAAGGTGTGTTCTCTGGAGGAGTCGGAGATGTAGGTTTAGTAGGTGGCATGAGACGCATTATCATTTCCCGCATATGTTGCATTTGAGCTGCTGATGTCTATGCACGCTTCTATTCTTGTAGACAGTGTTGGGCCTCCAAGTGTAGAGGTTTGTAGAATATCAGCAAGTTTCCCTTAAGTGGATACCCAAGGTTTATCGAACTCAGGGAGGAAGTGGTCAAAGGTATACCTCTCAAGCAACCCTGCAATCAAGATACAAGAAGTCTCTTGTGTCCCTAAGACACCCAATACACATGTCAGGTGTATAGGTGCACTAGTTTGGCGAAGAGATAGTGAAATACAAGTAATATGGATGATTAAAAGTGGTAATTGCAATCTGAAATAAGAGTGGCAGCAAGCAAACATGTAACAGGACTGATTTTAAATGGTGTTTCAATGCTTAGAAACAAGTCCTAGGGATCATACTTTCACTAGTGGACACTCTCATATAAATATCTTCTCTTCATGATGCTACCCTGAACTACTCTCCGGTTGGACGATGTAGGGCTATAACAGCACACCTTAAAGTTTGCATTCCCCATCTAGATAACCCCTCACTGTCACCTTGAGCGCTAGATGGTTCCAACAAACACCACAATCTCATAGAGACATCCAACTCAAATTATACGCATGATAAGTATTTCTGTAACCTTAGCCTAAGTGCCACACGGTGTGCACACTGTCAACTTCACACACGTGGGGATAAGAAGAGATTAATTAAAGCACTTGAGTAGCAGAATAGATCTACTTATTCAACTAGATTACAAAGCTCATGATATCAATAAGATCACGCATAGAGAGGGAGATGAACACATAGCTACCGGTAAAACCCTTAGCCTCGAGAGAGAACTACTCTCTCCTCATCATGGGAGTCAGCAACGGTGATGGAGATGGCGGTGGAGTCGATGGAGATGGCTCTGGGGCACTTCCCTGTCTCGGTAGGGTGCTAGAACAGAGACTTTTGTCCCCCGAATCTCCTCTTCAGTGGCGGCGGCACTGCGGAACTTTTCGTTGAATTCTGATTTGGTACCTAGGGTTTTCATCTCGGGGGGGTATATAGGCGAAGGGGCAAGGTCGGTGGAGGCTAGAGGGGCCCACACCACCTGGTGGCGCGCCTAGGGGTACCCGCACCACCATATGGTGTGGCTGCCTCGGTGCCCTCCTTCGTCTCAGCTTTGGACTCCGTCTTGTGTCGGAAAAATAGGAACTTCTCTTTTGTTTCGTCCAATTTCGAGAATATTTCCTTACTAGCTTTTCTGAAACAAAAAACAGCAGAAAACAGGCAACTGGCACTGCGGCATCTTATCAATAGGTTAGTTCCAGAAAATGCATAAAAATGGCTCAAAGTGTAGACAAAACATAAGATAGTTGATACAAAACAAGCATGGAGCATCAAAAATTATAGATACGTTTATGACGTATCAAGCATCCCCAATCTTAACTCCTGCTCGTCCTCGAGCAGGTGAGTGATAAAAAGAATAATTTTTAAGGTGACATGCACCATCACAATCTTGATCAAGGTATTGTAAAACATTGATAGTTGGGATCATAGTACTCTAACATAAACATGAAAGATATAGTTCTAACAATAAGACAAAGCAACTAAGTTGCAACATAAAAAGGTACAAACAAAAGATCATGAATAACAATGCATTGAAAGACATTTGTTTGTTTCACATATAGAAAACATAATGAGAGTGGTAATCAGCTTGTCCTTCATGGACGAGTAGAACATAAATGCATAGGACACCTTCAAAGTTCATAAGGGTGACTAGATACAAGTAATTTAAGAGCAAGCAATACAAAAATTATGAATCAATCAATAAGTTTTGGGACAATGCACATTAAACTAAGAATGACCACTATGCTCTCTCAATTGGCGCATAAAGATAGAAGATGGAGACTCAACATAAAAGTAAAAAGAAGGGCCCTTCATAGAGGGAAGCAGGGATTTCAAGTTTCATAAAGAGCTTCCAAAAATTATGGTACTTATTAGCTTTCGTCTCTCATTGCCCCTATAATAAGCATATTGAGGTTATTAAGGTTGAAGTGACACAAATATGAGGATATGCTTGACAAGTTATAAGTTGAAAATCTTATGCCCCTTGCTTACAAGTACCGAACCTCATGCTACTCTACTTTAAGCACAAGTAAGTTCTTATCATTGTAAGTACATGTGTATCATGGAGAACCACCAACGGGGTACCCCTTGCCCCATGACACAGGAGCTTTCCCATATCAAAATGACAAGGCAGCAGACAATGACCATCTCAGCGATCTTTTTATTTGCTATTTGCATAGGTTTTTATTGAGGATGCTTCACAGAATGCTCACTATGGTTATGCTGCAAGTTTCTACCATGATTAGGCATGGCTTAGGCTAGCCGCCCAGGCGTTTCTCTAACACACATACAAACTCCATGAGCTTACAAGCTCTCCTTTTATTTCACATCGCCAGGATCCATAAACAAAAGAACATGATATCAACTGAATATTAAGTGCGATGTTGAAAGCGTTCCCCATGGTAACATGGTTCTGCTAATTCACGACTTATAAAGTGAAAGCATATAAGCAACATAGATGGACACAATGGTTCAAGTTGATTAAGTGCAAGAAAATAAAGTGTGTCATCAAGTTTGTGAGATCTTTAATCACTAATTTTCACATAACAAGTTTAATTTGGAAGATAGATAAAAACATGAATATACTTGGAATGGTGTAACACACCATGCATAGGAATTTATAGTGGAATCTTTGGAATAACTTGGTTTCCTTGGAGATTGGATGCATGAGTGGAACTCATACGTGGTACAGGTGGAGGCTAGCAAAAGACTGGGAGCGACCAATTAAGAGTAATGGCCATAATCATGCAAAGCGAAAAAACATTATTAATTAAAGCATAAAGTGATATTACAAGTCAAAAGCTAAATGATCATAGAGGCTAAGGTGACTGGTTCATAGTCTTAATATGGTGTAAGCATGTGCCAAGTCAACCCAAATAAAGCATCAAAGCAGAATACCGCAATATTATGCTTTTGTATGCTAAAACAACGCATGATTCTTTCAGGACACATTAGGAAATCTCAATTCTTTGGAACAAGTCATGCTACAACAATAATCACTAAGCATATGGTCAAAGCAACATCTAGCATGACATGATAAAGTCTAAGTCACAGTCAAAACAAGCTTCCTTTTGTACCACTATAAGCATGAAACTTCCTACTCTTTCCAACACCAATCGACTTATTTGAAACAACGCTCAAAGATAATAATCAATGAAGACCAGAGAGCATGTCTCACCCATCTACAAAGAAGAACTAAAAAGTTCTAAGTCAAACGAATAAGAAAACTAAAGCTAAACGAGTGCTAGCAAAGGAGAACACTCACAGAACAATAAGAGTGAAAACTAGAGTGTTCTAGGCAATGAATAATGGGGTGTGTCTCTCTACAAAAGAAGTGCGTTGGGATCCAACCAACTTATTGCAGCAAAGAAATAAAAAGAAAACTAAAATAAAAAGATGCTCCAAGAACAACACATAGTGCATAAGGTAATAAAAATAAAGTGTTTTGAAAGAAGACCTGAGATTATTGATGAAGAAGGGGATGCCTTGGGCATCCCCAAGCTTTGACGCGTGTACTTCTTGAATATTTATTGGGGTGACATGGGTGGCATCCCCAAGCTTGAGCTTTTGTCCATAGTTCATCTCATCACATCATTCTCTCCCTACACTTGAAAACTTCATTCATACAAAACTTCGCACAATCTTCATTAGCAACATTAGTGTATTCAAGATAATAAGTCTTTGGGTTTAGTTTCAACTAAAGTAAATCATCCACTAACACGTAAGCTACTGTATCAATTTCTTTTAAAATCTCAAGTGATCCGAGAGAACTCAAAAAGAAACCGATTAAGAGGCAAATGGAAATAATGGCAGAAATCTGTCAAAATAGACCAGCAGGTAAAGACCGATTTTTTCGAAAATCTTCTGTTGCTCAAATCGAAAAGTGCAAAACTAACGAAAGTTGGGTAATAACCTGGGGCATGAGCACAAACAATTACAGAACAATCCGACGTACTGAGATTTTTCACGATTTTCTACAGTGACGTACAGAAATCTGTTTCGGGACAACAACTTCCCTATATCTTACTTCCCTCTCATTAGAGGTTATTCTTGGCACAAAAACCAAACAAAAAGGATAAGAAGAGTTTATTACAGAGACAATAACTTCCAAGCCTCAACAAAATAAAAATAAAATGAAAGTAAAAAATATAATGGGTTGTCTCCCAAAAGCTCTTTCTTTATAACCATTAAGATAGGCATGATAATTTCGATGATGCTCACATAAGAAATATGAATTGAAGTAAAAGAGAGCATCAAGAAGCAAATATGGAACAAATTTAAGTCTAACCCACTTCCTATGAAAAATAATCTTGTAAATAAACAAGTCATGAAAGCACAAAGCAACAAGCATAGGAAAGCAAAACAAGTGTAACTTCAAAATTTTCAACATAAAGAGGGCAAACTTAATATTGTTGAGATACATAAAAGCATGTTTCCCTCTCTCATAATAACTTTCAGTAGCATCATGAATAAAATTAACAATATAAATATCACATAAAACATTCTTATCATGAGCCACATGCATAAAATAATTATTACTCTCCCTATAACCATAGTCATTCTTATTAATCATAGTGGGAGGAAATTCAACATAATAGCTATCATTATTATTCTCATCACCATAATCATCAAATATAGGAGGCATATTGTAATCATAATTAATTTTCTCCTCAATAGTAGGTGGACTGAAAATATCATATTCATCATTGTAATCATCATATATTGGAGGTATAGTATCATCAAAATAAATTTTCTCCTCCATGCTTGGGGGACTAAAAATATCATGCTCATCAAAACCAACTTCCCCAAGCTTAGACTTTTCCATAGCATTAGCAATAATGGTGTTCAAAGAATTCATACTAATAACATTGCTATTAGCATGCAAATAAAGTTCCATAGGTTTTTTAATTTTCTCTTCAAACACTTCATGTCCTAACTCAAGATAAATACTATAAAGCTCTCTAATTTTTTTTTCCATTAAGCCTAACTAGTGAAAATAAAAACAAGAAACAAAAGGATATAATTGCAGAATCTAAAGAAAATAACTTCGAGCACTCACACACTAGCAACAGTACTAGAAGATAGCTTAGTAGCCAGAGGACGTGAGTACCTTTTACCTTACCTCCCCAGCAACGGCGCTAGAAAATAGCTTGATGTCTACGCACGCTTCTATTCTTGTAGATAGTGTTGGGCCTCCAAGTGCAGAGGTTTGTAGAACATCAGCAAGTTTCCCTTAAGTGGATCACCCAAGGTTTATCGAACTCAGGGAGGAAGTGGTAAAAGGTATCCCTCTTAAGCAACCCTGCAATCAAGATACAAGAAGTCTCTTGTGTCCCTAACACACCCAATACACTTGTCAAGTGTATAGGTGCACTAGTTCAGCGAAGAGATAGTGAAATACAAGTAATATGGATGATTATAAGTGGTAATTGCAATCTGAAATAAGAGTGGTAGCAAGCAAACGTGTAACAGGACTTATTGTAAACGATGTTTCAATGCTTAGAAATAAGGCCTATGGATTATACTTTCACTAGTGGACACTCTCATATAAATATCTTCTCTTCATGATGCTACCCTGAACTACTCTCTGGTTGGACGATGTAGGGCTATAACAGCACACCTTAAAGTTCGCATTCCCCATCTAGATAACCCCTCACTGTCACCTTGAGCGCTAGATGGTTTCAACAAACACCACAATCTCATAGAGACATCCAACTCAAATTATACTCATGATAAGTATTTCTGTAACCTTAGCCTAAGTGCCACATGGTGTGCACACTATCAACTTCACACATGTCGGGATAAGAAGTAATTAATTAAAGCACTTGAGTAGCAGAATAGATCTACTTATTCAACTAGATTACAAAGCTCATGATCTCAATAAGATCACGCATAGAGAGAGATGAACACATAGCTACCGGTAAACCCCTTAGCCTCGAGAGAGAACTACTCTCTCCTCATCATGGGAGTTAGCAACGGCAATGGAGATGGTGGTGGAGTCGATGGAGATGGCTCCGGGGGCACTTCCCCATCCCGGCAGGGTGACGGAACAGAGACTTCTGTCCCTCGAATCTCCTCTTCGGTGGCGGTGGCGCTACGGAACTTTTCGTGGAATTCTGATCTGGTACCTAGGGTTTTCATCTCAAGGGAATATATAGGCGAAGGGGCAAGGTCAGTGGAGGCCCGAGGGGCCCACACCACCTGGTGGCGCGCTGGGGGGGTACCCGCGCCACCATATGGTGTGCCCGCCTCGGTGCCCTCTTTTGTCTCTGCTTTGGACTCTATCTTGTGTCGGGAAAAATAGGAACTTCGGATTTTGTTTCGTCCAATTCTGAGAATATTTCCTTACTAGCTTTTCTGAAACCAAAAATAGCAGAAAATAGGCAACTGGCACTATGGCATCTTATCAATAGGTTAGTTCCAGAAAATGCATAAAAGTGCCTCAAAGTATAGACAAAACATAAGATAGTTGATAAAAAACAAGCATGGAACATCAAAAATTATAGATACATTTACGACGTATCAGCTGCTATGGAAGAGTTCAAGGAATATTTCAATCCCTCAAGATCTTACATAGTAACCGCAGTGCTAGCTGAAGCTTCACCCTCCGGTCTAGTACCCTTACTTTCTTAGGCTTTCTAGTATGGAAACGGATTGTATGGGAACCTAGAGGGGGGTGCATAGGTGCTACTATAATTTTTAACACATTTTCAATTTAGGCTTGACACAAAGGTAAATTCTCAAGATATGCAACTACGGTGAATTTCCCTATATGCCAACCTAGCTACTAAACGAGTAAAGGCAGTGAGAGGAATAAGGTAACCGAGAGTGGAGCACATGGAGACACATGATTTGTTGTACTGCAGCTCCTTCTTTTTTATGGGAAGTACATTTGCGTTGAAGGGTTGGGCGGTACTAAGACCACCACGCCATGATAAGGCTCACCCTGTTCTCCAATGGATCTCACCACAACTGTCTTGATCCACCTTTCCACTATATGGTACCCTTCAAGTTGGGAACCGGTGCCTTTACAACTAGATCGGGGCACGCATCCACAACTGAATTGGAGGATCTCGGGATGACAACAAGCTGCCACAACAAACAGGTTTAACAAGTAATGAAACTGAGATCTAGAAATTCAAACGAAACTCTAGATCAAAGGGCCCTAAAATGAATGAGGGAAATTGAAGATCTCTTGGATAATGATGTAGATCAAGGCCTCCTCCTTCAATTCTCCAAATATCAAAGCCTTCGGATGATTGAATGGGGAGATCTTGTGGAAATTAGAGTTCAACAATACAACACTTTTTGTCAGATTAGAGAGACCCAGGCTGAAGATAGGGAGGGGTATTTGTACCCCTCCCGAAATGGTGCCGTTGGAGTCAACTAGGGCTGGATAATCTGGCCCAAGTGGGGGTCGGATAATCCGACCGGGGGCAAATATCCGGCATGGAATAGATAATCCATTCCAAATATCTAGCCCCATCTAAGCGTCACATGTCTGGTCCTTAGCGAAAATTCTAGGGTGTCGATTATCCGGGTCTGGCCGGGGCCAGATTATCTGGACCTGGGCAATCATCCGGCCTAACGCCAAATATCTAGCCAATAATTCTCCCCCTATCTAAGTTTCGCGCACCGGGACCTTAGTTGATTTTGCCAGGGGCGGATTATCCAGCCCTGGTCAGGGTCTGATAATCCTGCATGGTAAGCTTGATTCTCCTGCCTTTGGGCAGGGGCTTTTGCTAACCATTTGGTGTGATGTTGCTGAAACAAGATAAACCTATGAGATCTGTAGCACTCAACACACAATTAAAATATCCTTGGCATTGTTATCTAACACATAAAACACTAGGGATCATGAAATTCTTTTTCGATAGATAGATCTTGGCTAGGTGTGTTCACCGTAGATTTTTTTTGTTTTCTGCCACGGAACCCCTTCATCAATAGCAGTACCTGGATGTCCGTAATGACTCCCAAACATTCAACAACGATCTTTATTAGTTGAACCATGATGTTAGGGATTCAAACAATCCTGTATTCCATTCCCTTTGTCTCGTGATATTTACTTGCCTGAGATTTGAACATCGGTGTTATCATACCTTGCTTAATATCATTCATAGCAAGTACTCTTTACTCGTATCGTAATATTACATTCTGTATGACTAACTCATTAGTCATGTGCTTGCAAACAATATCAAATATGTGTTACTGAGCGGGTCCTGAGTATATATCTTTGTCACATGGATGACAAATGCCAATCTTGCTACAAGCTACCCAACAAGCAACTTTTGAGATACCTGAAATACACCTTTATGATCACCCATTTATGAAGTGATGGTTGATTCCCCCCAAAGTATTTTTCGGTACTAGGGAGTAACATAATATCATGGTCTAAGGATTGGGATACTTGACAATGGAAGAATGCAACAATTTAAACATAGTGACATGATCTAATTTCTTTGCTTAGTTATATCTATCCATCACGTCATTCTCCGAATGACATGGCCTCGTTATTAATCAACAAAAACACATGTCCATGGTTAGAAAACCTTAATCATCATTAATCAACATGCTAGTTTAGTAGAGGCTTACTAGGGGTACAATGTTGTTTATGAAACCACAAATGTATTATGTTTCCACTTAATATAATTCTAGCATGGAGAATAAACGTTTGTCATGAATAATGAAATATGATAATAACAATATTATTATTGCCTCTGGGTATTATTTCCAACAGTCATACCTCAAACAAATATCTCATTATCTTTCACCTTCATACACACTCTAACCTGAAGTATTTTGATAGTTCCAAACCAATCTTTATTAGATATAGGCACATAAACCACTATATAGTGATGGTGTCCAAGAGAATATAATAAAACCTAGACGCTTTAAGTTTAATGAGTATAGAGGTAATGGTAAAACATTGATTTAAGTTTCTCAAGACGGTAGTGATTGATATAAAACGAATGCAGAGAGCATCCCTAAGCTTAAATTTTTCACCATTCTTCACCTTCTTAGTAGCTTCTTGATTTTCTTATATCTTGGAAATAACTCAATCACAAAAAACTCTACCATTGTTATCTATATCCATTAGTAGAAAAAAGGTCCAACATTTTGATCAAACGTGACATAGCTGTTGGGGATATACTTTCCGGGTATCCTCACAGTTCCTCACTGACCAGGGTGGCCCACTTCAGGTTAGAGCTTTGCTTCACGGGCGACCCAGTCAGGGAGAGAAGACGGAGTCCAATCCGGCTACAGGAAGTCCCAGAAGACTTACCGACTTAGGCTCATAATGTTACTTGTAGTTCAAGATGTACTTTGTAACCGACTCTTAGTCGTAGTCGGATAGATCTCTCCTGTAAACCCTAGGCCGGATATCTATATAAGCCGTCCTAGGGAGAGCCTTTAGGGCACCCCATACTTTAGACCCTCAACTCACACAGGCAAAACCCTTGTAACCCATATTTTGGCTCTGTTGTATTACTGGATTGCTAGCAGGAGTAGGATCTGTCCAAAGCCAGCAGATTCGAACCTGGGTAAACTTGTGTGCTCACCGTCCCGGAACACCGTACGTCTCACACCCCTCTCTTCCGCACGCCTCGAGGACCCCCTCATGGCGTACTTGTCATCATTCTGACGCTAGTTGGCACCCACCGTGGGAGATGAGATGGGGAAGCCACGGAAAGATAGCAAAGGAAACTGGGTATATCCAACCCCAGTACAGAATACCGTGGCGGCCCGAAAATTTTATCGGCTAATCCAGGACTAGAGGAGATCCGCTTGGGTATCAAACTACTCAACAAGGGACTGGAGCAACAAAAGGTCGCCATGTCCGGAAGTCAGAAACTGGTCTCGGATTCCTACCAGTGCCGCACAGATCCAGCATGGGCTGACATAAGACCCCATAGCGTCCGGGAGCAGTATCATCGCCCCGAACGCCGGGAAGACAATTATTCAAGAACCGGATTGTCAGGACAGCATCATAGAACTGCGCGTGACTAGAGCAACGTCGCCCCAATGGACGAAAAAGAGGCCATTGATGTACTGAATCCGAGGAACCCTTCTCGACGAGAGTCTAACGATTGAAGGGGAGAAGATAAAGAGAAACGTCGGGAGGAGGATCGCCAAAAATGCCACCTCCTAGACATACAAGCCGTCCGGCCGACCCTCACCATGGTGGGAACGACGGACGAAGGAACGACAGAAACCGTGCGGGCACGAGCCGGCAGGGTGCTCGTCATAGTGAAGACCCTCCCCGGAACCGGAATAAAGACGCTCCGGACGGAGGCCGGTGATCAGCCGGAAATAATTCAGCTGCCCCACCCTCTCCACCAAGCAGTCATCACAACGGCTCCCAAGGGGGACAAGGAGGACGACGTGGCGGAGGAGGTGGTGGTAGAAGCCGAAGTCTGGCTCCAAGGCACCGCAGCCACAGCCGACATTCGGGACGATCTCTATCCCCAAAAGACGCAAGACACGGGATCAACTCCAATATAGAGGCGCGGCCCTACGAAAACGATGATATCTACGTGGGCCCAAAATGCTTCAGACCACGCATCAGAGCTACAAAATTCCCTGAAGGATTTGCCATCTCAAGACATATCCAAGCCTACGACGGCATTGCTCGGCCAGATACCTGGCTACAGGATTTTTTCCAAGCTTGTTGCATCGCCAAAGGCGGAAACAGCCTGGTCGCAACCAGATATCTCCCACTTATGTTGTGTAAGACGGCACGATCATGGCTCAATGAACTTCTAGAGAACACCATCCATAACTGGTATGACATACAAAGTGCATTCTTTCCGAATTTCGAAGGCACATATCGGAGGCCCTGTATGGTCGGAGACCTACAGCGTTGCACCCAGAAAGCCGAAGAAACTTGCCGGGATTACCTCGGACGATGGATCGACACCAAGAACTCCTATGAAGGAGTAAACGATCAAACAACGATTGAAGCTTTCATCGCAGAACTCCCAATTGGTCTACTATGTCACCGCTTGAAGTGTGACAAGGTCACTGACTTGGGAGAGATGATAGAAACAGTGAGCAAGTATGCAGATGCTGACGACGATGCAGAGGGATTACTCAATGCCCTAGTTGTGCCTCAGTCGGCAAAACAACCAAAGCAACAAGCTCAGAAGCGCAAAAATACCTCGGAAGAGAAACCCAACGCGGAAACAACAGTGGTCACTGCTACTTTTGGGTCTGGAGGACGAGGAGGACGTGGTGGAGGACGCGGCGGAGGCCGCGGGCATGGCCGTGGGACATCAAGGGTCCAAGGTAGAGGAGACCAGCAACCAGGCAAAACCTACTCTTGGGCCGACATTGCCAATAACCCATGTGTGCATCACCTAGACGCCAATGGGGGCTCCTCCCACACCAACGCTGAGTGTCGTTTCAATGACGACATCAAAAGAGATGACACCATGGGCTACAAAGCTAAGCGGAAGAAGGGAAAGAAAAATCCCAAAAAAGACAAAGAGACCAAGGAAGATTCTGACATGGAGGAAGCTGATGCTTCAAATCCCAAGCCGGAAGGGAAGAAAACTTTTCCCACCAAGAAGGACACTTACGTCACTTTCCTCGGATCTCAACTAGCAAAGGTCAAAAGCAGTTCTACACGAGCTCAACGCAACAGTTCCGGCTGTCCCCCAATACTTGGACTGGTCGGAAGTGGCAATCACATTTGACCGTGCTGATCACCCGCCTAAGTTGCACAGGCAAGGAAAATACGCCTTAATCGTCAACCCACTTATTGACGGTTATGGTTTCTCCAAGACCCTCATGGATGGTGGTAGCAGCATCAATATTCTCTATGTCGAAACGCTACACCGGATGAAGATCTCGGAAACTCAGTTGAACCATAGCTCTGTGATCTTCACGGAGTTGTCCCAGGAAGACAAGCTAATTCCATGGGAGAGATTACTTTGGATGTCACCTTTGGAACTACAAAGAATTATCGGACGGAGGCACTTTCCTTCAAAGTGGTCCCGTTCAAGAACGCGTACCACGCTATATTCGGACGTCCGGCTTACTGGGATTTTATGGCTCGTCCGTGTTACATTTACAATATGATGAAAATTCTAGGTCCCAATGGAGTGATCACCATCAGGGGAGACCCGAAGAAAGCGCGAGAGTGCGAGGATGGAATGCCGCCTTTGTCGAAGCCGTGTTGCATGCCCAGGAGTACCAGGAGATCAAGAAGAGCATAGATCCGTCCGAGATGCCCGCAACAAAGAAGGAGGTGACAAATCCAAATCCGGAGTTCAAGGCATCAGAAGAGACAAAGAAGACACCGTTGAAGGATGATGACCCCTCCAAGGTGACCCAGATAAGTGTAGGCCTAGGTAGCGTAGGAAAGCGTGCTCGTCAAGTTCCTCCAAGAAAATCAAGATATCTTCGCATGGCAGCCATCTGACATGACCGGAGTACCTAGGGAACTTGCCGAGCACTATTTAATTGTAAACCCGAACGCTAAACCCGTCAAATAGTCCCTACGATGTTTTGGCGAAGAAAAGCGTAAGGCAATAGCTAAGGAACTAGCACGGCTCGAGTTAGCCGAATTCATAGAAGAGGTCATCCACACTGAGCGGTCGGCCAATCCTGTAATGGTCCCTAAAAAGGACACCACTGATGTAAGGATGTGTGTTGATTATACTGCCTTGAACAAGGCTTGTCCAAAAGATCCGTTCGCTCTGCCTAGAATTGATCAAGTTATCGATTCTACGGCAGGCTTGGAACTCCTCTGTTTTCTTGACGCATATTCTGGTTATCACCAAATCCGGATGAAGGAATCTGACAAAGTCAAAACTTCATTCATAACCCCTTTCGGAACCTTTTATTTTGTTACAATGCCCTTTGGGCTGAAGAACACGGGAGCTACGTACCAGCGCACGATACAGCGTTGCCTCCACGACCAACTCGGACGCAACGTACATGCATACGAGGATGATATTGCGGTGATGTCCAAAAAGAAGGAAACGCTGATTTCCGACTTGGAGGAAACGTTCGCCAATCTACGAAAATACAACATCATGCTTAACCCGAAGAAATACTTCTTTGGAATACCAGCCGGAAAATTGTTAGGTTTCATCGTGTCTCAAAGAGGCATAGAGGTGAACCGAGACAAAAATCAAGGCTATACTCAATATTTCCGGGCCAACTCACCTGAAGGACATACAAAGATTAACTGGTTGCATCGCTGCGGTCAGTCGATTTGTAAGTCGGCTTGGTGAAAGAGCCGCACCAATATACAAACTCCTTAAAAAGACCAAGGATTTTGTTTGGACTGACGAAGCTGAAGCTGCACTACAAGACCTGAAGAAAGTACTCTCATCTGCTCCTATCCTTGCAGCGCCGGAACCTCAGGAACCGATGTTGCTATATCTTGCTGCGACAAATAAAGGTGTTAGTATCGTCATGGTGGTGGAGAGACCAGAGGAAAATCAGGAACACCTGGTGCAGCGTCCGACTTACTTTGTCAGTGAGGTCCTGACAAAATCAAAACAGCGGTATCCGCACTATCAAAATTTGGCTTACGGTGTTTTTCTAGCATCTCGTAAGTTACGACACTACTTTCAGGAGCATCCAATTACCATGGTGAGCACAGCTCCCATGAGAGATATAATCAACAACAGTGATGCCACAGGACGCGTCGCCAAATGGGGCATAGAGCTTTCAACTTTCGATATTGAGTATAAACCCCGGACAACAATCAAATCCCAAATCCTTGCTGACTTTGTCGCTGATTGGATAGATACGAAGGAAAATATGATCCTCCCTAAGTCGAAATATTGTACCCTCTACTTTGATGGGTCTAAGGCTCGCGGGGGCTCGGGGGCTGGCGTGGTGCTCAAATCACCCCAAGGAGATAAACTTCTATACGTGTTGCAGATCCACTTCACAGCGACAAACAATATTGCCGAGTATGAAGCACTGCTGCATGGAATCCAGATTGCTAAGGATATTGGCATCCGACATTTGATGTGTTATGGAGATTCGGATCTTGTTGCTCAACAAGTGTCGGATATTTGTAATGCAAATAAACACATGGTAGCATATAAAGCTGTCGTGGATGATCTATCTAAATCGTTCGAAGGGTTTGAGGTTCAACACATCCCTCGAGCAGAAAACAAGGAAGCAGATGCACTATCTCGGATAGGCTCTGCGCGGAAAGAAGTCCTGGATGGCACTTTTTTAGAGCACCTCAAAGTTCCCTCAATAAAGGGAGTAGATGAGGAATATCCGACCAAATCCGACTCACATCTAATAGCAGTTCTGGCTGTAATTCCCAGCTGGACTCAACCCTACCTAGATTATCTGGTAGATGGCAAATTACCCGAAGACGAGGTTCTGAGCCGGCAGATTATCCGATGAGCAAAAGCCTATACTATTGTTAAAGGTGAGCTCCATAAACGGAGTGTGTCTGGGGTTTTTCAGCGCTGCGTATCTCCGGAAGAAGGAGTGGAAATCTTAAGAGAAATCCATGAAGGCGAGTATGGTCACCATGTTGCAGCCAAATCTTTAGTTGCAAAAGCTTTTAGACACGGATTTTTCTGGCTTACAGCTCAGGCGGATGCCGAACGATTAGTCAAGACGTGCAAAGGCTGCAAAAAGTACGCCAAGCAAGCTCACGTTCCGGCTGATCAGCTGCGAACAATACCTATAACATGGCCCTTTGCGGTCTGGGGGCTTGATATGGTAGGACCATTTAATCGAGCTCCAAGTGGATTTACTCATCTCTTAGTGATGGTGGATAAATTCACAAAATGGATTGAGGCTAAACCTGTCACTAGTTGTGATGGAGCAATAGCCAAAAGATTTGTCGAGGATGTTATAATCCGGTATGGTTATCCACATAGCATTATCATGGACAATGGGAGTAACTTCTCTATGGGAGAATTAGCTGAATTCTGCAACAAAGCAAAATATCCGGTTTGACATTGCGTCAGTCACACATCCACAGGCTAACGGACAAGTCGAAAGAGCAAATGGTTTAATCCTACAGGGCCTAAAACCGAGACTCGAAGCACCATTACGACGTGCTGCGGGGGCTTGGGCAGAGGAATTACCCTCTATGATATGGAGTTTACCAACAACTCCAAATAGGTCAACAGGATACACACATTTCTTCTTGGTCTATGGCGCAGAAGCAATTCTTCCTAGTGATTTGATTCATACTTCTCCTAGAGTGGCCGCCTATATTGAAGAGGATGTCGAGATTTCTCGACAAAATGATCTCGACTTAGTCGAAGAAGTTCACGTCGTTGCTAAAATGAGATCTACAGTCTATCAGCAGAAGTTACGCAAGTATCATAGCCAGAGAGTCCGAAATAGATCTTTCAATAAAGGTGATTTGGTTCTCCGGCTTGTGCAACAAACAAAGCACAAACTTTCCCCGGTATGGAAAGGACCCTTTTTAGTTAGTCGAGTATTGCACAACGGATCGTACTACTTAACTGACATGAGGCCAGTCAAAGAAAGACCTGCTACTAAGAAGAGAAAGAGAGCTGGAGGCAGTACAAATCCGGATGAATTAGATAGACCTTGGAATATTGCTCAGCTACGTCACTTTTATTCTTAGTTTATCATTCTTTGTAATCATATATATGTACATGTTCTGAGAGAAATAAAAGTTTTGGTTGCCTCAAGTTTTTCTGAGAAGTTTTTACCATCTTATTTCCGAATGATGATGTCATAGTCGAAAATCCCAGAATGCTTGAAAGTACTTTATGCTCATGTTCGTTCTGGTTTAGATTTCTGATTCTAAAATTGCTACCTTCGGGTATAACTCTAAAGTTTCTAGTCTTTACTTTGGTTATTTGTCTGATTGCTGGATGCGGGCATTTTCCGAGTAGTGAATTGTTGGTACTGGAAGCCGGCTTTGTTTCCGAGTTTAAACTAGTTTAGCAATTGAGCTCCGTTGCTCGGCAAAGTTTCCGGCAGAAGGTTAAGCCGGCTCACGAAAGGGACGAGGCGGAAAGCCAGATAAATGATAAGTATAGACGAAAAAGTACAAGTGCTTATGTAAACATTTCAGGCACACAAAAAATTTAAAGCCAAAAGTGCTGAATAGATCAAAAGCTTAGTACTAGCAAAATAATAGTACTTCATATTTATAGACGCATCATGTTTTTTCAGATAATACAAATGTTTTCTGGCAATCTATGATGCAGGAGGAGATGAAGGAGCTGCCGGCTCGCTAGATACGTCGCCTTGATATCGTTCCGAGATGTCCACATCTGAGGTGGTGTGTTCATCATCGGAAACTTCTGATGTTTCTTCTGGAGGCGGAGGCGGAGTGTCCACGCGGTTGAAGAATGGAGTATCGTAGCTGGTCAAGTCATCTACATGACACCCATATCCGGCACAGGAGTCCATAATGGCCTTGATGTCCTGTTCCTGGCCATCTTCATCCACTTTAGAGTACCCTATGGTCACTTCCCATATCTCCATGCTTCCATGGTGGCTCATGACCATGGTGAGAGCGTTCTGCGCTGCGCTTCACGCGTAGGACATGTTCCAATCCTGGACGAGCTGCGGCATCTCCTTTGCCTTGTCCCACACCTGAAAATCCGACATGCTATGCATGTCCAGAATCTTGAGAGCTTCGCCAATGTCCTCAAGGGATTGGCGGAAGTCATGAAGCATGTCACCGACTTGGGTAAGCCGGTGGGTGCGGGGCTCAGCAGAGGTGGAGTTCGTCAAGTTCAGAGGACCTATAAAAAAAGACAGTTAGATAAAATTTGACATCGAAAATAAGTCGAAGAAAATAGACAAGTCAGACAGATGGAACGTACCAAAAATGACGTCGTCAATTTTGGTCTTCTCTTCCCGAAGACTCTGGAGTTCAGCCCGGAGAGCCTCGGAAAGATCTCTCTCTCTCTCTCTATAAAGCTCACTATTGAGGTCCGAGATTTTTTGATCCCGAGCAGCAATCATGCGATCACGCTCATCAGTAGCCATGGAGGAGGATTCAAGGATTTGAGCAATGCTCTTTTCATGATCTGCCTTGAGCTGGTCCAGCTCTTGGCGAAGCTCTTTGTTCTCCACCACCAAAGTCTTGAGGTTCTCGGCCTCTTCAATCATGGCACAGGATTGTTTCACCAGTGCTATAAGTCAAAAAAGAACAACAGTTCAGAAAAAAATTTGACTATGAAAACATGAAAGACAAGGTTTGAGTCTCGGAATGTTTACCTTCGGCCTCATCCTTGGTAACTTTTAGCTCAGCATTTTTAAGCCGGAGAGTTTTTATCTCTCTCCGCTTATCACTGACATTCTTCAACAAATCCTGGTTATAGGAATATACTTCCTATAAGTCAGAAAGCTACTAAAGGCTGGGGCTAATATTTTTGCTAATATCAGCACGAGCCTTAGGGGCTACACTAGTTCGTTCTTTGGCATCCTAACGAAGCATAAACCCGGATTATTTATCCTACTTCATGCTTGGGGGCTAGAGGATATGATATGAAATAAAGGAAAAACAGGAGTTGGAATTCCGACTTACATATTGTTCGCGAGTGAGTTTATCCAAACTCGCGTTCACTTTAACGGCAACTTTCTCAGCGAGAGTCAGAGGGGTCACAGGAGCAGTTGGAAGCTCCCCGGACCTGATCCTCTCGTTGCGAAGAAGCACTTGTTCAAGAAGATTAGAGTGCTTGACGTCCTCTGCTTCTTGTGCTTCTTCTTTGGCAGATAAGGTACTTTTCTCCAGGCATTGCCTGGCTAGCCGCTGGATCTCTTTAGCTGATTTCCGGGACAGGCCAAACTTGGCAAGTCCCGGATTGCTGAGAAGGTTTTCGGTGAAGGTTTATGCCGAGGGATCATTACCCAAACAGGGTTCACCCTTATCTAAACCTGACTCACCCATGGTGACGTCAGTTTGTGATTCAAGGATCGCAGGCTCCGTGGAAGGAGCCGGATCTTCTGCGACAGCCGGAGAAGGAATTATCACCGGCATTGCGGAAGGTTGAGGAGCAGGAGTCGGAGGAGCCACGGCAGGAGAAGCTACGGTAAGCTTCGTCTGTCGTAGGGGCTTCGAAGAAATCCCCTTCCCCTTGCCCTTGATGAGCTATTTAGCTCTGAGAATGTGATAAAGCCAGAAACATTACATCTCGAAAGGAAATTCGAGTAAAGTACAAAGGCGGAAGTTGTGATTGAAAGTTACCTCTTCACGATGGGCACCTCCTTTGTGCCAACGTCCACTATCGAAGCTTTGCGCTTCTTGAGCGCAGCATCCGGCAATGGCACTACTTCGGTCTCCTAAGAAAACTCAGGAGGATATCCTTCGAGCAGAGCAAGTTCCAACTCGGGGAGGTCAGCAAGCTGAAAAGAAGAAAACATATCAGTATTGCGGTATAACTCAAAGATTGAAACACATAAAAAGGTGTACTGATAGAAGCTTACCAGCACTACGGGGTTTTCCGCCGTATGCATATCCAGAGAAATCTCCGGGATCCTCCTCTCGATCCGCTCCCTTATCAACCATTTTATCTGACTTATGTAGCCTTGTGTGGTGTAGGCTTTGGGGCTGATGCGGAGGGAATCTTTTTTGGACGACGTGATGGAGTGCATCAGTCGGTCTCCATGGTACTAAAGGGGTTGGATCCGGCGTGAGACCCAGCATTGGACCAAGTCCGATCCCTTCAGTCCTTTGTGCTTGATCAAATATTTGATCCGCCTCTTGGCGAGGATCAGATCGTCAGTGAGAGCCGGAGCAGCCTCGTCCCAAGACGGTTGGGCCGTGGCGGCTCCGTCGATGAAAGCCGGCAAAGCAGTAGCTTTGCCGGGAGCCGGAATATCCTTATGATAAAAGAATGTGGCTGGCCATTGTTTGACCGAGTCACTAGCTAGGATTTTGGGATATGCACGCTCGCGTCTAAGCGAAAAACTAATAGTACCGGTGATGTAAGGAACACCGGCCGTGATAGAGTTTCTCTGGACATGAAAATAGTACCGGAATAGAGTCAAACTCGGCCTAATGCCGAGAAATCCCTCACACAAAGAAGCGTAAGCGCCCATCTCTAAGAGAGAGTTGGGAGGAAGATGATGGAGTTGAACTCCAAAATGATCAATCACCTCGGAGAAGAATTCCGAGGGAGGGAATGACAAACCTCTATCGAGGTGGGTGCCGAAGTGGAACCGCTCGTCGGCGTGCGGGTTGGGGATGGTCTCGCCGAAGCCGCTCCGCCAGTCGCCGTCGTGGAGGAACCCTTTTGTCTCCACGCCGTGGAGCTTCTCGTCATCTAGCACGTAGGGGATCCAGACCCCGCAGAAGCTTTCCTTCTCCACCGCTTCCATCGCTGCCATCGTCGCCGCTGCCGCCAAGCCGGAGGAGGAAGAAGAAGACATTTCTCTGGTGGCAGTTGACCTAAGATGGGTGGCGCTAGGGTTTTTTGGGGGGAGGAACGGAGGAGCTCTGTGCATGCAGGGAGATTGGAAGGAGAGGAAAAGGCAAAGGACAGGTGAAGAAAGGAGGAGGAGATCCTCACCCCTTATATCCACCTAACCGCGCCAAGATTCGTGCAAATGCAACAGTACAACCGCCACGCGTCGTGGAAGGAACTGGGAAGGACCCATGCGATGATTACGTCGCCTCGATCTCCGCGCGCGCATTGAAACAGTGCCTCGGTTCCGCTAACCGCGGACCCACCAACAGTCGTGCTGACAGGATATCTGTCAGATGACGTGACTTGACCATGGCTTGTGTCAGGTGGCGTTAGAGACCAAGTTCCGGCTTAGTTTGAAATCAAGCTGGAAAATCTGAGTAACCTGTTGATGGTCTGACTTATTTTTTGCTGTGAAGTTTTAGGAACCCTTCAAGATTCTGCAAGCCGAAGATCAAGCAAGACGATGATAAATCCGACTTTGGATCTTGGAGGCCTCCGGGGGCTGCTGTTGGGGATATACTTTCCGGGTATCCTCACAGTTCCTCACTGACCATGGTGGCCCACTTCGGGTTAGAGCTTTGCTTCACAGGCGGCCCAGTCAGGGAGAGAAGACGGAGTCCAATCCGGCTACGAGAAGGCCCAGAAGACTTACCGACTTAGACCCATAATGTTACTTGTAGTTCAAGATGTACCCTGTAACCGACTCTTAGCCGTAGTCGGATAGATCTCTCATGTAAACCCTAGGCCGGATATCTATATAAGCCGTCCTAGGGAGAGCCTTTAGGGCACCCCATACTTTAGACCCTCAACTCGCACAGGCGAAACCCTTGTAACCCATATTCTAGCTCTGCCGCATTACTGGATTGCTAACAGGAGTAGGATCCGTCCAAAACCGGCGGATTCAAATCTGGGTAAACTTGTGTGCTCACCATTCCGGAACACAGTACGTCTCACACCCCTCTCTTCCGCACGCTTCGAGGACCCCCTCATGGCGTACTTGTCATCAATCCGACGACAATAGCATTTTTAAATGCATAAAAAGAAGCATTGATACATTGGGTATCACATAATATTCTTAATATCCATGACTTTTTTTAATAAAAACCCCACTTTGACAACACTCAAAACGAAGAATCTATTTTCTTTGACAACTTTAGAAAGGTCATATTTTCATAACTACCTAGAATCATTGGAAAACTTCGAGTAGATAGAGGATCTATTGATTCTTGGGAGGCAAATTTATGAAATTTTTATGAAATTCAATCAAATCATAAAACATCAAATAGTAAATAACAATGTATAGGAAATTTCCACTCCATGGGTAAAAGCATCATAAACCTAAAGGCAAAATCTGGCACAGTTTTTGAAAAAGGAGAAAAAAATCTTGATGGTTATGTATATGAATTTCTATGTGTATGTAATTATCTATAAAGTCCATGTTCACCGGTTTGAATTATCATGGTAGCTGGAAATGACAGATCGGTGATATTTCGGTGTGAAATATCTACATAAATTCTCTGTGGAAAGAATCAATGAACATTATGTATTTTTAGATTTTGTGCTAGAGATTTAAGAAGAGATAAAAAAGCTAGATAAAGATTCGGCGATGAGGACCGACCATTTCTTATAACTTGTCAAGATTGTGTGGCGATCTCATGACATAACGGAGATACGACTTCGGCTTGATATCATATATCGATCATTTATAGGACAATTGTATATATTTGGGAGAGATATGCATATTTGGGAGAGATATACTATTCATTTATTCAGATGAATAGTAGATTGATTGGTTAACCAAATCCTCTTATATACGATGAAACTCAGTGTGCTCTAGCGTTGTCAACGCCCACTCCGAAATTAGGCGTTATGGGCATTGGTTTGCATTGTCTAATTAACAATTACTATATCAACCAAATCTATTTTGCATGTTCTTCAAAAAATCATATGAATAAATTGCACACATCTTGATATGCTTGCACTGGGCAAAATTTTAACCTACATCCATAGTGGAAAACCATTAATTTAGATGTTAATTCTACTTAAGAATGGAAATTGGGTTCCCACATTGATTAGCAAGACACTTATATGCACTATTATAATTATGCATCTTCATCGCAAAAAAAAGAACCAGACACCTAATCAATATGTTTTTCAATTTTCGGTGCGGAATAATCTAATTAATGGGATATGAGTGATATTTTACTAGATATGAAATCCTAAAATTTGATGATTTCAATTTATTGATGTAGATCTACTATATCACTAGCATTTAGTATAGTGTAATTGGTCAATTTTACCAGGATGGGTAGATCGGCAACCATGGTATAAATACACTCGCTATCTGCCGCATTCTCTCAATACAAACCCTTTGTGGAGTTCATACTTATCATCATTATATAGGATCTAGTTTCCATAGTCAGCCATGAAACCAATTATCAACCAGGAGTGGACCTTTTCTGAGGTAGAGGAGGCAAAGTTAATCATCGTCGAGATCGACAACAACAACCGCATTTGTGATGAAGTTGGAAATGGCAAGAACAAGAAGCATGATATCGTGGGTGAACTCCACACATGGTTTCCCTGGAAGACCATACAACAAGTATCAGATTTGTATGTTGATCTTGCCGTGGAGCTGTTGTGTCAAGAGATGGAGTATGATGGTGCAAATGCAACACATAACAATATTTATGGCATGGATAGCCTTGTGAATAGTAACTTTGGGGTGCCAGAAGAGAAGGACGCCAACATATATGGTGCTGATTGGTGGTTTGGGTGTCCACCGGAGGGTATGGAAACCATGAAGTCTAAGGAGGAGGTACCGGTGTGTGAAGATGACAAGTTGGAGGTATTGGAGAACAAGATGCCCGTTCATCAACCGGTGGTTGCACGATGTGCCACAAGGTTTTGGACGGTAGAGGAACACAAGTAATCTATATATTATCCTTTCTTATTTTCACCGCAATTAGAATAATTTATGTTTTTTTTCACTTTTTTGTGTAGACTCTGTAAGTATATTTTAATCATAAGGGTATTGATTTTTATGAGAAGGGGTTAGATTATACTATCACTGATTTCTAAAAAATGAATAGAGTATACTTAAAAATAAACATATGTCGCTTAAATTATTAGAGTGAGTGAAATATTAAACAATTTTTAGTTACCCTACCATTTTATTTAATTACTAGTTTTAAGTTTTTTCTAGGGGATAGCATACTTTACTCACTTCCATTATACCTAAACACCATGTCTTTCAAATATACTAGTTGCCTAAACTAATGAAGTGAGTATACATTAGTTATTTAGAAAAATAATTAACCTAACTAGCTCATCTTGAACATGGTTGTTCTAGGCTCTTTCTCCATGGTCTGCGTGTCTTGGGGCGTGGGCGTAGCAAATGGAAGAACATGTCCAAGTACTTTGTCACCACCAGGACTCCACTCCAGATTTCAAGCCATGCACAGAAGTACTTCAAGAGACTAGAGAGTAAAGGGTTGAAGAGGCAGCGTCATAGCATCAATGATGTTGAGCTGGACAATGCCGACCCAATGATACTGAGTAATACCTCTATCATAAAGAAAGCACTTGGCTCTGCTGATGACAACATCGGCAACCCAAGTTCTCATTTGCAAACTACACCGGTCCCATCCACTGCTCAACTCGAGATGGCTTACCTGAAAAATATGATTTAGATACCGACATGAAGTGATAAGAATATGATGGTTTCAGTAGCAACAATGGTGGATCAATTCTTATGTATGCAGCTTGAAATGAATAACTTTGTTTGTTACTATTTACTATGGTTGTATGGATATTACAATTTTTATATCAACGGATCTTAATTTAATTAATATGTGTGTGTTGCTAATTGCTATAATACATGTTGTATGCCTTTGTTACAGACTACAAAGCATAAATCTTAGCAAAACAAGAACATTTTTGGATGGTAGAGTTTGCTTTATGGTTTTTAACATTTTACACACGCGTCCTAAAGCCATGCATGAGGCCATGGTGGCATCCAGTATCCCCTCTCTCTCTCTCCAAAACAAGAATATTTTTGCCGTGTCCGTTTTTGTTTCTTTTTCATGTTTATTTTTTATCTTTCCTCTTTTTATTTTTCTTTTTCGGGTAATACACAAATATTTATTTAAGTTCTAAAGCATTTTTCACTCGTAAATAATTTTCTGAAACCTTGAATATTATTTCTGGAACACGTGAACATACTTTTATTTTGAACTTTGTGAACATTTTTTGAATGTTGTGAACCTTTTTTCCATACGAGCATTTATTTTTGAACCTGTGAAAAAATATTTTGAATGATTTAATCATTTTTCATTCTTTGAACAATATTTTGAACACTATGGATGTTGTTTTGAACCTTGTGAATTTGTGATACACGTGTGAACATTTTTTGTTTTGTTTTCGAACATTGATAATTACATATTACAACATAAATCATTTTTTAATAATTAAACTGAATATATAAATTAAGTTGATTAAACATAGATTATGAATAGGTTCACTTTTTAATGCACATTTTTGCACAAACAAGAAATTGCAGTTAGTGCCAAAATTAGAGTAGAAGTCAATAAAAAACTAGTACAGAAATTGTCAGCTAAAAAAACATGAACGGGAGTCAGACAGAAAATAAGGATTTGGCGACCTGGTTGCATATGCATGGGCACCATTCTGCGGCCTGCGCGTTCGGTTCGGAAGTCTTGGGCTGCTCTTTTCGTGAGTCTCATGGCATCTCCACCGGGTTTATCTAACCCGTTCGAGTGCGTCCGGACGTGTCTGCGCGGACGCGCGCGGCATCACAGCGGCACGACCCATTCGTCCCGACGCGTCTGACTCGATCTATCTATATATCTAATTTGTGTGGCCGCTGGGTCGGTCCGAACAGCGCAAGCACTGCGCCGGTGTCCATCCGTCGGCCGCTCGGGCCCATGCGTAAGTGAAACATTAATAATTAAACGGGCTTCCTATTAGATTAAGCCTTGTCGATTACAAAAACGCCCGTTTGAACAAACTAAAAATAAGAGTGAATTCCACTTTTTACCCATAAGATCAACTTTGTGACAGCTTTTACCCAATTTAGCCGAAATTTCTCAATACTACTCCATTTAACATACTTTTTTCCACTTTTTACCTCTTTTATATATTTCTAGGTTCAGACGGTTGGGTTGTAGTGTCAGTCCGATGTTGCAATGCCAGAGCATATATGCATTTGTGCTCGGCATGTCATAGTCAGCGTAGAGTTGTACCGAAGCCAGTTTAACTAGGGCCGGTCACTCGACACGGTCGAGCCAGACCACTCTCGTGCTCTTTCCTCTTTCCCTCTCCCCGAGCTAGGAATTAGACAGCAATGGCGAGACCTGGCAACAGACGAAGCTTTGGTGGTGAAGGCCGGTGCTGAGCAGGTGCTCTGCAGCAGCGTCATCCATGTTCCTGGCAAACACTGGCGACGACTCTATAGCACCGGATCACATATACCACACAAGTTTGGCCGACATTTTGTCGGTCCTTCAACAAGTGCTGGTTCAATATAAAAAAGCACAATATGTATCGTGGATGCACTGTGGGATGCTCTCATGTGCTTACATGTACTCGTGCATGTCTCACTATCTTAATCGTATATACGTGTGGAGTAAGTATACTAGAGTCTGTAGAAATGGGGTAAACTTGAGGCTGCTAGCCTGCTATATGGCAATCTCCCTGCATGATCGTAAAGACATGGAGTCTGCAGGCCATGTTATTACTGAAACATGACAAACGAAAGCCTTTGCCGCCTACCGAGGACCTAATAACCTACCGGTGAACAACGTTTTTTCTAGCCATAGCCGCCTGGCGATAGTGGCTGATCACACTGGCCGTGCCGTGACCTTCTTTTCTAAGGGAGCCCCTTGTCAGATGCCGAAATATATAGGTGGTAAAAGGTGGAAGAAAACATGTTAAATGAGGTAGCCTTAAGAATTTCTGTTAAATTAGGTAAAATGTGTCACAAAGTTAATCTTAGGGATAAAAAGTGGAATTCGACACATCCATGCACCTAATTTGCGTGGCCGTTGGGTCGACCCGAACATCGCAATCACCGTGCCAGTATCCGCCTGTCGGCCGCTCGGGGCCATGCGTAAGTGAAATATTAATAATTAAATAGCTTTCTATTAGATTAAGCCTGCCGATTACAAAAAGACCCGTTTGAACAAACTAAGAATAAAAACTACTACGGCTAATGGAGGAGACCGTCCCTACGGCTACTAGCCGCCGTTGTCGTGGCCACCGCTGTCGCTGGCACCGTCGATCGCCGCCATAGCCGACCAGATGGCCTTCTGCTAGAGGCGATCGTGGTAATGCTCGCTCGCTCGGCTACGAGCCTCCTTCTTGTCGGCCACATTCGCGCGGTCCACCGTCGCCCGGTTGGCCAGGGCCTTCTCCATCTCATCCGCCCAGTGGTCCCTCGCCTCCTGGTCCTCCACCTCCGCCTCCGTGGTCACCCTCGCTGCCAAGGGAGCCACCATCACCAGAGCTCCGTTGGGGTCGAGGCCGAGGGCATGTGCGATCTGCAGGGGGCGGCGATTGCCTCCTCCCCGTCCCCTCCTCCGCCACCACCTGATCCACCTCCTCCCCCTCCTCGTCATCGTCCTCCACCTCGGTCTCGTCCCCGTCGACAAGAGCCCACGCGCTCGCGACCTCAACGGTCGTAGCCACTCGCAGCTTCTCCGTCGTCGTTTCGGCGGCGTGCTGCGCGTGGCGGCGGCCTGGCGAAGCTCGCGGACGGCCACCTTGGCCACCTCCTCCAACATGACCATGGCCGCCTCGTGGCGGATCTCGCGGAGGGCCCCTAATGCGGCCTCCTTGGCCACTGCCTCCACTACCTACTTGGCGGCGACATGGTGAACCTCACGCACCGCCCATTGCGCCGCCACCTGTGCGGCCACCTCCACCACCTGCTCCAGCGCCGCCTCAGCCACATAGTACTCCTCCTCGAAGGCCACCATGAAAGGATATTGTTTTCTCCATGTATTTTGGTGTTGAGGACAACTTCATTTGTGGTTTAACCATGTGCCTAAGTTGCAGATTTTATCTACGGACGGTTTAGTTGGTGGACTTCTCTCTAGAAGAAGCTTGAAGACGGTGGCTATTATTTGCACTTTCTCTTATCTTTGTTATAGGCTACCTTACTATCAAGAGGGAGTCCACCTTGGAAGGTTGTGGGAAATCATTGTTTCATGCACAAACCATATCAACACATCCATAGCCTTCCCAGTTTTCTGCGAGAGAGATCCCTTGAGGAGGTTGAGTGGTTTCTTCCCTGATCGGTAGTACCGGCCAGGCGTCGGTAGTACCGCCAAAGGTGTTTTGGGGAGCTGATCGAGCGGTACTTCCGGTCGCTGTTCCGGTCCTAATTCTGATAAACATGAAATCGATTCAGGAATACTTCTGTACTGATGTGCCTATTTGACATAATTAGTGTCGGAATTAGCATCGGTAGTACCGGCTAGAAGTTTTGGTCCGGTTGGACTGGAACTTCCGGCCAGTGCTGACCAGCCCCAAATCCTTTGAGTGGTAGTACCGCTCCCGCCCAGTAGTACCGGTCAGCTCTGAGCAACCCAGTAGTTCTGACCCTAGTTCCGCTCCAAATTCCGATAACTAGTATATCAGTTCAGATACTTCTCTGTATCTATGTGACTATTTGTCGATAGTTGGATCGGAACTAGGATCGGTAGTTCCTGTTAGTTCGTGGGGCCCGCTGAACAGTCAATCTGACCGTTCCGTGGAGCGTCTTGACAGTTGGGAGCCACTCGTGGAAACTACCGGCCCGCCACCGGTAATACCGGTGGTGTTCCGGAGGCACGAAATCTGCTTGTTTGGAAGAGGCCTATTTAAGGCCCTCTTATTCCTCCTCTCCTTTTATCTCTTAGTTTTCTTTCTCCTCTATTAATACAAGAGCTTGACTTTCCTAGATCTCTCCCCCTACCCACTCAAACCTCTTGATCTTTTGAGAATTGGGGGAGGTGACCTAGATCTACACGTCCACCAAAGGAATCGTGATTCCCCCCATCCATCCTTAGTGGATCTTGTTTCTCTTGGGTTCTTGGAACCCTAGACGATGTAGGGCATCCTCGGAGCTAAGGAAATTGTTGTGAAGCTTCATGGTGTCGTTGAGGGCCTCCAATTGAGTTGTGGAGTCTCCCCTCAACCTTATTGTAAAGGTTTCGGTTGGCGCCTTCGAGGTCACCGGTTAGTGGATTGTGAGGCCACCTTTGTGGTGGTGCTCAGCGAAGAAGAAGGTGAGGCCTTTGTGGCGCTCGGGTGACCTTGTGTGGCCCCAACACCTCTCCAACATAGACATAGCTTTCTTGGAAGTAAACTATGGGAATTACATCTATGTGTCCCCTTGCTGGTTTATCCGTTCCTCTCCTTTACTTCTTGCAATTACCGTCTTGTTTACTTGTTGTATCGTTTGCCATATAGGTTGTTCATCTAGTTGCATATCTAGTGAACTTTACTTTGTGCAAAGCCTAAAATTGCAAGAAAAGCATAAACATTGGTAGTATCCTATTCACCCCCCTCTAGTCGATCAAAGTTGGGCCTTTCAATTGGTATCAGAGCCTCGACTCTTACTTCGGGCTTAACTGCCTAAGAGACAATGGCCGACAAAGAGGGGAGTGTGGGTGCCACCACAAAGAACTTGGCCTCCATGGATGACCTCAATCGATTGGAGACATCCATGATGACCAAGTTTGAGGAAATGATGACACTCTTGCAATCCCTCAAGCCTAACCCCATGGTAGCCACTCCTCATGATGCATCCCAAACCGCCGAGGCCCCTCCTGCTCCCGTCCAAGTGGTCGTCCCCGAGGTGAATCCCGCGACCTCCCCTAAACACTTGGGCTTAGGCTTTGTGGCTCAAACCACCAAGCCCCCAAGCGAGAGCACTGAGGGGCTAGGTGACTCCTCCTCCAAAGAGGGAGATGAGGGAAAGGATTACTCGGTGGTGCCACCACCTCCGAAGTATACTCCGGACCCACCTATTCCCATGTCGCATATCATACCTCAAGGAGCACCTCTCATGTTAGATACTTCAAACTTCACCAATTGGCAATATCTAATGCAATCTCACATTTCTAGCTCTTCTATTGAATTGATGAGGATTGTGGAAGAAGGATTATCCCCTTATGTTGCTCAGAAGTTGACCCGGGCCGAGGTCGTAGACAAGCAGCTCAATGCCACCGCTTTGGGAATGATACAAAAGGCATTGAACCCTAAGGAATTTGCTCACATTCACCAATTCTCCACCGCCAAAGAAGCTTGGGATCATCTCACCGAGTTGTATGTCGGGAATGCTAGCATTCAAAGCTCCAAGTTTGATGAAGTCAATAATGAGTCTGATGGATTTGCAATGCAAGATGATGAGACACCTGAAGAGATGTATCATCGTCTCAAGGTACTTTGTTGCACTATGAGGGATCTTGGAGCCACCTATGTTGATGATAAGTTCATGAGTTTGTTCAAGCCCTCCTTCCCTTTGAGGAACAAAAACTCAATTCTATCAAAGGGAGAAGCAACTACCACATCATGACCTCTCAAGAAGTGTTGAGTGAAGTTATTTCCATGACTATTGCCAAGAATAATGCAAAAACTGCTCGTGCTCATGCCTTTGGGTCTCAAAAGGTGAATCTAGCCTTGAAGGCCCAAGTTTGGTGGATGTTGATGAAGAAGAAGATGGTCTCAAGAGGACATCAAGTACGCCTTCAATGAGCACTTGGCTATCGCATCAAGGGCTATTTGGAACAAGTCGGGCATGAGATCAAGGTAAAGGGACAACTCAAGGTTCAACTCAACCATGAAGACACCAAAGGCAAGATATTGCTACAATTGCAACGACAAGAGTCACTTCATGGACCAATGCCTCTTCGAGAATAGAGAGGACGACGGAGGTTATCTCATTCGCAAGAACAAACCAAGACCTCCTCACCCCATGAACAAGAACTTCCAAGGTAAGATCCCTCCAAACAAGGAGAGGGCAATGGTGGTGCATGAAGAGTAATTCTCATGTGCGGATGATGATGATGAAAGTGAAGGTCAAGGTGGAGAGATCGTGGGAGTTGCCGCTATTGCTACATCCTCTACACCACGGGTGTCTCTCTTTGACTCTCCAAATGAGAACATCACCAACCGCAACCAAAAGTGTCTCATGGCTAAGGCCACCGAGGTAACAACCCCTTCCAAGTACCCCTCAATGAACTTCCTTTGCATGATCTAGAGGGTCTAGAGGTCAATAAAGAGATGGTGAGCATATGCAAATCCATGGAGAATCTAGATGATGATACTAGAATGTGCTTTGAAACTCTTGTAAACCAACTTGATCATGCTAGGGAAATGCTAGATGAGAAGGAAGATCTAATTGACATGCTAGGTAAAAATGAAAGAGAGGCCACCGATGAAATTGCCTCTCGATCACATTCTCTTGAAGATGAACATAACATGAGAATAAATCTTGAGGAGAGTGTTGCTAAACTTGTAGATGACCATAATGCTCTCATGTCACAACTTTTTAAAGATCGAGATCATGCTCTTGCTTTATTGAATATCCTTAAAAATGAAAAGGTTGAGTTTGGTGTTGGTCATGAATGCCTAAAGGACTTTGAGAAACTCAAAGAGGAACATCATGCCTTGGAGAGCAAATTCTCAAGTCTCTTTGAGGCTCATGAGCGACTTCAAACTCAATTGAACAATGAACAAACCAAGCATTCCGCTATGCCTACTATACTTTTGCCTTGTTCTTCTAACCCTTGATGCGAGCATGTGAATCTTGTTGAGGAAAATAAGGAGTTGAAAGAACAACTTGCAAAAGTGCAAGTTGCCAAGAAGAAGAAGAACAAGAAAACGAAGAAAAGCAAGGGCTTTGCTCAAGGACCTTCTTTTGCTTCTACCTTTGGGCAAAGTGATAACTTTGCCGGGAAGAACAACCCTTCGTACATTCTTTACAAATCTCATGATGGTCATGTTTATGCTAAATACATTGGCACATCTTACACACATGATTATCATTAGACTATTTGGGTACCTAAGACCCTCGTGACTAACAAAAGGGGACCCATTGCAAAATGGGTACCTAAAACCAAAGCTTGACTTTCTTGTAGGACTTTGCTTCCGGTGGAGAAAAATGGGTGCTTGATAGTGGAGCTATAGGCCATATGACCGGAAGCAAGTCTATCATGTCAGAAATTAGGCCTAATTTTGCCAATACTATGGTCTCCTATGGCGATAAAACAAGTTCTCAGGTATTGGGTTTTGGTAAGGTGGTAGTAACCCCGGATGTATCCTTGGTTAATGTCATCCTTGTCAAAACCCTTGGTTACAATCTCCTTCTGTTCATGCTTTAGCCATTATGGGTCTCTCGTCCTTCTTTAATGAGCATTATGTGGTCCTCATGTGGAGCCAGACTCTCATGGTGGCTTTCGTTGGATACGTCGAGCATGACTTGTACATGGTGGATTTCTCTAGAAAACCCTCTACACATGCTACATGTCTCTATGTGAAAGCCGATGTGGGATGGTTGTGGCATCGCCGCCTAACCCACGTAAACATGAAGTCTTTGCAAAGTCTCTACACCTGGGGCCACATCCTTGGACTAAAAGACATTTCCTTTGCCAAATATCGTGTGTGCATGGCTTGTATTAAAGGAAAGATGCATGATAAGCATCATAAGATTCTCAATCAAATTACCACCGAACGGTGCTTGGAGCTTCTTCACATGGATATTTTTGGGCCTCCTTATCATGATAGTCTTGGTGGAAAGAAGTATTTTTTTGGTGATTGTTGATGACTTCTCTAGATACACATGGGTCTACTTCTTCAAGTTCAAGAGCGAGACTCAACAAACCGTCATCGACTTTGCTAATCAAGTTCAACGGAAACACAACACTACCGTCCTCACCATTTGAAGTGACAATGGGACTGATACGTTACTAACGTATCTATTATTTTTGATGTTCCATGCTTGGTTTTTATCTACTTTCTTATGTTTTGTTCCAACTTTGGAGTATTTTTATACACTTTCTTGGACTAACCTATTAACAAGATGCCATAGTGCCAGTTGCATGTTATCTACTGTTTTTGGTTATAGGAAAGTCAGAAAATCAATATTCTCGGAATTGTACCGGACAAAAGCTAAAGTCGATATCTTACCGAAAGACTCACGGAGCCAGAAGACGATACGGAGAGGGGCCACTGGGTGGCCACACCATGTGGTGGCGCAGGCTAGCCCTGGTCGCGCCACCAGGTGGTGTGGGCCCCCTGGCCGCCCACCGACCTTGCCTCTTCGCCTATAAGATGCCTCCCGACGCAAAAACCCTAAATAGTCAAGCCTCCAGACACGAAAAGTTCCGCAGCACCGCCGTCACCGTAGGGGAGATTCGGGGGACAGAAAGTCTCTGTTCCGGCACCCTGCCGGGACGGGGAAGTGCCCCCAGAGCCATCTCTATCGATCTCCACCACCATCTCCATCGTCGTTGCTGATTCCCATGATGATGAGGGAGAAGTTCTTCCTCGAGGCTAAGGGTTCTGCCGGTAGCTATGTGTTCATCTCTCTCTCTCTCTATGCATGATCATATTGTGATCATGAGCTTTGTAATCAAGTATATCTACTTTGCTACTCAAGTGCTTTATTAGATCTCTGCTCTCCCCATGTGTGTGAAAGTGACAACGTGCACACCATGGTGGCACTTATGCTAGAGATTACAAATACTTTTTATGAGTTATATTTGGAGTTGGATGTCTTTATGAAATTGTGGTGTTTGTTGGAAACATCTAGTGCTCAAGGTGACAGTGTGGGGTTATCTAGATGGGAAAGGCTTACTTTGAGGTGTGTTGTTATAGCCCTACCATGGATTAGAGTGTCCAACCGGAGAGTAGTTAAGAGTAGTATCATAAAGAGAAGATATTTATATGGGAGTATTCACTAGTGAAAGTATGATCCCTAGGCCTTGTTTCTAAACATATATGTTACATGTTTGCTTGCTTCCATCTTTATTTCAGTTTGCCTTTAGTCTCTTCCACGCCATCAAGCTATTTTCTAGCACTGTTACCACTTATAATTATCCATACCGCTTGTATTTCAGTATCTCTTCGCCGAACTAGTGCACCTATACACCTGACAAGTTTATTGGGTGTGTTGGGGACACAAGAGACTTCTTGTATCTTGATTGCAGGGTTTCTTGAGAGGGAATACCTTTGACCACTTCCTCCCTGAGTTTGATAAACCTTGGGTGATCCACTTAAGGGAAAACTTGTTGTTGTTCTACAAACCTCTTCACTTGGAGGCCCAACAACTGTCTACAAGAATAGAAGTGCGTAGACATCAAGCTATTTTCTGGCGTCGTTGCAGGGGAGGTAAGGTAAAAGGTACTCACATCCTCCGGTGTGAGTGCTCGAAGTTATTTCCTTTAGATTCTGCAATTTTGTCTTTTTGTTTCTTGTTTTTATTTTCACTAGTTAGGCTTAATGGAAAACAACAACAAAAATTAGAGAGGTTTATAGTATTTATCTTGAGTTAGGACATGAAGTGTTTGAAGAGAAAAATAAAAAACCTATGGAACTTTATTTGCATGATAATAGCAATGTTATTAGTATGAATTCTTTGGACACCATTATTTCTAATGTTATGGAAAAGTCTAAGCTTGGGGAAGCTAGTTTTTATGAAAATAATCTTTTTAGTTCCCTAGCTTTGGAAGATAGCTATTCTATTGCTTATGATGATACCAAACATCCAATATATGATGATTATAATGATGAATATGATATTTTCAGTCCACCTACTATTGAGGAGAAAATTAATGATTATAGTATGCCTCCTATATTTGATGATTATGGTGATGAGAATAATAATGATAGCTATTTTGTTGAATTTGCTCCCACCACAATTAATAAGAATGACTTTGCTTATGTGGAGAGTAATAATTATTATATGCATGTGGCGCATGATAAGAATGTCTTATGTGATACTTATATTGTTAATTTTATTCATGATGCTACTGAAAGTTATTATGAGAGAGGGAAACATGGTTTTATGTGTCTCAACAATATTAATTTTCCCCTCTTTATGTTGAAAGTCTTGAAGTTGCACTTGTTTTGCTTTCCTATGCTTGTTGCTTTGTGCTTTCATGACTTGTTTCTTTACAAGATTCCTATGAATAGGAAGTGGGTTAGACTTAAATGTGTTTTGAACTTGCTTCTTGATGCTCTCTTTTACTCTAAATTCATATTTCTTATGTGAGCATCTTCTCAAACTATCATGCCTAACTTAAAGGCGTTAAAGAAAAGTACTTATTGGGAGATAACCCAAAAGTTTTACATGAGTCTTGGAAGTTATTACCTCTGTAATAACCGATCCTCGTCCTTTTTATTTGCCTTTTGTGCCAAGAGTAACCTCTAATGAGAGAGAAGTAATGCTTGGGAAAGTTGCTGTCCCAAAACAGATTTTTGTGCTTCACCGTAGAAAATCGTGTAAAATATTTGTACGTCCTTTTGAGGCGTGAATTTTTGTGCTTCTGCCCCAGGTTGTTATCTAACTTTCGTTAGATCAACACTTTTCGATTTGAGCAACAGAAGGTCTTCGAAAAAATCGTCTTTACCTGCTGGTCTATTTTGATAGATTTCTGCCATTATTTGCATTTGCTTCTTGTTGGTTCTTTTTTGAGTTCTTTAGGGGAATGAGCTTTTTGAGGGAAGTGCTACAGTAGCTTGTGTTTTAATGAAGATTTTATTGGTGTTAAAACTGAACCCAAAGACTTATTATCTTGAGTGCACTAATATTGCTAATAAAGATTGTGTGAAGTTTTGTATGAAGGAGATTTTCAGGAGTATGGAAGGAATGAGTAATGAGATGAAGAATGGACTAAAGCTCAAGCTTGGGGATGCCACGCGTGTCACCCCAAGAAATATCCAAGAAGTACAAGCATGAAAACTTGGGGATGCCCAAGGCATCCCCATCTTCATCAATAAAAATCCTAGGTTTCTTCCAAATATTTCATTTTTATTGTTTCATGCATAGTTGTGTTGTTCTTGGAGCGTCTTCTTTTTCGCTTTCGTTTTGGTTTTTCGTTTGCTTGGTTTTCTTAGTTTGCTGAATAAAGTTGTTGGACCCTGATGACCCACAAGTATAGGGGGTGTATCGCACTATTTTCGAGGGAAGTAAAACTCAATTTATTGATTCGACACAAGGGGAGCCAAAGAATATTTATAAGCCTTAACAACTAAGTTGTCAATTCAGCTGCACCTGGAATCAATCTTGCTCACAACAGTTTATCAGTAGCAATAGTTTTGTAATAGGAGTAGTAAAGTAGCATCAGTAGTAAAGTAAAGACAGCAGTAACAATAGCAGTAAACAGTGGGATTCGAGTGCGGTAGGCATAGGGATGGATGGACGGGCGTTGCATGGACAAGACAATTCACATAGCAATCAAAACATAGGGAAATTGCAGATAAATAAGATAAAGCATCCAAGTACTAGATAATCCTAGGCATGTGTTCCATATATAGTCATACGTGCTCGCAATGAGAACTTGCACAACATCTTTTGTCCTGCCAGCCCGTTTGCAGCGGGGCCTCAAGGGAACTACTGGAAATTAAGGTGCTCCTTTTAATAGAGCACTAGAGCAAAGCATTAACACTCCGTGAACACATGTGATCCTCACATCAAAGCCATTCCCTCCGGTTATCCCGATTTCTGTCACTTCGGGGCCATTGGTTCCGGACAACAACGTGTGTATATAACTTGCAGCTAAGACCAAAAACAATACTATCATAATGAATCAATAACAAGTTCAGATCTGAGATCATCGCACTCGGGCCCTAGTGACAAGAATTAAGCACAACAAGTCGCAACAAAGTCATAAAGCACTAATAAAAGATACTACGCACCATGCCCTAACAATCTGATGCCATTACATGAACGATCTCATCCAATCCTTACCATCCCCATAGCCTACAGCGGGGGATTACTCACCCATAGATGGGGGAAACATGGATGGTCGATGGAGAAGCGATGGTGATGATGATGATGGCGATGATCTTCTCCAATTCCCCGTCCCGGCAGGGTGCCAGAACGGAGTTTCTGGTGCTGTTTCGTGGAATCTGGTGGTGGCGGTGGAGCGGAAGTCCTTCTGGAAAAACATCGAACCCCCTGAGTTTTTAGGTCAGAAGGCATCTTATAGGCGAAGAGGGAGACCGAGGGGGTGTCTAGGCGGCCAGACCACCCCCTGGCGCGGCCAGGCCCAGCCCGCGCGGCCAGGTGGTGTGGCTGGGCCCCAGCCCCACTCCGTCTCATATTCTGGCTCTAGGAGTCTTCTGGTGAAATAGGATTTTTGGCTTTTGTCCTGTCCGATTCCGAGAATATTCATTTTCTGACTTTCCTGGAACCAAAAATAGCAGAAAACAGGCAGCTGGCACTGTGGCTCTTGTTAATAGGTTAGTCCAAGAAATCATATGAAAAGTACTCCAAAAAGTGTGGACAAAACACAAAAAGTAGATAAAACCAAGCATGGAACACCAAAAATTATAGATACATTTGCAATGTATCAACATCCCCAAGCTTAACTCCTACTCATCCTCGAGTAGGTAAGTGATCAAAAGAAAGAATAATTTTTGAGGTGACATGCACCATCATAAACTTGATCAAAGCATTTGTAAAACATTCAAAGCTGGGATCATAGTACTTCAATCATAACATGAAAGACAAAGTTCTAGCAATAAGACAAAGAAACTATGATGCAACATGAAAAGACACAAACAAAAGATTCATGAATAACAATGCTTTGCAAGACGTTTGTTTGTTTCACATAAAGAAAACATAGCATAGTGGCATTCAGCTTGTCCCTCATAGAGTAGCAAACATAAATGCACAGGACACCTTCAAAGTTTACAAGAGTGACTAGATACAAATAGTTTAAAACAAGAAATATCAAGGTAAGCATCAATCAACAAGTTTTGGGACAATGCACATAGAACTAAGAATGGCCACTATGCTCTCAAGAAAGTGCTCATAGAATGTGCGGAGACTCAACAAGCAAATGAAGAGGTTTTGAAAAGTTTGAAAGGCTTCCAAATGCTGAAAGTATGGTATTCATTGGCTTTGAGCTCTCATTTCCCCTATCATAAGCATCTTTAATGTGATTAAGGTGAAAGTGAGGTCCAATCTGAGTTATATGCTTGACAGACTATAAACTGAAAATCCCATGTCCCTTGAGTACGAGGGTCGCTCCTCATGCTACTCAACTTTAGTTACCGGTAAGTTCTTGTCATCGTAAATATGTGCGTATCATAGAGAACCGCCAACAGGGTACCCCTTGTCCGATAATACGGAAGAATCCCCATATCAAAATGACAAGGCAAGAAGACAATGAGTATCTCAGCAATCTTCTTATTTACCATGGGAAAATGGTGCTTTTTTCTCTCTTTCCTCTTTTCATATATCTCTTTTTTTCTTTTCTCAATAGCTATCTCTATTTTTTATAAGAAGAATGCTTTATAGATATCATTATGGTTACATTGAAGGTTTCCACCATGTCAGAATGGATTAGACCAGCGGCCCAGGCGTTTATTTAAAACACATACATAACTCCATGGACTTACAAGCTCCCCTTTTATTTCACACCGACGACATTCGCAAACAAAAGAGCATGGTATCAACTGGGTATATATTTACAAGTGCTGAAAGCGTTCCCCATGACAGCACGGTTCTGCTAATCCCCAGCCTATAATTTGCAAGCATATAACTTTCATGGACAATCACAATGGTTCAGGTTTATTAAGTGCAGAAAATAAAGTGTGCCATCAAGTTCGTGAGAGCTTTACTAACTAACTTTCTCATAACAAGCAAACATTTTATTCGGAAGAAAACAAGGCATATTGGATATGCACGGAAATAGCAAATGATGCTAATAGGTAGATATGGTGGACACTTTGGCAATATTTGGTTTAAGGGAGTTGGAAACATGAGTAAAATACTCAGTGGAAGTGAAGGCTAGCAATAGTAAGGGAGCGACAAACAAGAGAGCAATAATGGCCATAATCATGTAGAGCGACAAAACATCATTGATCAAAGCATAAAGTGATACTACAAGTTGAAAACTAAAGGATCATAAAGGCTTATGGTGACTTGGGATAGTCATAACATGGTGTGAGCATGTGCCAAGTCAACCCAAATGAAGCATCAAAGGAGAATACCACTATACTATGCTTTAATATGCTAAAACAAGGCATGATTCATCCAAGGCACATTAAGCAATCTCAATTGTTTATAACAAGTCATGATACAGCAAACAATACTAAGCATGAAGCCAAAACAATATCAAGCATGGCATGACAAAGCATAGGCCACAGTCAAAAACAAGCTCTCTTTACCACTTAAGCATGAGCTTTCCTACTCTTTTCCAAACCAAACCAAACCATTTGAACACCAATGTAAGAAAGAGGGGGGTCCAACCAATTTATTCAGCAAACTAAGCGAACAAAACTAAAAAACAAAAACGAAAAAGAAGACGCTCCAAGAACAACACAATTGTGCATGAAACAATAAAAGTGAAGCGTTTGGAAGAAACCTGGGATTTTTATTGATGAAGAGGGGGATGCCTTGGACATCCCCAAGCTTTGACGCCTGTACTTCTTGGATATTTCTTGGGGTGACACGCGTGCATCCCCAAGTTTGAGCTTTAGTCCATCCTTCATCTCATTACTCATTCCTTCCATACACCTGAAATTTTTCCTTCATACAAAACTTCACACAATCTTTATTAGCAACATTAGTGCGCTCAAGATAATAAGTCTTAAGGTTCAGTTTTAACACCAAATAAACTTCCATTAAAACACTAGCTACTGTAGCACCTCCCTCAAAAAGCTCAATTCCCCAAAATAACTCAAAAAGGAACCAACAAGAAGCAAATGCAGAAAATGGCAGAAATCTGTCAAAACAGACCAGCGGGTAAAGACGAATTTTTTCGAAGACCTTATGTTGCTCAAATAAAAAAGTGTTGAACTAAAGGAAGTTAGATAACAACCTAGGGCAGAAGCACAAAACTTCACGCCTCAAAAAGACGTTCAGAGATTTTACACGATTTTTTACGGTGAAGCACAGAAATCTGTTTCAGGACAGCAACTTTCCCAACCATTACTTCTCTCTCATTAGAGGTTACTCTTGGCACAAAAAGCAAATAAAAAGGATAAGGAGCAGTTATTACTGAAGTAATAACTTCCAAGACTCATCTAAAACTTGTGGGTTATCTCCTAATAAGTACTTTTCTTTAACGCCTTTAAGTTAAGCATAAGCAAAAACTTAAATGGATAGAATAGAAGCAAGCGGAGATAATCATAGTGAAAACATTGTTTTGTTCAATGAAATCCTTTTGTTAACAAGGTTTATCAGGTCTTGCTACCAAAACAATTTCATACGAGAAAAACTTTGTATTCTACTAATGATTATGTTACCTCAACCTTGATAGCAATGGTTCCAATCATAATAGTTTCAAATTTTTCTCTTGGTATGGGACAATATATTTCTCCAATTTGAATGCCCTCAACATGTTCAATTGAATTCAAACCATAAGTCCTTTCAATCTTCTTGGGGAAATAGACATTATGTTCCTTGTCATTAACATTAAAGGTCACATTTCCTTGATTACAATTAATAACAGCCCCTGCAATATTAAGAAAAGGTCTCCCAAGAATAATAGACCTAATATCATCTTCAAGCATGATAGTTTGGGAGGATGCTCTCATAAGAAATATGAGTTGAAGTAAAAGAGAGCATCAATAAGCAAATTCAAAACACATTTAAGTCTAACCCACTTCTTATGCATAGGAATCGTGTATGCAAATAAATTCAGAAAGAACAAAGTGACAGGCATAGGAAGATAAAACAAGAGTAACTTCAAAAACTTTCAGCACATAGAGAGGTGTTTCAATACCATGAAAACTTCTACAACCATATTTTACTCTCTCATAATAATTTTCAGTAGTCTCATGAATAAACTCAACAATATAACTATCACATAAAGCATGCTTTTCATGATCTACAAGCACTAGAGCTTTATTATAAACATTTTCAAAAGGATCCTTAGGAACATAACATTCATCCTCCTTTAGTAAGCATGGGGGACAATCAAATAATGTAAGGGATAAAGAGTTACTCTCATTAGAAGGTAGGCATGGGTGGCTAATCCATTCTTCCTCCTTCTGTTCATCACTCTCCTCCTCTTTTTCATCTAATGAGATTTCAGGTTCATCAATTTCTTCTTCCATAGGATCCTACAAGGCATTAGTCTCTTCCATTTGTGGAAAGCATCTATTATTATATTCAAGAATATAGCCATTTTCTTCCTTGTAATTATCAAAGCAAAATTTAAGTATACCATAAACCTCATATTTATAAGATGAATCATCAATATTTTCAAGCAAACTAGCAAGTTCAAATGCACCCTTCCAAGCAATAAATTCCTCAATTTGTTCCACATCATAAAAGTCATAATTCCCTTTAACATAAGAAGATATGGTAACATTATCATTATACTCACATTGAAAAGGGAGGTGTTTGTACCTCCTACAGCAACAAGATTTATCAAGGCAATAAGTAACATTATAAGTAGAGCACACGTTTATAGCAATGGTATACAATTTATCAATCTGTTCCCATAAGTGTTTCCCTTTTTGTGACAAGCGGTGTTCCTTATAATAATATTTTTGATCTTCCGTGAACCCACCTTGCCAATAAGATTTAGTTTCAAAGAAACCAACCATTGACAACAAGCATGATAAAGCAAGACAATAATAGACCAACGAAAATAACAACCTGAGTAGGAACCAATTTTTTGTATTTTTGATAAAGAAACAAGCAAACAAGGAGAAAATAAACTTAGCTTGAACAATAGTGATTCCAAGTGGACTTGATAAATAAAGCTATGCTCCCCAGCAACGGCGCCAGAAAATAGTCTTGATGACCCACAAGTATAGGGGGTGTATCGCAGTATTTTCGAGGGAAGTGAAACCCAATTTATTGATTCGACACAAGGGAATATTTATAAGCCGTAACAACTGAGTTGTCAATTCAGCTGCACCTGGAATCAATCTTGCTCACAGCAGTTTATCAGTAGCAACAGTTTTGTAATAGGAGTAGTAAAGTAGCAGCAACAGTAACAATAGCAGTAAACAGTGAGATTCAAGTGCGGTAGGCATAGGGATGGATGGACGGGCGTTGCATGGATAAGACAATTCACATATCAATCAGAACATAGGGCAATTACAGATAAATAAGATAAAGCATCCAAGTACTAGATAATCCTAGGCATGTGTTCCATATATAGTCATACGTGCTCGCAATGAGAACTTGCACAACACCTTTTGTCCTGCCAGCCCGTTTGCAGTGGGGCCTCAAGGGAACTACTGGCAATTAAGGTGCTCCTTTTAATAGAGCATCGGAGCAAAGCATTAACACTCCGTGAACACATGTGATCCTCACATCAAAGCCATTCCCTCCGGCTATCCCGATTTCTATCACTTCGGGGCCATTGGTTTCGGACAACAACGTGTGTATACAACTTGCAGGTAAGACCAAAAACAATACTATCATAATGAATCAATAACAAGTTCAGATCTGAGATCATGGCACTCGGGCCCTAGTGACAAGCATTAAGCACAACAAGTCACAACAAAGTCATAAAGCACGAATATAAGATACTAGGCAGCATGCCCTAACAATCTGATGCCATTACATGAACGATCGCATCCAATCCCTACCATCCCCATAGCCTACAGCGGTGGATTACTCACTCATAGATGGGGGAAACGTGGATGGTCGATGGAGAAGCGATGGTGATGATGATGGCGATGATCTTCTCCAATTCCCTGTCCCGGCAGGGTCCCAGAACAGAGTTTCTGGTGCTGTTTCGTGGAATCAGGTAGTGGCGGCGGAGCGAAACTCCTTTTGGAAAAACGTTGACCCCCCCTGAGTTTTTAGGTCAGAAGGCATCTTATAGGCGAAGAGGGAGACCAAGGGGGTGTCTGGGGTGGCCAGACCACCCCCTGGCGCGGCCAGGCCTAGCCCGCGCGGCCAGGTGGTGTGGCTGGGCCCCATCCTCACTCCGTCTCATATTCTAGCTCCAGGAGTCTTCTGGTGAAATAGGATTTTTGGCTTTGTCCCGTCCGATTCCGAGAATATTCATTTTCTGACTTTCCTGGAACCCAAAACAGCAGAAAACAGGCAGCTGGCACTGTGGCTCTTGTTAATAGGTTAGTCCAAGAAATCATATGAAAAGTACTCCAAAGTGTGGACAAAACACAAGAAAAGTAGATAAAACCAAGCATGGAACATCAAAAATTGTAGATACATTTGAAATGTATCAGACCCCCTCTTTCATGCATTGGTTTTCAAATAGTTTGGTTTCGATTAGAAAAAGAGTAGGAAAGTTCATGCTTAAGTGGTAAACAGAGCTTGTTTTTGACTGTGGCCTATGCTTTGTCATGCCATGCTTGATATTGTTTTGGCTTTATGCTTAGTATTTTTTGCTATAGCAAGACTTGTTATAAACAATTGAGATTGCTTAATGTGCCTTGAAAGAATCATGCGTTGTTTTAGGATATTAAAGCATAGTATTGTGGTATTCTCCTTTGATGCTTTATTTGGGTTGACTTGGCGCGTGCTCACACCATGTTATGACAATCCAAAGTCACCATATCCTTGATGATCCTTTAGTTTTCGACTTGTAATATCACTTTATGCTTTAATTAATGATGTTTTGTCACTCTGCATGATTATGGCCATTATTGCTCTCTTAGTTGGTCGCTCCCAGTCTTTTGCTAGCTGATGGCTCTGAGTATGGCGCCCAGAAAAATGTTGGAGCAATGATGATGTAGAGCTCGTTGGGAACCCCAAGAGGAAGGTATGATGAGCACAGCAGCAAGTTTCCCTCATTTATGAAACCAAGGTTTAATCGAACCAGTAGGAGCAAGGAAATACCCCAAAGGTGTTACTAGCTGAGATTTGGCAGGGTGCACTACCGATACTTAGTAGCAACGTGGAGACCTGCACAACACAACCACAGAACTTTGTCCCCAACTTGCGATGAGGTTGTCAATCTCACCATGTATTGCGGAAAACAAAGGATTAAACGTATCGAATGGAAAGAAGTAAAATTTTGCAGAAAGTAAACACAAAGCAGTAAAAGATTGTAGATTGTATGTAAAAGACAAGGACCGGGATCCATAGTTCACTAGAGGTGGCTCTCCTTAGATAGATAACATGTTGGGTGAACAAATTACAGCGGGGCAATTGACAAACATTGAGAAAGCAATACATGCATATACTAATCATCTTGACTCCTTTGAGACTTGATTGGGCATTACAACATTATACATAGACCGCCATTCAACTACATCTATGACTAATAATCCACCTTCAGGTTATCATCCGAATCCTCTCTAGTATTAAGTTGCAAGCAACAGATTATTGGTTTACGAACTGCGTGTAAAGTAAACAATACGATTGTTATATGAACAAAGGATTGTTGTTTTCTCCCTAGTAGCAACAGCACATCGAGTACCTTAGAGATTTCTGTCACTTCCCCAGATTACCAGAGGCATGAACCCACTATCGAGCATAAATACTAACTCTTGGAGTTGCTAGCATCTACTTGGCCAAGATAGCTACTAACAACGGAAAGCATGTAAGATCACAAATAACAAAGACATGATAGAATCAATAATCAACCTAAAATAGCATCTCAATATCCATCGGATCCCTGCAAACACGACATGCAGAATTACAAATAGATGATCTTGATCATGAACGGAGCTCACAAGATCTAGACATGAAAGCACAAAAGAGGAGAACCAGCCATCTAGCTACTACATGGATCCGTAGTCCAAGGATAAACTACTCACGCATCACACCGGAGGCTTGCATGGTGATGAAGAAGGCCTCCAGGGTGAATTCCCCTCTCCGGCAGGGTGCTGGGAAGAGCTTCAGATCCCTCCCGATCTAGGGATGGAGATGACGGCGGCTACAGACTCTTTCGTGGATTTTTGATTGGGGTACTTAGGGTTTTCGTCCCGAGGGCATCTTATAGTCTGAAGGGGAGGCCGAGGGGGTGCCTGGGCTGGCCACACCACCCCCTGGCGCGGGCCAGGCCTGGCCGCGCGGCCAGGTGGTGTGGCCGCCCTCTGGCCCCTCTCCGTCTCGTATTCTGGCACTCGATGACATCCGGAAAAATAGGCACTTTGGCTTTTGTCCCGTCCAATTCCGAGAATATTCATTTTCTGACTTTCCTGGAACCAAAAATAGCAGAAAACAGGCAGCTGGCACTGTGGCTCTTGTTAATAGGTTAGTCCAAGAAATCATATGAAAAGTACTCCAAAGTTGGAACAAAACACAAGAAAGTGGATAAAACCAAGCATGGAACATCAAAAATTATAGATACATTTGCAATGTATCAACATCCCTAAGCTTAACTCCTGCTCGTCCTCGAGTAGGTAAGTGATAAAAATAAAGAATAATTTTTGAGGTGACATGTACCATCAAAGACTTGATCAAAGTATTTGTAAAACATTCAAAGCTGGGATCATAGTACTTCAATCATAACATGAAAGACAAAGTTCTAGCAATAAGACAAAGAAACTATGATGCAACATGAAAAGGCACAAACAAAAGATTCATGAATAACAATGCTTTGCAAGACGTTTGTTTGTTTCACATAAAGAAAACATGGCATAATAGTATTCAGCTTGTCCCTCAATAGAGTAGCTAATATAAATGCATAGGACACCTTCAAAGTTCATAAGAGTGACTAGATACAATAGTTTAAAACAAGCAATATCAAAGTATGCATCAATCAACTAGTCTTGGGACAATACACGTAGAACTAAGAATGGCCACTATGCTCTCAAAGTAGGTGCATAAAGATAGAAGGTGGAGACTCAATATAATGGTGGAAGAAAGGCCTTTGTAAAAGGAAGTAGGGATTCAAGTCTCATAAAGAGCTTCCAAAAATTATGGTACTTATAGCTTTCAGCTCTCATTGCCCCTATCATAAGCATCTTGAAGTGATTAAGGTTAAAGTGAATAAACTATGGTGTACATGCTTGACGAAGTATAAGTCAGAAATCTCATGTCCCTTGTATACGAGGGCCGCTCCTCGTGCTACTCAAGTTTAGTCACCGGTAAGTTCTTGTCATTGTAAGTACATGTGTATCATTGAGAACCGCCAACGGGGTACCCCTTGCCCGATGATATGGAAGAATCCCCCTATCAAAATGACAAGGCAAGCAGACAACGAGCATCTCAACATTCTTCTTATTTACCATGGGAATATGTTGCTTTTTCTCTCTTTCCTCTTTTCATAATCTCTTTTTTTCTTTTTCTCTTTTTTCTCAATATAGGACTCTTTTTTATAAGAAGAATGCTTCATAGATAGCTCATTATGGTTACGCTGCAGGTTTCCAGCATGTTAGCATGGATTAGACCAGCGGCCCATGCGTTTCTCTAACACATATACATAACTCCATGGACTTACAAGCTCCCCTTTCATTTCACACCGACGACATCCATATACAAAAGAGCATGATATCAACTAGGTACAAGTACCAAGTGCAATGTTGAAAGCGTTCCCCATGAAAGCATGGTTCTGCTAATTCCCAACAAATAAGTGCAAGCATATACAACATAGAAGACACAATGGTTCAAGTTTATTATGGGCAAGTAAAGTAAAGTGTGCCATCAAGTTCGTGAGATCTTTAATCACTAGTTTTCTCATAAGAAGTTTAATTTGGAAGGTAAACAAAAGCATGAATATACTTGGAATAGCATAAGCTAGTAGGTAGGTATGGTGGACTCTTTGGAATAACTTGGTTTAGGGAGTTGGATGCATGAGTGGAACTCATACTTGGTGGTGGAGGCTAGCAAAAGACTGGGAGCGACAAACTAAGAGAGCAATAATGGCCATAATCATGCAGAGCGACAAAACATCATTGATCAAAGCATAAAGTGATACTACAAGTTGAAAACTAAAGGATCATAAAGGCTATGGTGACTTGAGATAGTCATAACATGGTGTGAGCATGCGCCAAGTCAACCCAAATAAAGCATCAAAGGAGAATACCACTATACTATGCTTTAATATGCTAAAACAACGCATGATTCATCCAAGGCACATTAAGCAATTCAATTGTTTATAACAAGTAATGACAAAGCTCTTTTTACGACATAAGCATGAACTTTCCTACTCTTTTCCAAACCAAACCAAACTATTTGCAAACCAATTGATGAAAGAGGGGGTCCAACCAATTTATTCAGAAAACTAAGCAAACCAAAGCAAATGAAAAACCAAAACGAAAACGAAAAAGAAGACGCTCCAAGAACAACACAACTGTGCATGAAACAATAAAAATAAAGCGTTTGGAAGAAACCTGGATTTTTTTATTGATGAAGAAGGGGATGCCTTGGGCATCCCCAAGCTTTGACGCTTGTACTTATTGGATATTTATTGGGGTGACACGCGTGGCATCCCCAAGCTTGAGCTTTAGTCCATCCTTCATCTCATTACTCATTCCTTTCATACACCTGGAATTTTCCTTCATACAAAACTTCACACAATCTTTATTAGCAACATTAGTGCACTCAAGATAAATAAGTCTTAAGGTTCAGTTCTAACACCAAATAAACTTCCATTAGAACACTAGCTACTGTAGCACTTCTCTCAAGAAGCTCAATTCCCCAAAAGAATTCAAGAAGGAAGCAACAAGAAGCAAATGCAGAAAATGGCAGAAATCTGTCAAAACAGACCAGCAGGTAAAGACGTATTTTTTCGAAGACCTTCTGTAGCTCAAATCAAAAAGTGTTGAGCTAACGAAAGTTATATAACAACCTGGGGAAGAATCGCAAAAATTCACGTCTCAAAAAGACGTTCAGATATTTTACACGAATTTTTACGGTGAAGCACAGAAACCTGTTTCGGGACAGCAACTTTCCCAATCATTACTTCTCTCTCATTAGAGGTTACTCTTGGCACAAAAAGCAAATAAAAAGGATAAGGAGAGGTTATTACAGAGGTAATAACTTCCAAGACTCATATAAAACTTTTGGGTTATCTCCCAATAAGTACTTTTCTTTAACGCCTTTAAGTTAGGCATAAGAAGCAAGAAAAAGAATCAAGTGTTCTCAAATGAAGAAGCATTAAGACCAAATTTCTTGCCCTTACCTCTCTTACTTTTATTCTTAACCTTGGGGAATATATGATTGTTTGGTGGAGAAGATAGGTGCATGGTCCCCTTTCCCACATCTATTATTGCTCCAAGGAGTTCTAATAGGGACCTTCCAAGTGTAATTTGTCCTTTTCCTGCACATTCAATAACAAGATAGTCAATAGAAATCGTTTTCCCAAGGATCTTTGTTAACACTCCTTCAGCTATTCCAAGAGGTAATATGGTAGTATTATTAGCAAGAGATAGTTCTTTTCCTCCTTCAGTGAGCCCCCAAGTATTCAGAGATTTATAAATATCTTTGGGCATGAGGCAAAATTCAGACATGATATCACAGCGAGCTTGAAAAGTTTCAGTGTTCATCTCAATATTTACTGTAGGGAACCACTTTGATGGTTCAGAGTTTATTGGAACATAATTGTGATGCTCCCTAAGCGTATTATAGCAATTTTCTAAGCTAGTAGTGCTAGTCTCTAGAGTGTTCAACCTAGCAAATATTTTTGCGAAAGAAATATCAGTTTGGCTAGGCATGTTGTAAGTGAGGATCAATTTATTTATAGCATTAGTAGCACCATCCTCATTACATTGGAGGAAATCTCCTCCCATAACAGCATCTAAAGCATATTTATAGCAAAGAGCAATTCCAAGGTAAAAACCGCTAAGAAACAAGCTTTGAGTCATTTTAGGCTCAGTTTTTTCATGTAGATCAGAGATTCTAGACCAAGCTTCCTTAAAACTTTCCTCAATTCCTTGTTTAAAAGTGAAAATCATTTCCTCGGGTTACATAGTGATTGGAGCAAGGCTAGACATAGTGGCAACTCAAGATAGGAACTAATTTTTTTGTGTTTTTAAATAAGAAAGCAAACTAGTAGAACTATTTTTTTGTGTTTTTTGAATAATAAAACCAGCAAACAAAGCAAAAAGAAAACTAAGCAAAAAAAAAACAAAGTAAAGAGATTGGTTATGAGGTACTCCCCTTGTGAAGATGTCCTTGACTCCCCGGAAACGGCACCAGAAAAATGTCTTTTGATGGCGTGTGGTTGACGTGGGAGTTTCTTCTTCTTCTTCGATCCCCCGCAATGGCGCCAGAAAAATGCTTGATGGCTCTGAGTATGGCGCCCAGAAAAATGCTGGAGCAATGATGATGTAGAGCTCGTTGGGAACCCCAAGAGGAAGGTATGATGACCACAGCAGCAAGTTTCCCTCAGTTATGAAACCAAGGTTTAATCGAACCAGTAGGAGCAAGGAAACACCCCAAAGGTGTTACTAGCTGAGCTTTGGCAGGGCGCACTACCGGTGCTAGTAGCAACGTGGAGACCTGCACAACACAACCACAGAACTTTGTCCCCAACTTACGATGAGGTTGTCAATCTCACCGTGTTTTGCGGAAAACAAAGGATTAAATGTATCGAATGGAAAGAAGTAAAAGTTTGCAGAAAGTAAACACAAAGCAGTAAAAGATTGTAGATTGTATGTAAAAGACAAGGACCGAGATCCATAGTTCACTAGAGGTGGCTCTCCTTAGATAGATAACATGCTGGGTGAACAAATTACAGCGGGGCAATTGACAAACATCGGGAAAGCAATACATGCATATACTAATCAGACTCCTTTGAGACTTGATTGGGCATTACGACATTATACATACACCGCCATCCAACTGCATCTATGACTAATAATCCACCTTCAGGTTATCATCCGAACCCCCTCCAGTATTAAGTTGCAAGCAATAGATTATTGCTTTACGAACTGCATGTAAAGTAAACAATACGATTGTTCTATGAACAAAGGATTGTTGTTTTCTCCCTAGTAGCAACAACACATCTAGTACCTTAGAGATTTCTGTCACTTCCCCAGATTACCAGAGGCATGAACCCACTATCGAGCATAAATACTAACTCTTGGAGTTGGTAGCATCTACTTGGCCAAGATAGCTACTAACAACGGAAAGCATGCAAGATCACAAATAACAAACACATGATAGAATCAATCTGAAATAGCATCTCAATATCCATCGGATCCCCGCAAACACAACATGCAAAATTACAAATAGATGATCTTGATCATGAACGGAGCTCACAAGATCTAAACATGAAAGCACAAAGGAGGAGAACCAGCCATCTAGCTACTACATGGATCCGTAGTCCAAGGATGAACTACTCACGCATCACACCGGAGGCTTGCATGGTGATGAAGAAGTCCTCTAGGGTGAATTCCACTCTCCGGCAGGGTGCCGGGAAGAGCTTTAGATCCCTCCCGATCTAGGGATGGAGATGATGGCGGCTATAGACTCTTTCGTGGATTTTTGATCGGGGTACTTAGGGTTTTCGTCCCGTGGGCATCTTATAGTCGGAAGGGGAGGCTGAGGGGGTGCCTGGGCTGGCCACACCACCCCCTGGCATGGGTCAGGCCTGGCCGCGCGGCCAGGTGGTGTGCCCGCCCTCTGTCCCCTCTCCGTCTCGTATTCTGGCACTTGATGACATCCGAAAAATAGGCACTTTGGCTTTTGTCCCGTCCAATTCCGAGAATATTCATTTTCTGACTTTCCTGGAACCAAAAACAGCAGAAAACAGGCAGCTGGCACTGTGGCTCTTGTTAATAGGTTAATCCAAGAAATCATATGAAAAGTACTCCAAAGTTGGAACAAAACACAAGAAAGTGGATAAAACCAAGCATGGAACATCAAAAATTATAGATACATTTGCAATGTATCACTAGCCTCCGTAACCAAGTATGAGTTCCACTTGTGCATCCAACTCCCAAAACCAAGTTATTCCAAAGAGTCCAACACACCTACCTATTAGCATTTGCTATTCCAAGTATATTCATGTTTTATCTACCTTCCGAATTAAACTTGTTATGTGAAAATTAGTGATTAAAGCTCTCACGAACTTGATGGCACACTTTACTTTCTTGCATTTAATAGCCTGGGCCGCTAGCCTAAGCCATTCCTAATCATGGTGGAAACTTGCAGCATAACCATAATGAGCACTCTATGAAGCATCCTCAATAAAAACCTATGCAAATAGGAAATAAAAAGATCGCTGAGATGCTCATTGTCTGCTTGCCTTGTCATTTTGATTATGGGATAGCTCCTGTATCATGTGCAAGGGGTACCCCATTGGCGGTTCTCTATGATACATATGTACTTACAATGACAAGAGCTTACTTGTGACTAAAGTTGAGTAGCATGAGGTTCGGTCTTCATAAGTAAGGGGCATGAGATTTCGGTTTATAACTTGTCAAGCATATCCTCTTAGTTGTGTCACATTAACCTTAATCACCTAAAGATGCTTATGATAGGGTCAATGAGAGCTGAAAGCTATAAGTACCATAATTTTTGGAAGCTCTTTATGAGACTTGAATCCCTACTTCCTTCTATGAAGGCCTTTCTTCCACTTATATATATTGAGTCTCCACCTTCTATCTTTATGCACCTACTTTGAGAGCATAGTGGCCATTCTTAGTTTGATGTGCATTGTCCCATGACTAGTTGATTGATGCATAATCTGATATTGCTTGTTTTAAACTATTTGTATCTAGTCACTCTTAAGAACTTTGAAGGTGTCCTATGCATTTATATTTGCTACTCTATGAGGGACAAGCTGAATACTATTATGCTATGTTTTCTTTATGTGAAACAAACAAATGTCTTGCAAGGCATTGTTATTCATGAATCTTTTGTTTGTGTCTTTTCATGTTGCAACATAGCTGCTTTGCCTTATTGTTAGAACTTTGTCTTTCATGTTATGATTGAAGTACTATGATCCCAGCTTTGAATGTTTTACAAATACTTTCATCAAGTTTATGATGGTGCATGTCACCTCAAAAATTATTCTTTCTTTTTATCACTTACCTACTCGAGGACGAGCATGAGTTAAACTTGGGGATGTTGATACGTTGCTAACGTATCTATAATTTTTGATGTTCCATGCTTGGTTTTTATCTACTTTCTTATGTTTTGTTCCAACTTTGGAGTATTTTTATACACTTTCTTGGACTAACTTATTAACAAGATGCCACGGTGCCAGTTGCCTGTTTTCTGCTGTTTTTGGTTCCAGGAAAGTCAGAAAATCAATATTCTCGGAATTGGACCGGACAAAAGCTAAAGTCGATATCTTACCAGAAGACTCACGGAGCCAGAAGACGAGATGGAGAGGGGCCACAGGGTGGCCACACCATGTGGTGGCGCAGGCTAGCCCTGGCCATGCCATTAGGTGGTGTGGGCCCCATGTCCGCCCACTGACCTTGCCTCTTCTCCTATAAGATGCCTCCCGATGCAAAAATCCTAAATAGTCAAGCCTCCAGCCACAAAAAGTTCTGTAGCGCCGCCGCCACCGAAAGGGAGATTCGGGGGACAAAAAGTCTTTGTTCCAGCACCCTGCCGGGACGGGCAAGTGCTCCCGAAGCCATCCCCATCGATCTCCACCACCATCTCCATCGCCGTTGCTGATTCCCATGATGATGAGGGAGTAGTTCTTCCTCGAGGCTAAGGGTTCTACCGGTAGCTATGTGTTCATCTCTCTCTATGCATGATCATATTGTGATCATGAGCTTTGTAATCAATTAGATCTACTTTGCTACTCAAGTGCTTTATTAGATATCTGCTCTCCCCATGTGTGTGAAAGTGATAGCATGCACACCATGGTGGCACTTATGCTAGAGATTACAAATACTTGTTATGAGTTATATTTGGAGTTGGATGTCTTTATGAAATTGTGGTGTTTGTTGGAACCATCTAGTGCTCAAGGTGACAGTGTGGGTATATCTAGATGGGAAAGGCTTACTTTGAGGTGTGTTGTTATAGCCCTACCATGGATTAGAGTGTCCAACCGGAGAGTAGTTAAGAGTAGTATCATAAAGAGAAGATATTTATATGAGATTGTTCACTAGTGAAAGTATGATCCCTAGGCCTTGTTTCTAAACATTGAAACACCGTTTGCAATTAGATCTTTTACATGTTTGCTTGCTTCCATCTTTATTTCAGTTTGCCTTTAGTCTCTTACACGCCATCAAGCTATTTTCTAGCACCATTACCACTTATAATTATCCATACCACTTGTATTTCACTATCTCTTCGCCGAACTAGTGCACCTATACACCTGACAAGTGTATTGGGTGTGTTGGGGACACAAGAGACTTCTTGTATCTTGATTGCAGGGTTGCTTGAGAGGGAATACCTTTGACCACTTCCTCCCTGAGTTTGATAAACCTTGGGTGATCCACTTAAGGGAAAACTTGTTGTTGTTCTACAAACCTCTGCACTTGGAGTCCCAACAACTGTCTACAAGAATAAAAGTGCGTAGACATCAGGGACCGAGTTCAAGAACTACACCTTGGATGAGTTTCTTAGTGATGAGGGGATCAAGCATCAATATTCAACTCCATACACCCCTCAACAAAATGGCATTGCCGAAAGGAAGAATCGTACTTTGAGGGATGCAGCCTGGACAATGTTGGCCGAATTCAAGTCACCATACAACTTTTGGGATGAAGCCATTTCCACCGCTTGTCATGCAACCAATCGCCTCTACCTTTGCAAGAAGAAGAACAAGACTCCATATTAACTTCTCACCAGACGCAAGCCAAATGTCAAGTACTTCTGAGTGTTTGGTTGTAGATGCTTCATTCTCAAGAAAGGTGTCCGCTTGTCAAAGTTCAAGGCTAGGGCACAAGAAGGAATCTTCATTGGGTACTCAAGTCAATCTCATGCCTATAGAGTCTACAATAAAGCCACGGGAAGAGTTGAAGAATCGAGCAATGTCTAGTTTGATGAAGATCATGAGTCTCTCGTGAGGCAAGATGGTGTTTGTTATCCAAGTGATCAAATTCCTCCCGAAGCCATAAGAAGAATGGGTGTGGGATTTTTCCACCCCATTGAGGATCCCCTTGTGGCTAAAGGAGAAGGACCAAGATCTACCCATGTGGAGCCCTCACTCTCACAAGACCATCATGCCTCTCAAGGACAACTTATTGCTTCTCAAGGTTTTCCAAGCTCTTCAGAAGACCTTAATGTTCATGACTCTCCAAGTTCAAGTCTACCTCAAGTTGATCAAGCTCTACCTCACCAAGATAGTGACGCTCCTCAAGACAATGTTGATCAAGGTCAAGCTAAAAATGACCAAGGCCAAGCTATTGTTCCTCCACCAAATGATGAAGACTCTCCTACGGTTGATGTCAATGAAGATAGTGATCAAGTTCGTGCATATAGTCAAGGCGGGGACTCAAATCATGGTGATGATCAAGTGGTTGCCCAAGAAACTCGTCTTGAGACCCAAGCTCTCCATCAAGCATACTGTCTCGCCAAGCTCATCAAAGATTGCCATATCCTTGATAATGTTTATGGAGATTTCAATAGGGGCTCTACTACTAGGAGACAACTAACCTCTTTTATCTCTAATCATGCTTTTATTTCTCATGTTGAGCCCCAAAAGGTCTTCAGAGCTCTTGAAGATGATGATTGGCTTCATGCGATGAATGAGGAACTTCACAACTTCAAGAGGAACAAGGTGTGGACCCTAGTTAAGAGGCCAAGAGATTGTCAAAATGTGATTGGGACCAAGTGGATTTTCAAGAACAAGAGGGATGCCAATGGTATAGTCGTCCGCAACAAAGCAAGGTTAGTTGCTCAAGGATACTCTTAAGATGAGGGCATTAACTATGGTGAAACTTATGCTCCTGTTGCTCGTCTAGAATCCACTCACATGCTTCTTGCTTATGCTACCCATCATAACTTTAAATTGCAACAAATGGATGTAAAGAGTGCTTTTCTTAATGGTCCCTTAAAGGAATTGGTCTATGTCAAGCAACCTCCAGGATTTGAGGATCCCCTCTTCCCGAACCATGTCTACAAACTTTATAAGCACTATATGGTCTCAAACAAGCCCCACGTGTGTGGTATGAGTGCCTTAGAGAGCTTTTGTTAGACCGTGATTTTGAAGTAGGCCTCATTGATCCCACTCTTTTTACTAAGAAAGTTGGATGAAACTTGTTCATTTGCCAAATCTATGTTGCTGATATTATTTTTGGGTATACTAACAAAGCTTTTAATGAGGATTTTGCTAAGCTCATGACCGACCGCTTTGAGATGTCTATGATGGGGGAGTTAGAATTCTTTCTTGGTTTTGAGGTCAAGCAATTGAGGAAGGGAACCTTCATCAACCAAGCCAACATATCCAAGATATGCTCAAGAAGTTCAACCTTGATCAAGTAAATGGAGTCAAAACTCTCATGCCCACAAAGGTTAATCTTGATCTCGATCCCAAGGGTAAGGATGTGGATCAAAAGCTTTATCGCTCGATGATTGGTTCTTTGCTCTATCTTTGTGCATCTCGGCCGAATATTATGTTGAGTGTGGGTATGTGTGCAAGATTCCAAGCCACACCAAAGGAAAGCCACATGATGGCGGTCAAGAGAATCTTTTAATATTTGGTTCATACCCCTAACTTTGGGTTGTGGTACCCCAAGGAAGCAAGCTTTGACCTCATTGGATACACGGATTCAGATTGGGTGGGAGACAAAGTGGAAAGGAAGTCAACCTTCGGTGCTTGTCAATTTCTTGGAAGATCCTTGGTGTGTTGATCCTCGAAGAAGCAAAACTACGTGTTTATGGCCATCGCCGAAGCCGAGTACATATCCGCCGCAAGTTGTTGTGCTTAATTGCTATGGATGAAGCAAATCTAGAAGGATCTTGGACTTTATTTCAACAAGATGCCCTTTCTTTGTGACAACGAGAGTGCCATTGCTATTGCTCACAACCTGGTGCAACACAATAAGACCAAGCACATTGAGATTCGTCATCATTTCATTCAGGATCTGATGTCTACACACTTCTATTCTTGTAGACAGTTGTTGGGCCTCCAAGTGCAGAGGTTTGTAGAACAGCAACAAGTTTTCCCTTAAGTGGATCACCCAAGGTTTATCGAACTTAGGGAGGAATTGGTCAAAGGTATTCCCTCTCAAGCAATCCTGCAATCAAGATACAAGAAGTATCTTGTGTCCCCAACACACCCAATACACTTGTTAGGTGTATAGGTGCACTAGTTCGGCGAAGAGATAGTGAAATACAAGTGGTATGGATAATTATAAGTGGTAACGGTGCTAGAAAAGAGCTTGACGGGTAGGCAGAGACTAAATGCAATCTGAAATAAAGATGAGCAAACAAACATGTAACAGATCTAGTTGCAAATAGTGTTTCAATGCTTAGAAACAAGGCCTAGGGATCATACTTTCACTAGTGAACACTCTCATATAAATATCATCTCTTTATGATACTACTCTGAACTACTCTCCGGTTGGATAACTCTAATCCGCGGTAGGGCTATAACAGCACACCTCAAAGTTCGCTTTCCCCATCTAGATAACCCCACACTGTCACCTTGAGCGCTAGATGGTTCCAACAAACACCACAATTTCATAGAGACATCCAACTCCAAATATAACTCATAACAAGTATTTGTAATCTCTAGCCTAAGTGCCACCATGGTGTGCACGCTGTCACTTTCACACACATGGGGAGAGCCAGAGATCTATTAAAGCACTTGAGTAGCAAGGTAGATCTACTTGATTACAAAGCTCATGATCACAATATGATCATGCATAGAGAGAGAGATGAACACATAGCTACCGGTAGAACCCTTAGCCTCGAGGAAGAACTACTCCCTCATCATCATGGGAATCAGCAACGGCGATGGAGATGGTGGTGGAGATCGATGGAGATGGCTTCGGGAGCACTTGCCCGTCCCGGCAGGGTGCTGGAACAAAGACTTTATGTCCCCCGAATCTCCCATTCGGTGATGATGACACTGTGGAGGTTTTCGTGGCTAGAGGCTGGATTCTTTTGGGTTTTCTCATTGGGAGACTTCTTATAGGCGAAGAGGTGAGGCGAGGAGGCAGCCAGGGGCCCACACCACCTGGTGGTGCAGCTAGGGGACCCACGCCACCACATGGTGTGGCCAGGCCCTGGCCCTCCTCCGTCTCTGCTTTGGGCTCCGTGAGTCTTCCAGTAAAATATCGACTTTGGCTTTTGTCCGGTCCAATTCAGAGAATATTTCTTTTCTAGCTTTTCTGAAACCAAAAACAACAGAAAACAGGCAACTGGCACTATGGCATCTTGTTAATAGGTTAGTTCCAGAAAATGTGTAGAAATACTCCAAAAGTGTGGACAAAACATAAGAAAGTAGATATAAAACAAGCATGGAACATCAAAAATTATAGATACGTTTGCAACGTATCAACATCCCCAAGATTAACTCCTTCTCGTCCTCGAGTAGGTAAGTGATAAAAAGAAAAGAATAATTTTTGAGGTAACATGCACCATCACAATCTTGATCAAGGTATTTATAACATTAATAGCTGGGATCATAGTACTCTAATATAGCATGAAAGATATAGTTCTAACAATAAGACATAGCAACTATGTTGTAGCATGAAAAGGTACAAACAAAAGATTCATGAATAACAATGCTTTGAAAGACGTTTGTTTGTTTCACATAAAGAAAACATAATGAGAATGGTATTCAGCTTGTCCCTCATAGTGTACAAAAACATAAATGCATAGGACACCTTTAGAGTTCATAAGGGTGACTAGATACAAATAGTTTAAGAACAAGCAATATCAAAGTTATGCATCAATCAACAAGTCTTGGGAGAATGCACATTAAACTAAGAATGGCCACTATGCTCTATCAATAGGTGCATAAAGATAGAAGATGGAGACTCAACATAAAAGTAAAAGAAAGGCCTTCATATAAGGAAGTAGGGATTCAAGCCTCATAAAGAGCTTCCAAAAATTATGGTATTTATTAGCTTTCAGCTCTCATTGCCCCTATCATAAGCATCTTGAAGTGATTAAGGTTAAAGTGAACAAATTATGGAGTATATGCTTGACAAAGTATAAGTTGGAAATCTCATGTCCCTTGAATACGAGGGTCGCTCCTCATGATACTAAAGTTTAGTTACCGATAAGTTCTTGTCATAGTAAGTACATGTGTATCATAGAGAACCGCCAACGAGGTACCCCTTGCCCGATGATACAGAAGAATCCCCATATCAAAATGACAAGGCAAGCAGACAACGAGCATCTCAGCAATCTTCTTATTTACCATGGGAAAATGGTGTTTTTTTTCTCTCTTTCCTCTTTTCTCATCTTTTTTATTATTTTCTCAATCTCTATCTCTTTTTTTATAAGAAGAATGCTTCATAGATTGCTCATTATGGTTACGCCGTAGGTTTCCACCATGATTAGGCATGGATTAGACCAGTGGTCCAGGCGTTTCTCTAACACACATACTGATTCATTGCAAATGTATCTATAATTTTTGATGTTCCATGCTTGGTTTTATCTCCTTTCTTATGTTTTGTCCACACCTTGGAGTAACCTATTAACAAGAGCCACAGTGTCAGCTGCATGTTTTCTGCTGTTTTTGGTTCCAGCAAAGTCAGAAAATGAATATTCTCAGAATTGGACGGGACAAAAGCCAAAGTGCCTATTTTTCCGGAAGACATCTGCTGCCAGAATACGAGACGGAGAAGGGCTAGGGGCCGACCACACCACCTAGTCGCGTGGCCAGGCCTGGCCCGCGCTAGGGGGTGGTCTGGCCGACCCCAACACCCCCTCGGCCTCTCCTTCCGCCTATAAGATGCCCGCGGGACAAAAACCCTAAGTACCCGATCAAAATTCCACGAAAGAGTCTGTAGCCGCCGTCATCTCTGTCCCTAGATCAGGAGGGGTCTGAAGCTCTTCCCGACACCCTGCCGGAGAGGGGAATTCACCCTCGAGGCCTTCTTCATCATCATGCAAGCCTCCAGTGTGATGCGTGAGTAGTTCATCTCTGGACTACGGTTCCATGTAGTAGCTAGATAGCTGGTTCTCCTCCTTTGGGCTATCATGTTTAGATCTTGTGAGCTCCGTTCGTGATCAAGATCATCTATTTGTAATTCTGCATGTTGTGTTTGCGGGGATCCGATGGATATTGAGATGCTATTTCAGATTGATTATTGATTCTATCATGTCTTTGTTATTTGTGATCTTGCATGCTTTCTGTTGTTAGTAGATATCTTGGCCAATTAGATGCTAGCAACTCCAAGAGTTAGTATTTATGCTCGATAGTGGGTTCATGCCTCTAGTAATCTGGGGAAGTGACAGAAATCTCTAAGGTACTAGATGTGCTGTTGCTACTAGGGAGAAAACAACAATCCTTTGTTCATAGAATAATCGTATTGTTTACTTTATACGCAATTCGTAAAGCAATAATATGTTGCTTGCAACTTAATACTGGAGGGTGTTCGGATGATAACTTGAAGGTGGATTATTAGTCATAGATGTAGTTGGATGGCGGTCTATGTATAATGTTCTAGTGCCCAATCAAGTTCTAAAGGAGTCAAGATGATTAGTATATGCATGTATTGCTTTCTCGATGTTTTTCAATTGCCCCACTGTAATTTGTTCACCCAGCATGTTATCTATCTTAAGGAGAGCCACCTCTAGTGAACTATGGATCTCGGTCCTTTCTTTTACATACAATCTACAAATTGTTTACTGCTTTGTGTTTACTTTCTGCAAACTATTACTTCCTTCCATTCGATACGCTTAATCCTTTGTTTTCAGCAAAACCGGTGAGATTGACAACCTCATCGCAAGTTGGGGACAAAGTTATGTGGTTGTGTTGTGCAGGTCTCCACGTTGCTACTAGCACCGGTAGTGCGCCCTGCCAAGGCTCAGCTAGCAACACCTTTAGGGTGTTTCCTTGCTCCTACTGGTTCGATTAAACCTTGGTTTCATAACTGAGGGAAACTTGCTGATGTGCTCATCATACCTTCCTCTCGGGGTTCCCCAACGAGCTCTACATCAACACTGAGCCATCAAGCATTTTTCTGGCGCCGTTGTCGGGGAGTCAAGGACATCTTCACAAGGGGAGTCCCTCATAACCAATGTCTTTACTTTGTTATTTTTGTTTTGCTTAGTTTCCTTTTGTTTTGTTTGCTTGTTTCTTTATCAAAAACACACACAAAAATAGTTCTACAAGTTTGCTTTCTTTATTGAAAACACACAAAAATGACTACTCTTGAAAACAATAAGTTGTGTGACTTCACTAGCACCAACAACGATGATTTTATGAGCACACCTATTGCTCCACCTGTGCCTGATGCTACTTTCTTTGAGATAAAACCTGCGTTACTCAATCTTGTTATGAGAGAACAATTATCTGGTATTGGTAATGAAGATGCTGCTGCCCATCTAAATAACTTTGTTGACCTTTGTGAGATGCAAAAACATAGGGATGTAGATGGTGATATTATTAAGCTAAAATTGTTTCCTTTCTCTTTGAGAGGAAAAGCTAAAGAATGGTTGAATTCCTTTACTAGGAATAGTATTGATTCTTGGACTAAATGCAAAGATGCTTTCATTGGAAAGTACTATCATCCTGCTAAGATTATATCTATGAGAAGTGAAATAATGAAGTTTAAACAATCTTATAATGAACATGTTGCTCAAGCTTGGGAAAGAATGAAATCTTTGGTAAAGAATTGTCCCACTCATGGACTGACTGCTTGGATGATCATCCAAACTTTTTATGCAGGATTGAACTACTCTTCAAGGAACCTATTGGATTCTGCTGCTGGAGGTACCTTTATGACCATTACTTTGGGTGCTGCAACAAAGCTTCTGGATAATATGATGGTTAACTATTCTGAATGGCATACTAAAATAGCTCCACAAGGTAAGAAGGTAAATTCTGTTGAGGAAACCTCCTCCTTGAGTGATAAGATTGATGTTATTATGTCTATGCTTGTTAATGGGAAAGCCCATATTGATCCAAATAATGTTCCTTTAGCCTCTTTGGTTGCTCAAGAAGAGCAAGTTGATGTGAACTTTATAAGAAATAATAATTTTGGCAACAATACTTATGGTAATAACAATTATAGGCCTTACCCTCCTAGTAATACTTATGGTTATAATGGTAAACCTGGATTACCTAGTGAAGGAAGAATTTTAGAAGTTGAAAGAGCTACTAAAAACTTCATGCAAATGCAATATGAGCAAAATAAACTATTCACTAAAACTATGGAGGAACAATCTACCATTTTGAAGAACATTAGCCATCAACTTGAGAGTCTAAATAGGGAATTTCCTAGTTTACAATTGAAACTCTCTAATGCTGAAAGAAACATATCATCTTTGTTTGAAGCTCAATCCTATTTGATCAATAAAATGGCTGCAAAACCTAAAACTAATGATAATCCCTTTGCAGCTACTAATGCTATACAAGTTAGAATTGATGAAAATGTTAGACTATTAGCTTAATTACATGCTAAGTGGGAAAGAGAAGATGAAATTGCTAGAAACATTAGTGTTTCTACTATCACTACCACTAGCGTTGAGGCTAGTAATAGTTCTACTACTTTAGATGATAAATTTGATTTTGATCTTGATGGTCAATATCTCTGAAGTTATTAAGTTCCTACAAAAGCTTGCTAAAAGTCCTAATGCTAGTGCTATGAACATGGCATTTACAAAACACATTACTGATGCTCTCATAAAGATTAAAGAAGAAAAGATGAGACATAAAGCTTCTATTCCTATAAAACAAGAAGATGGTTGGGAACCCATCATTAATATAAAAGTGAATGACTTTGATTTCAAAGCTTTATGTGATCTTGATAGTAGTGTTTCTATTATGCCTAGAAGGATTTATGATATGCTTGATTTGCCTCCACTTGAAGATTGTTATTTGAATGTCCCACTTGATGATAATGCTAAAAAGAAACTCATGGGGAGTATTAATGATGTTCTTATTATGGTTAACAATGCCTATGTCCCTGTTGATTTCTATGTTTTGGATGTTGAATGCAATGCTTCTTGTCCTATTACTTTGGGAAGACCTTTTCTTAGAACTGTTGGTGTTATTATTGATATAAAAGAAGGCACCATTAAATATTAAATCCCACTCAAGAAAGGTATATAGCACTTCCCTAAGAAGAGAGATAAGATTTCTTTTGCCTCTCCTATGAAAACAAAATTTGGTCTTAATGCTTCTTCATTTGAGAACACTTGATTCTTTTTCTTGCTTCTTATGCCTAACTTAAAGGCGTTAAAAAAGTACTTATTGGGAGATAAACCAAAAGTTTTAGATGAGTCTTGGAAGTTATTACTTCAGTAATAAACGCTCCTTATCCTTTTTATTTGCCTTTTGTGCCAAGAGTAACCTCTAATGAGAGAGAAGTAATGATTGGGAAAGTTGTTGTCCCGAAACAAATTTTTGTGCTTCACTGTAAAAATGCGTGTAAAATATCTGTATGTCCTTTTGAGGCGTGACTTTTTGTGCTTCTGCCCTAGGTTGTTATCTAACTTCCGTTAGTTCAACACTTTTTGATTTGAGCAACAAAAGGTCTTCGAAATTTTTTGTCTTTACCTGCTGGTCTATTTTGATAGATTTCTGCCATTTTCTGCATTTGCTTCTTGTTGGTTCGTTTTTGAGTTCTTTTGGGGAATTGAGCTTTTTGAGGGAAGTTCTACAGCAGCTAGTGTTATAATGGAAGTTTATTTGGTGTTATAACTGAACCTTAAGACCTATTATCTTGAGTGCACTAATGTTGCTAATAAAGATTGTGTGAAGTTTTGTATGAAGGAAAAAAAATTCAGGTGTATGGAAGGAATGAGTAATGAGATGAAGGATGCACTAAAGCTCAAGCTTGGGGATGCCACGCATGTCACCCCAAGAAATATCCAAGAAGTACAAGCGTCAAAGCTTGGGGATGCCCAAGGCATCCCCTTCTTCATCAATAAAAATCCCAGGTTTCTTCCAAACGCTTCATTTTTATTGTTTCATGCATAATTGTGTTGTTCTTGGAGCGTCTTCTTTTTTGTTTTTGTTTTGGTTTTTCGTTTGTTTGGTTTGCTTAGTTTTCTGAATAAATTGTTTGGACCCCCTCTTTCATACATTGGTTTTCAAATAGTTTTGTTTGGTTTGGAAGAGTAGGAAAGTTCATGCTTAAGTGGTAAAAAGAGCTTGTTTTTGACTGTGGCCTATGCTTTGTCATGCCATGCTTGATATTGTTTTGGCTTTATGCTTAGTATTATTTGTTGTAGCATGACTTGTTATAAACAATTGAGATTGCTTAATGTGCCTTGGATGAATCATGCGTTGTTTTAGCATATTAAAGCATAGTACAGTGGTATTCTCCTTTGATGCTTTATTTGGGTTGACTTGGCGCATGCTCACACCATGTTATGACTATCTCAAGTCACCATAGCCTTTATGATCCTTTAGTTTTCAACTTGTAGTATCACTTTATGCTTTGATCAATGATGTTTTGTCGCTCTGCATGATTATGGCCATTATTGCTCTCTTAGTTTGTCGCTCCTAGTCTTTTGCTAGCCTCCACAACCAAGAATGGCCACTCCCTAAACCAAGTTGTTCCAAAGATTCCACCATACCTACCTACTAGCATATGCTATTCGAAGTATATTCATGTTTTTGTTTACCTTCCAAATTAAACTTGTTATGAGAAAGCTAGTGATTAAAGCTCTCACGAACTTGATGGCACACTTTACTTTTTGCATCTAATAAACTTGAACCATTGGGTCCTTCTTGGTTGCGTATATGCTTGCGCTTTATAAGTTGAAATTAGCAGAACCATGTATCATGGGGAACACTTTCAACATTGCACTTGTACTTTGTACCCCGTTGATATCATGTTCTTTTGCTTATGGATCCCGGCGTTGTGAAATAAAAGTGGAACTTGTAAGATCATGGAGTTTGTATGTGTGTTAGAGAAACGCCTAGGCCGATAGCCTAAGCCATGCCTAATCATGGTGGAAACTTGTAGCATTACCATAATGAGCACTCTATGAAGCATCCTCAATAAAAACCTATGCAAATAGCAAATAAAAAGATCGATGAGATGCTCATTGTCTGCTTGCCTTATCATTTTGATTATGGGATAGCTCCCGTGTCATGTGCAAGGGGTACCCCGTTGGCGGTTCTTTATAATACATACGTACTTACAATGACAAGAGCTTACTCGTGACTAAAGTTGAGTAGCATGAGGTTCAATCTTCGTAAGTAAGGGGCATGAGATTTCGATTTATAACTTGTCAAGCATATCCTCTTAGTTGTGTCACATTAACCTTAATCACCTAAAGTTGCTTATGATAGGGGCAATGAGAGCTGAAAGCTATAAGTACCATAATTTTTGGAAGCTCTTTATGAGACTTGAATCCCTACTTCCTTCTATGAAGGCCTTTCTTCCACCATTACATTGAGTCTCCACCTTCTATCTTTATGCACCTACTTTGAGAGCATAGTGGCCATTCTTCGTTCTATGTGCATTGTCCCAAGACTAGTTGATTGATGCATAACTTGATATTGTTTGTTTTAAACTATTTGTATCTAGTCACTCTTATGAACTTTGAAGGTGTACTATGCATTTATATTTGCTACTCTATGAGGGACAAGCTGAATACTATTATGCTATATTTTCTTTATGTGAAACAAACAAATGTCTTGCAAGGCATTGTTATTCATGAATCTTTTGTTTGTGCCTTCTCATGTTGCATCATAGTTTCTTTGTCTTATTGCTAGAACTTTGTCTTTCATGTTATGATTGAAGTACTATGATCCCAACTTTGAATGTTTTACAAATACTTTGATCAAGTCTTTGATGGTGCATGTCACCTCAAAAATTATTCTTTCTTTTTATCACTTACCTACTCGAGGACAAGCAGGAGTTAAGCTTGGGGATGTTGATACATTGCAAATGTATCTATAATTGTTTATGTTCCATGCTTGGTTTTATCTACTTTCTTGTGTTTTGTCCACACCTTGGAGTACTTTTCATATAATTTCTTGGACTAACCTATTAACAAGAGCTACAGTGCCAGCTGTCTGTTTTCTGCTGTTTTTGGTTCCAGGAAAGTCAGAAAATGAATATTCTCGGAATTGGACGGGACAAAAGCCAAAGTGCCTATTTTTCCGGAAGACATCTGCTGCTAGAATACGAGACGGAGAAGGGCTAGGGGCCGACCACACCACCTAGTCACGTGGCCAGGCCTGGCCCGCGCTAGGGGGTGGTCTGGCCGACCCCAACACCCCCTCGGCCTCTCCTTCCGCCTATAAGATGCCCGCGGGACAAAAACCCTAAGTACCCGATCAAAATTCCACGAAAGAGTCTGTAGCCGCCGTCATCTCTGTCCCTAGATCAGGAGGGGTCTGAAGCTCTTCCCGGCACCCTGCCGGAGAGGGGAATTCACCCTGGAGGCCTTCTTCATCATCATGCAAGCCTCCAGTGTGATGCGTGAGTAGTTCATCTCTGGACTACGGTTCCATGTAGTAGCTAGATAGCTGGTTCTCCTCCTTTGGGCTATCATGTTTAGATCTTGTGAGCTCCGTTCGTGATCAAGATCATCTATTTGTAATTCTGCATGTTGTGTTTGCGGGGATCCGATGGATATTGAGATGCTATTTCAGATTGATTATTGATTCTATCATGTCTTTGTTATTTGTGATCTTGCATGCTTTCTGTTGTTAGTAGATATCTTGGCCAAGTAGATGCTAGCAACTCCAAGAGTTAGTATTTATGCTCGATAGTGGGTTCATGCCTCTGGTAATCTGGGGAAGTGACAGAAATCTCTAAGGTACTAGATGTGCTGTTGCTACTAGGGAGAAAACAACAATCCTTTGTTCATAGAATAATCGTATTGTTTACTTTACACGCAATTCGTAAAGCAAAAATATGTTGCTTGCAACTTAATACTGGAGGGTGTTTGGATGATAACTTGAAGGTGGATTATTAGTCATAGATGTAGTTGGATGGCGGTCTATGTATAATGTTCTAGTGCCCAATCAAGTTCTAAAGGAGTCAAGATGATTAGTATATGCATGTATTGGTTTCTCAATGTTTGTCAATTGCCCCGCTGTAATTTGTTCACCCATCATGTTATCAATCTTAAGGAGAGCCACCTCTAGTGAACTATGGATCCCGGTCATTTCTTTTACATACAATCTACAAACTATTTACTGCTTTGTGTTTACTTTCTACAAACTATTACTTCTTTCCATTCGATACGTTTAAGCCTTTGTTTTCAGCAAAACCGGTGAGATTGACAACCTCATCGCAAGTTGGGGACAAAGTTATGTGGTTGTGTTGTGCAGGTCTCCACGTTGCTACTAGCACCGGTAGTGCGCCCTGCCAAGGCTCAGCTAGCAACACCTTTGGGGTGTTTCCTTGCTCCTACTGGTTCGATTAAACCTTGGTTTCATAACTGAGGGAAACTTGCTAATGTGCTCATCATACCTTCTCTTGGGGTTCCCCAACGAGCTCTACATCAACACTGAGCCATCACATACATAACTCCATGGACTTACAAGCTCCCCTTTCATTTCACATCGACGACATCCATAAACAAAAGAGCATGATATCAACTGGGTACAATGTACAAGTGCAATGTTGAAAGCGTTCCCCATGACAGCATGGTTCTGTTAATCCCCAACGTATAAGTGCAAGCATATACAACATAGATGACACAATGGTTCAAGTTTATTAGGGGCAGAAAAGTAAAGTGTGCCATCAAGTTCGTGAGAGCTTTAATCACTAATTTTCACATAACAAGTTTAATTCGGAAGGTAGATAAAAACATGAATATACTTGGAATAGCAAATGCTAATAGGTAGGTATGGTAGACTCTTTGGAATAACTTAGTTTTATTTGGAGCTGGATGCATGAGTGGAACTCATACTTGGTTATGGTGGCTAGCAAAAGACTGGGAGCGACCAACTAAGAGAGCAATAATGGCCATAATCATGCAAAGCGACAAAACATCATTAATTAAAGCATATAGTGATATTACAAGTCGAAAACTAAATGATCATAGAGGCTATGGTGACTTGGGATAGTCATAACATGGTGTGAGCATGCGCCAAGTCGACCCAAATAAAGCATCAAAGGAGAATACCACAATACTATGCTTTAATATGCTAAAACAATGCATGATTCTTTCAAGGCACATTAAGCAATCTCAATTGTTTATAACAAGTCATGCTACAACAATAATCACTAAGCATAAAGACAAAACAATATCAAGCATGGCATGACAAAGTCTAAGCCACAGTCAAAAATAAGACTCTCTTACCACTTAAGCATGAACTTTCCTACTCTTTTCAAATCAAACCAACTTATTTGAAAGAACTCACAAAGATAATAATAAATAAAGATCAGTGAGCTTGTCTCACAAATCCAAAAGGAAGAACTAAAAAGCTGAAAGCACAAGAAAACTAAGGCTAAACACAGTGCTAGTAAAAGAGAACACTCACAAAACAATAAGAATAAAAACTAGAGTGTTCTAAACAATGAAAGCATAGTGTGTCTCTCTCCAAAAGAAGTGATGAGATCCAACCAACTTATTGCAGCAAACAAAGCAAAATAAAACAAAAAACAAAAACAAAGACGCTCCAAGAACAACACAATTGTGCTTGAAACAATAAAAATGAAGTGTTTAGAAGAAAACCTGAGATTTTTATTGATGAAGAAGGGGATGCCTTGGGCATCCCCAAGCTTTGATACTTGTACTTCTTGAATATTTCTTGGGGCGAGATGGGGTGGCATCCCCAAGCTTGAGCTTTTGTCCATTGTTCATCTCATTACATCATTCTTTCCCTACACCTAAAAATGTCCTTCATACAAAACTTCACACAATCTTCATTAGCAACATTAGTGTATTCAAGATAATAAGTCTTTAGGTTCAGTTTCAACACAAGTAAAACTTCCATTAAAACACAAGCTAATGTAGCACTTCTTTAAAAAGTTCAAATGATCAAAGAGAACTCAAAGAGAAAGAGAATAAGAGGCAAATGCAAATAATGGCAGAAATTTGTCAAAACAGACCAGCAAGTAAAAACCGATTTTTTCGAAGACCTTCTGTTGCTCAAATCGAAAAGTGTTGAACTAACTAAAGTTAGCTAACAACCTGGGGGATTTATTCAGAAAATTACAGCTCAATACGACATACATAGATTTTTCACGAATTTTTACAGTGAAGCACAAAAATATGTTTCGGGACAACACTTCCCCAAATCTTACTTCCCTCTCATTAGAGGTTATTCTTGGCACAAAAATCAAAATAAAAAGGATAAGGAGAAGTTATTACAGACGTAATAACTTTCAAGACTCAACTAAAACTTTTGGGTTATCTCCCAATGAGTACTTTTCTTTAACGCCTTTAAGTTAGGCATGGTAGTTTGAGACGATGCTCACATAAGAAATATTAATTGAAGTAAAAAAAGAGCATCAAGAAGCAAATTCAAAGCACATTTAAGTCTAACCCACTTCCTATGCATAGGAATCTTGTAAAGAAACAAGTCATGAAAACACAAAGCAACAAGCATAGGAAAGCAAAACAAGTGCAATTTCAAAAATTTCAACATAAAGAAGGGAAACTTAATATTGTTCAGATACATAAAACCATGTTTCCCTCTCTCATAATAACTTTCAGTAGCATCATGAATAAAATTAACAATATAACTATCACATAAAACATTCTTATCATGAGCCACATGCATAAAAGAATTAATACTCTCCTCATAAATATAGTCATTCTTATTAATCATAGTGGGAGCAAATTCAACAAAATAGCTATCATTATTATTCTCATCACCATAATCATCAAATATAGGAGGCATATTATAATCATAATTAATTTTATCCTCAATAGTAGGTGGACTGAAAATATCGTACTCATCATTGTAATCATCATATATTGGAGGCATAGTATCATCAAAGTAAATTTTCTCCTCCGTGCTTGGGGGACTAAAAATATCATGCTCATCAAAACCAGCTTCCCCAAGCTTAGACTTTTCCATAGCATTAGCAATTATGGTGTTCAAAGAATTCATACTAATAACATTGCTATTAGCACGCAAATAAAGTTCCATAGGTTTTTTAATTTTATCTTCAAACACTTCATGTCCTAACTCAAGATAAATACTATAAAGCTCTCTATTTTTGTTGTTGTTTTCCATTAAGCCTAACTAGTGAAAATAAAAACAAGAAACAAAAAGATATGATTCTAGAATCTAAAGGAAATAACTTTGAGCACTCACACACTAGCAACAATGCTAGAAGATAGCTTAGTAGCTAGAGGATGTGAGTACCTTTTACCTTACCTCCACGGCAACGGCGCAGAAAATCGCTTGATGTCTACACACTTCTATTCTTGTAGACAGTTGTTGGGTCTCCAAGTGTAGAGGTTTGTAGAACACTAGCAAGTTTTCCCTTAAGTAGATCACCCAAGGTTTATCGAACTCAGGGAGGAAGTGGTCAAAGGTATTCCCTCTTAAGCAATCCCGCAATAAAGATACAAGAAGTATCTTATGTCCCCAATACACTTGTCAGGTGTATAGGTGCACTAGTTCGGCGAAGAGATAGTGAAATACAAGTGGTATGGATAATTATAAGTGGTAACGGTGCCAGAAAAGAGCTTGACGGGTAGGCAGAGACTAAACGCAATCTAAAATAAAGATGGAAGCAAGCAAACATGTAACAGATCTAGTTGCAAATGGTGTTTCAATGCTTAGAAACAAGGCCTAGGGATCATACTTTCACTATTGAATACTCTCATATAAATATCATCTCTTTATGATATTACTCTGAACTACTCTTTGGTTGGATAACTATAATCCATGATAGGGCTATAACAACACACCTCAAAGTTCACTTTCCCCATCTAGATAACCCCACACTATGACCTTGAGCGCTAGATGGTTCCAACAAACACCACAATTTCATAGAGACATCTAACTCCAAATATAACTCATAACAAGTATTTATAATCTCTAGCCTAAGTGCCACCATGTTGTGCACGCTGTCAGTTTCACACACATGGGGAGAGCCAGAGATCTATTAAAGCACTTGAGTAGCAAGGTAGATCTACTTGATTACAAAGCTCATGATCACAATATGATCATGCATAGAGAGAGAGATGAACACATAGCTACTGGTAGAACCCTTAGCCTCGAGGAAGAACTACTCCCTCATCATCATGGGAATCAACAACAACGATGGAGATGGTGGTGGAGATAGATGGAGATGGCTCCGGGGGCACTTCCCCATCTCGGCAGGGTGCCGGAACAGAGACATTTTGTCCCTCGAATCTCCCCTTCGGTGGCGGTGGCGTTGTGGAGGTTTTCGTGGCTCGAGGCTGGATTCTTTTGGGTTTTCTCATCGAGAGGCTTCTTATAGGCGAAGAGGCGAGGTGAGGAGGCAACCAGGGGGGCCACAGCACCTGGTGGCGCGGCCAGGGGGACCCGCACCACCACATGGTGTGGCCAGGCCCTGGCCCTCCTCCATCTCTGCTTTGGGCTCCATGAGTCTTCCGGTAAAATATTGACTTTGGCTTTTGTCTGGTCCAATTCACATAATATTTCTTTTCCAGCTTTTCTGAAACCAAAAACAGCAGAAAACAGGCAACTGGCACTGTGGCATCTTGTTAATAGGTTAGTTCTAGAAAATGTGTAGAAATACTCCAAAGTGTGGACAAAACATAAGAAAGTAGATATAAAACAAGCATGGAACATAAAAAATTATAGATATGTTTGCAACGTATCAGGATCATGTTGCAAGAGGAGACATTTCTTTGGAGTATGTTCCTACCAAGGCCAATCTAGCGGATCTTTTCACGAAGCCACTTGATGAAGCAAGGTTCTGGGAGTTGAGGCATGAACTAAATATCATTGATTCGAGCAATGTGGTTTGAGTATCTTGCACACCTACCCGGGTCTCAAAGAATATCTTGTTTGGATGTACGCATGGATGTAGGGGGAGTGTAGTTCCTCATATGAACCAACACTCTCCCTATTATGCACACATTAATGTATTCATTCTCTATGATCTCTCAAGGAGACAAAATGTTTGGTAATGAACCCAAGATATATCTTCGCGGTGTCAAGCCAAATATACTCATATATGGTGGTCTAGGCCACCGACATTTGTGGGTTTCTCTTTGTTTTTCCTTTGTGGTGTTTCACCTTATTTCCCATGTTTTTTGGTGTTGTTTTTCATTTTTGGATCTTAATTTGGCTTTTCACAGTTTGTGCCATCTATCCCAAGCCTTTGCTCCTCCCCTTAAACCTCTCTCTTTCTTACACAAGGTCATTTCCTAGCCATTCCAGATCTGGATAGTTTTTCTCTAGGCGTTTGTAACACCCTCGAATCGGCCCTATGCAAGTTTTAGCGATTCCCGCCAAACTCGCATAGAAACGATTCAAAGATGCCCACCAAGCACTTGCGTGAGGGTGGAAAAACAAAGTAATATCATTACACAATAGTCCACGATGGAACACACATAACAGATATATATACAGCAACGACTCACTGAGTCAAGAATACAGATATACAGTACAAAGATCCAAATCACCTTGAAATCAATACAACATCCGAGTACGGATAAGAAGCAAATTGAGCTAAGAGCCCTGAAGAATAACCAATGGCGTCCATAACCCTGCCCAGGCCAAGACGAAAGGGTAACCCTGCTAATGACGTCGATCGCAAACCTGCTAAAACAAAAGGGGTGCCGATAAAGGGCAAAGGCAAAAGGAGGAGCGTCAGTACTGAGGCCAGTACACGGCGAGGCTAGAATTCGGCGGCTCTCGCCTACATAGGTGTATGGTGGACTGAAGCGGCAGCGCAGCATGTACTAAACAACCTATAGAGACTCGATTCAACTGTCGGCTATTAGAGAGGGATAATAAAGACCTATTCGGATCCAACCTGATAGTAACACCAAACATACCCATCCTGGCATTTCCCCCCTCGAGACCAAACGAGGAAGTCAAACCGAGGAACTCACACAGTTGGCAGTTTTATTTATTCCATTATAGTTGAAGCACTTACTAGTCAGATATAGATAGCATGAGTCATCATGATAGCATTAGTGGGCAGTTTAGTTAACCATTCAGTTGTAGTTGCAGTACTTACTAGTCAGATACAATTAGCATGTGACATCCCAAACCCAGCAGTTGTTGGCACTTTTATTTCATTCCATTGGAGTTGCGATACTTACTAGATAGGTATAACATGACACGATACACCCCAGTTCCACCAGTTGTTGGCACTTTTATTTACTCATTCCATTGTAGTGAAGCTGATTACTAGTCACATATTAAGTCAAATTTATATCACTACTTTAGTTATGCATGTCTATGATCGAGATATTGTGCTCCAAGTCGTCCATAACTGCGGACACGGCTTTCAGAAAGATTTACCCTACAGGGGTGCACAAATAGCAACACACACATGATCAACCTCGGAAAAACCTAATCAAAACCCAATGAGGCTTTCACGACAAAGCAATCACAGGATTTATAAAAGATTTCAGGGGGCCATCCCACTAAGCTACCCGCAACGAAGTTGGCCGGCTCCGAGACGGACCCAGGGTTTGTGTAGACGGCGGTAAACGACTGGGAACCCGAAAGTGTGACTGGGCTTGTCGATACAGCAAAAATGTGTCACGATCCAAAATAGTACAGGTGCTCCACGCACAATCTTAAATAAAGTAGTAAAGCATGGCATAAGTACATGATAGTAATAAAGCCCCAAACTAGTTTGTGGCCCCAAGAAATAAGAAATGAATCAAGCTCTGGCTAAGGGGGATCCATAGGGTCTCCCGGATGTGGATAGTGCGAATAGTCAAGGAACAGGTATCAAGTACTCGGGGCCTACGGGACACAAGTGGACATGAAAAACCAAATAGCATATATTGCCCACCGGTGTCTCTTCATTAGTTATCCCAGCAATTTAATAGTTGTATTTAAATTCATGATCATCTCCACCATAAAGCATATGATAACATTCCAACAACTGTGTGGTACTTCACGACACGAGATCGCACCTGAGCAAGCGACTACGACTCGCAAGACCATCTATCTACCAAACAATAGGTAATAGGAGGTTTCCAAGGCAATATAAAGGTTGCATGGAATATATCTGGTACGGAACACTAAAGCATCGCGACACGGATAGCAATAGATCAGCAGGAGGAAATAAAGACTATAAATGAAAAATAGGTAGAAAGGGGGAGAATGCTCGCCTGGGAAACACTGTCGAAGATTCACCGGAGATTGGGTCGACACTCGCATCAACCCATCGGCCTAATCCGCGAAGAAGCAAATCACTAGAAGAAACACCGGATGCACTATTTAATACTACGGCAGAAGATCGGTCATGTTTATGAGATGACGTGGAGGTAGGCGGAGCTCGCCAGAGGTGACGCGGAGGCGCTTAGGGCCACGAAGGGGCACCGACGGTGCTCGAGGTCGAGCTTGGCGGCGAGCGAGGATGGAGGCGACACGGGGCCAGCGGGACGGATGGGGTAGGTGGGATCGAGAACGAGAGGGGGAGTTGGTGGGTGGTGGGGCCAGACGAGGAGCGGGGTTAGCGGGCGATGCACACGAGTGTGCATTGCAGCGTGACAAGGAAGGGGCTCGCGTCGGGTGGGGATCGGGGTAGTGTGCGCGACGTGGGGTGGGTCGGGGCGCGTCGATGTGGGGATTGGGTCGGGATCCATCGAGGGCTTCTGTGCGACGCAGGTGGGGTGCGTACGCGGGCGTTGTGCCGTGTCGAGGGGAGAGGGTTGCGGTGCACCACGTGGGTAGGTAGGGGGTGTGCGGGACTGGGTGGGTGTGGAGCGGGGTGGGTGGCGGCTGGTTAGAGGGTGGGGTCTAGGGTTTCGAATAGGTAGGATTGGGTTTTTATCTAGGTAGTAGACTGTTGCTAGCTGGGCCTTTGGGCCCGGTCGATAGCAGTCTCCCTAGGTAAAAATAGTATATATTTTTATTTAGTTTGTAATATTCTTTTGTAAAATGGTTTAGACAAATAAAAGATCCAGACAGACCGATGTTTTAATTTGAAATAAAGACGGGGGATATTTAGAAAACGAAGATAGGCTTTAAAAAACTAGTTTTAGGCAAACAATGTATGATGACATGACGATGCTCAAATGCAATGTGGCATGATGACATGATCATGCGATCATGATGATGCACAAAACAAAAACACAACGTTTTCTAGTAGTGACTTTACCGGGGTGCTACAGCGTCACCGGTAGTTCCGGCCGTCGTCGGTACTATCGCTCTGGGCCCAACTTCCCAGAAGTTTTGTTTGGACCGGTACTACCGCTCCGGTTTTGAACTACCAGTGTCACCGGTAGTTCCGGCCCCTGGCTGGTACTACCGGCCGAGCGTGGGTACTTTAAGTTGCAGGCCAGGGGGCCACGGGATCTTCTTCCCCACTTGCCCCCCTGACCCTCTGCTTACAAACGCGCACGCCCCAGGGAGCTCTCCACGGTGGCGCCGCCGGCACCACCGATTCCGACCACCCATCTTCAGATCTGCTCAGTGGGATTCTTCCCCACCTCGATCTCTCGCCATGGACCCTGGTATTTGCTCCTCTGACCCTCCGTTCATGGAGATCTAGCCATATTGTGTGCTTGAGTAGGACTTGCCATGTATAGGGCTCTTCTTTGGCTAGAACTGTTTCGGGAGATCATGGTAGGGCTATGATTCGTTGGTAGAACAGATTGCCTCAATACATTGGCTATATTTCAATTTTTGGTGCACTTAGATCCATTGCATAGTGGAAATCCGATGAACTGTCCTGTTTGTGTCCTAACCGGTACTATCGATGGGTCTTGCCGGTACTTCCGGTGAGCTCCTCTCCACCGGTACTACCGGTGGGATACGAATAGTACTTTTGGTGGTCCCCGCGCCACCGATAGTTCCGACATCTCGGCGGAACTACCGCTGCACCATTTTTCGAACTCTATCTCTGCATTTTGTCAATATTTTCTCGGTTGCTTTTTCCTTCAACCTTGTGCACTTACCCCCATTCCCTCTCTATTGTATGCTCTCTTCTCGGGTCAAGGTGGTTCTCGTGGTGGCTCCAAGCGGTCTCGTGCTCCCCCCGTGGTCCTTCAGAGATTGATGAAGATGATCTTAAAGTTGTGCGCCCTCCTGCTCACACTGCCCGTCAGAGAGCTGTTGCTGAAGGGAATATGCTTGTTCTAGCCAGCCAGAAGAAGACTGCCACTGGGCCCGACACGAACAAGAAGAAGATATCTTCATGGCCTCAGGTAGCATATGAGGAGTTTCACAAGATTGTTCCCTATATTTTCCCCGTGATCATCGGGCTCAGGACCCTTACTTCCATACCAAGCGCCAAGAAGAAATCTATATCGAGGTGTATGCTTCCAAGAATAAGAATGTGGCTGCCTCTGGAAACACATCAACGTGGCAAAGATGGAGAGCAACCCCGGTTACTTTGGTGAGGCTCTCAACATGTGCAGGAGGTTTGGGCTCATTAAGCTTATGGAGCACCATGAGAATTATGATGAGAGGGCCATTGATCAGTTCTACTCCACCCTCTACATTGATACTGACTCTCAGGATATGACTCTAAAGTGGATGAATCAAAGCAAGTTTCTGACTGCCAAATGGTTTGAGTTTGCTGCTCTTCTTGGCTATCCTATTCTGCAAGCCCCGCGTACAAATGGATGGGACGTTCACAGGGGCAAGGCTTTTGATCCTGAAGTTCTGGAGCCCTTATACATTGAGGGTTGGGGTGTCAATGGTAATGTTGCTCATCTCCTTCCAACCTATGATATCATGCGCAAAGTTTACCAGAACACCATTGCTCCCAAGGCAGGTAACTTTGATCAGCTTCATGCCTTCCAGATTGATCTCATGTATCAGACTTATCGCCACAAAAACTCTCATGAGCGCATTGATGTTATGGACTATCTGTTTGAAGAGATTTGCTCTGCCCTGATTGAGAAGAGATCTTGTCCCTATGCTCCTTACATCTAGACTCTCATCAATGCTAAGTGGCTATAGGCCACTGGTTCACCTTATCCTCAGGATGCCTGCACTATTCATGAGGAGAAGTCCTTCCGTGTGATGAAGCATGTGAAACCGCGTTCTCAGGCTGAGAGGGAAGCTGCTGCTGAGGAGGCTGCCAGGGATGTTGCTGAGACATCTGGCCATGCTAGTGATGGGGACCATGTTAAGGCTTCTCCTACACCCCGACTTGAGAGTCAGCCATCTTGGGCCAAGAAGTTGCTGAGAAAAGTTAAGAAGACCTTCTGTTTCATTCAGGACTGTGAGTATCAGTCCTATGTTGCTCAAAGGCACAATGTCAAGAGGGAGAAGACCATCATAAAGAAGAATATATTTATATGAGAGTGTTCACTAGTGAAAGTATGATCCATAGACCTTGTTTCTTAGCATTAAAACACCATTTGTAATTAGATCTGTTACATGTTTGCTTGCTGTTATCTTTATTTCAGTTTTACTTTAGTCTCTTACACGCCATCAAGCTATTTTCTATCACCTTTACCACTTATATTTACCCATACCACTTGTATTTCACTATCTCTTCGCCAAACTAGTGCACCTATACACCTGACAAGTGTATTGGGTGTGTTGGGGACACAAGAGACTTCTTGTATCTTGATTGCAGGGTTGCTTGAGAGGGGATACCTTTGACCACTTCTTCCCTGAGTTCGATAAACCTTGGGTGATCCACTTAAGGGAAAACTTGCTGCTGTTCTACAAACCTCTGCACTTGGAGGCCCAACAACTATCTACAAGAATAGAAGTGCGTAGACATCACCAAGCTGGTCACGTCGGTTCGTCTTCTGGAGGAGTGACTCCTCGTGTGTTAGCTATTTCCATTCTGGTGTTTTGCCGTTCTTCCCCTGTCACCAAAAACTTATTTTATGAACTGAATCTATCAATCAGAAGATAATCAACAGGTGCATGCATCCCTGATCCCTCATGCATCGTGCCTGCTTCTGTTCTTCTCGTCACACCGTAGCCAAAGGCCATAGCGCTAGGTGTACTTCAATTCAATCCCAAATTCGTCCAATAGGTATGTTCATTCATATATACAATTGCTACGTATTCTAACATATAGGTTATAACGGTTGAATAATTTAAAAATTATATTCCCTCGGACTCAGATGTGTCTAGATTCGGATGACATATCTGAGTCAACTAATTTGGATCGAAGGGAGTAGTTTTATAGGGTCCCATTTTAGAGTTTCGCACAGGGCCTTGAATTTGGCCGGCCTGGCCCTGATAGACCATATCAGCACATCCACAACCTTCCCAGTTTTCTGCGAGAGAGAGATCCCTTAAGGAGGTTGAGTGGTTTCTGCCCTGATTGGTAGTACCGGCCAGGCGCCGGTAGTACCGCCAAAGGTGTTTTGGGGAGCTGATCGAGCGATACTTTCGGCCGCTGTTCCGGTCCTAATTATAGTAAAACAAAATCGATTCAGGAATACTTCTGTATCGATGTGCCTATTTGACGGAATTAGTGTCGAAATTAGCACCGGTAGTACCGACCAGAAGTTTTGGTTCGGTTGGACAGGAACTTCCGACCAGCGCTGACTAGCCCCAGATCCTTTGAGCGGTAGTACCGGTCAGCTCCGAGCGACCCGGTAGTTCCGACCCCAGTTTCACTCCAAATTCCGATAACTAGTATATCAGTCCAGATACTTCTCTGTATCTATGTGACTATTTATCGGTAGTTGGATCGGAACTAGGATTGGTAGTTCCAGTCAGTTCGTGGGGCCCGCTGAACAGTCAATCCGACCGTTCTGTGGAGCGTCTTCGACAGCTGGGAGCCACTCACCGGAACTACTGGCCCGCCATCGGTAATACCGGTGGTGTCGCGGAGGAACGAAATCTGCCTGTTTGGAAGAGGCCTATTTAAAGCCCTCTTCTTCCTCCTTTCCTTTTATCTCTTCATTTTCTCTCTTTTCCATTAATACAAGAGCTTGACTTGCCTAAATCTCTCTGTACCCACTCAGACCTCTTGATCTTTTGAGAATTGGGGGATCTGACCTAGATCTACACCTCCACCAAAGGAATCGTGATTTCCCCCACTCATCCTTAGTGGATCTTGTTTCTCTTGGGTTCTTGGAACCCTACACGGTGTAGGGCATCCTCGAAGCTGGGGCAATTGTTGTGAAGATTCGTGGTGTCGTTGAGGGCCTCCAATTGAGTTGTGGAGTCTCCCCTCAACCTTGTTGTAAAGGTTTCAGTTGACATCTTCAAGGTCACCGGTTAGTGGATTGTGAGGCTATCTTTGTGGTGGTGCTCACCGGAGAAGGTGAGGCCTTTGTGGCGCTCGGGTGACCTTGTGTGGCCCCGACACCTCTTCAACGTAGAAGTAGCTTCCTTGGAAGTGAACTACGGGAATTACATCTCCGTGTCCCCTTGTCGGTTTATCCATTCCTCTTCTTTACTTCTTGCAATTACCGTCTTGTTTACTTGTTGTATCGTTTGCCATATAGGTTGTTCATCTAGTTGCATCTCTAGTGAACTTTATTTGTGCAAAGCCTAAAATTGCAAGAAAAGCATAAAAATTGGTAGTCTCCTATTCACCCCTATCTAGTCGATTAAAGTTGGGCCTTTCACACCACCCCGCCTCGGCCATGCGCTGGGACAACAACGTGGCTTGGAGGTCGACATCGTCCTAGAAGTGGGTGCGACACAACTCCCTGATCTTGGTCAAGTTGGCGATCTTGCGGCGAGGCATGGCTACGACATGAGCTTTTTTCCAGCGATGGCTGCTCTGGCTTGGCTTATTGTCTTAGCCGCGCCGCGCGACCGTCTTTTATAGACGACGGCGAAGGCGAGAAACGACCAGAGAGGCGCGCGGAAACGCCGACCGCACGGAAAGCCGCCGGCGCTGATAGCCAACGTCGCGTCGCTATTAACGTCCCATCGCCGGGTATCAAGCGGTGACAGCGGGAGAAGACGGATAGATGGATTGGGCCGTTGGACACGGTCTGCCGAACAGATCAGACCACGACTCAAATCGAACGATCCAAACGGATAGATACGGGTCGCGTTTGGGTCGGCCCGGTGGTGAGCGAGGCGTGGAACACCTCGCTACAGCCGGTACCCCCCGATCCACCGACCCCCTCCCAAGCAGGCACCGCGAGTCCAACCCTAGCCGCCAGCCGCCACAGCGCCGCGTTTCCAGCAACCATCGGCGCCTTCCTAGTCCCCGCTAAACCCTATCTCCGTCCTTCTCCTCGCTGCCACCGTCGTGATGTCGTCGGAGCCTCCACCGGCCTCCACCTCCACGGAGGAGCTCGAGGCCGACCTCTCCGCCGCCACGATCAGCAAGAAGCAGCTGAACAAGGAGGCCCGGAAGGCCGCAAAGGCAGCGAAGGCCGAAAAGGCAGGGAAGGTCGAGAAGTCTCAGGCGGAAGAAGTTGACCCGTTCGCGGCCAACTACGGCGACGTTCCCGTCGAGGAGATCCAGTCCAAGGTCATCTCCGGCCGATCCTGGATAGACATCGGCGACCTCGATGAGGCTGCGGAGGGCAGCTCCGTGCTCATCCGCGGATCTGCGCAGGCGTTCCGCCCGGTCAGCAAGAAGATGGCCTTCGTCGTGCTGCGCCAAAGCATGAGCACGGTGCAGTGCGTGCTCGTCGCCAGCGCCGACCATGGCGTCAGCACGCAGATGGTGCGCTTCGCCACCTCCCTCAGCAAGGAGAGCATCCTTGACGTCGAGGGAATCATCTCCATCCCCAAGGAGCCCCTCAAGGCTACCACACAGCAGGTCAGCCATCTGGGCCAAATTGGTTGTTTCTTGTCATACGTTGCAGCCGAATTTAAGGTGGATGGTGAATAAATCATGTTAGATGATGGTTCTGGAGGCTCTTAATTTGTTCTCTCCTAATCGTTAATCTCTGAGCGCGCTACATCTGTGGTTTCTTTGGGTTAATGATAATGAATTGTCATACTTAGCAGCTACGATTGAACATGGATGGTGAATAATCATGTTGGATGGTTGTGTTTTGGAACCTCCACCATTTGTTTTGGATGGTTGTCGCCTAATCATGAAGCGTATGTGCCTTACATCTTTGGTTTGTTTGGTCTAATGAGTTGTCCGTGTGCTCGTTTTGACTGGCAGGTGGAGATTCAGGTCAGGAAGGTCTACTGCATCAACAGGGCGGTCCCTGTGCTTCCAATCAACCTCGAGGATGCAGCCCGTAGTGAAGCAGAATTTGAGAAGGCTGAGCAGGTATGTCCTTACCTTTGCGTCCCTTCTCTTTGCAGGAAGCACTCAACTATTGTTTCCCAGCAGTTCATATTTCCTGTCTATGATTCTTATAATCCTGTTGTGATTTAAGAGATTTACTCTTGCCATGATTGCAGACAGGAGAGAAGTGGGTGCGTGTTCTCCAGGACACACGCTTGAACTATCGAGCTATCGATCTGCGGACTCCGGCGAATCAAGCAATCTTCCGTATCCAATTCCAAGTTGAGAACGTGAGTATTTGCCCTTTTTTGTACTCACTGTTATCATTCATGTCGTAGGGTATTCTGCTGTACCAAGTGCCATATTGTGTTATGGCTAGCACCATCAGAAATGTACATTTGATCCCATGTGCATATGCTCCCTTTATTAAAACATATTTTAAAATTTTAAAAATAATTCAAAAAAATAATTGCGTGTGTATCTGCACATTCTATGTGCTCACATGCGGTTTCGTGAAAAAACAATATGTTTTATGGGCTGTGTAGAAAAGACAAAAACATGTCTCATGGAGAGCCTTATTTTAGCACCCAATTTTGTCTTTTTTACATAAGGTGCACAAAATGTTCATTTTTCGTGAAATGACTTCATACGCACTTAACATGTGAAGATGTACGCACATGTATTTGTTTTGAAATATTTTGACATTTCAAAATTTGTTGAAAGTCAAATTCATATAAAGGGAGTATGTGCACCCCAGAGCAAAATAGCCCTGTCCGCTTATTTATTGTTATGTGAAAGACACCTCAACATTGAGCTCCAGTTTTTATGTAATTGCACCTTGCACAAAGCCACAAACTGGGATTTGACACACAGCACGTAATACTGCTTTATCAAAATATGCTTATGTTGATCACATTAATGTGGTGTCTTATGCAGCTAGATTTTATTACTCCTTATGTCCCAGTTTATGTGGCGCACACACAGCTGAAGGATCAACTTTGACAGTCAATTTAATGAACAAACATGGGTTGCGTGCCATCAAAGTTCAAAATTATACCAATGAATTTGTATTCGAAAAAAGTTACCAATCATACACTCTTTATAACTCATCTGTTATTGGTCAAACTGATGGTCAGAGTTAAATCACGGATAACGAGGGTGCCATATAAATGGGGATGGAGGGAATATGTATTTCTGTAGCATGTAATGTTCCTTTTCTTCTTCTGGGTCCATGTATGTAATTCAACAGTTGAATTCCCTTGCAGAAATTCAGAGAATATTTGTCATTTAAGGATTTTATTGGGATCCACAGTCCAAAGTTGATTTCTGGATCAAGTGAAGGTGGTGCCGCTGTGTTCAAACTACAGTACAATGGACAGCCTGCTTGTTTAGCACAGTCCCCTCAATTATACAAGCAGATGTCTATTTGTGGTGGCTTTGGTCGTGTATTTGAGGTTGGTCCTGTATTTAGAGCAGAAAACTCAAATACCCATAGGCATCTATGTGAGTTTATCGGGTTGGATGCCGAGATGGAGATTAAGGAGCACTACTTTGAGGTAAGGAATATTTTGGAGGAAAAATATTTCTAGTTTATTTATCGAAGTGATGTTGACCAATGACTTATTTTTGCACACAGGTTTGTGACATTATAGATGGTTTATTCGTAGCAATATTCAAACACCTGAATGAAAATTGCCAGAAGGAACTCGAGACAATAAATAGGCAGTATCCATTTGAACCGCTGAAGGTAAAAACCTTATTCCATACTGTTTTATGTTATTATCTGTATTCTTTTGTACAAGCAATTGTTTCAATTTCTCCTACTTTATACAGTACCTAGAGAAAACATTGAAGCTAACATACGCGGAAGGGATTCAAATGTTGAAGGTATTAGCCTGTACTCTTGTGGCTGTTTCATCATCACAGTGATGTTCACTCTTATACAATATGTTCCTTTGGTATTATTCTCATTGTATGGGGGATTAGGACTGTAATAGTCCCAGTATTGTTTGCTTGGTTTTTTGGTTGAATTGTCCAAGTTGAGTCATGTAGAACAAGAATTGTACTTTGGTTGCCTGGAGGGGTAATATGGTCTTCAGTTTAAGAGGAAGAAGCCACCTATAAAATGATATTGCAATGTTTTGCATGTTTATTCACCAATTTGAGGTTTTCTTCAACAATTGTTTTGAACAAATGCTATGTACCAACTGTTACTTGCAGCTTGTCCATTACTATCATGTTTCCTTTGTTGGATCTTGTATCCACTGAATTGTTTCGTTAACAACATATAACTGTGTTCTGGTAGAAATTGGCAGCCTTTTCTGGCACCGTGGTTTCCTGGTTAGCTGAAAAATAATTACGTCATAGGTGGATGTGCTGAGCTTTTGAAACATGAAACAAGCACTAAATTATTTTCTCTAGAAACCAGGTTCAGTCGTTCAGTGAAAAGCTGGCGGTTACTGGATAATGAGTGTTTCATTCAGAATTCTATCTTGCAAGTCAATCCAGTTTGTGTGTGGTGGGTTTTTAGACCCTTGCTGTGGAGACAAAATTCAGTGGGCGTCTCCAGAAAATAATTTTGTTCCATTGGTTTGTTAAATCATGTTTAGGTCTATGCTGCCAGAAAATGAATGGTTTATGTGTATTCTCAAGAATAACATAACCTGTTGGTTGTAGAACTCACTATTCTCACGAATAGCATAACCTGTTGTCTTTACATTTGAAGAGGAAAGAAGTGTATGAGCTGAACAAGTATATGCTACAAAAATCTATTACATATTAATATTACATTTGTTTGGATCTTGGGTTTAATAAACCAGTTTCTGTTCAATTACTTTCAGTGTCCAGTTACCCAGAACCTTGCTTGGTATCTTTGTTATAATAGGATGAAACTAGTGTGACGCATTTAAGTTTTCCAAAATCTCAGTTGTTAGTTGGTGTTAAAAGAATAAAAATAGATTACTTGACTGTTTGGCAGGATGCTGGAACTGAAATTGAGCCTATGGGTGACCTCAATACTGAAGCCGAGAAAAAACTTGGCAGGCTTGTTAAGGAGAAGTATGTGGAGTCTACTTCATGTGTATAATTATATTGCTTTTCACATTTTAGCAATTCTAACTTATCTGTTATGTATAGGTATGGAACAGAATTTTTCATTCTCTATCGGTATCCTTTGGCTGTGCGTCCTTTCTACACCATGCCTTGCTACGATGACCCCGCTTACAGCAACTCTTTCGATGTCTTCATTCGAGGTTGGTATTTCAGTCATTACAGCACCAGCAGAAAAGTTGTTTGGCTTGTGATTGCAGTTGCACAGGCATAGCTTTCGTTGTTTTTAATACATTTGAATTACATCATGTGGGCATGTTAAATTATAGTACAATCAGCACCAAACAGGAAACATAAATGCTCAAATTAAATCAGCTGACTATCAATTATGAACAAAAAATACATGGACTTAAAAACTGTGTTCTAAATTAAGATTACTTTTTTTGGTGAGTTTCTACAGCATTGTGCAACTCGGTGATAAATGTTGCTATTATAATGGGTACTCTATCTGTTCCTGAACAGGTGCATTCTGGGACCTTGCACAGCATCCAAGACATTTCTAAATAATACCATATTATTACCCACACTCATTAGGTCCTTTGTTTGGATGACAGTTGCCACTATTGTCCATATCTCCGTTTGCATAACTGACATTTGAAATAGCCAAAGAGGATACATTTTTAAAAGAAAAATGGTGGATTATAAACTCAAAATCATAGAATCAGACAGTTGAAGGCTAGTTTGGCATATTTGGTAAATGGAGGGGGTATCATGTATACATGTGCAGACCTACCTAATTAGACTGAAAGTACTGTGGTATAGAATATTTTATCACTTGGGACATTATACTCTGAGCAGGACAGGTATTCTGCTTGATGCTGTTTCTTGCACGTATATTTTGAGGTTTGGAGCTGTAGGAGTGTGTTCTATTGTGCATGATTGGTGTCCAGTTCTCTAGTTTTCCAGTCGGGTGTACTGCACAAAAGCTGTCCAGCTGGCATTGCCGATTGTATGGACAAGACCTGGATGCGAGTTTTTTGGAGAGAAAAGACTCGCTCTTGCTCGAACAAAACATGCTCATCTCTATTTATGTAGGTGTCGAAGCTAATTTAACACAAGTTAGAGTAGTATTCTTTGGTTGTCTGGCTTGTTTTGTATCACATCATTAGTTCAATACAGAAAAGACATACTGGTGTGCTGAAAAAAATTATCATTCAATATATATGTGAATAAAGACCATATGTAGTCTTGCATATTAAACTTTCTGGTATATATATTCATGTATATTCAATCTGATATTGAACCATTTTTTTTATATGACAGGCGAAGAAATTATTTCTGGAGCTCAAAGAGTGCACACGCCTGAGTTGCTGAGGAAACGTGCAATCGAATGTGGTATCGATGCGAGTACAATATCATCATACATTGAATCATTCAGGTTTGTTCCATTGACTGCAATCTTTGAGTATTGCAGTATCTAGTACTAGATAACATGTGTTCCAACAATCCATTGGAATGCTAATACATACGTAGTATTTTTCTCCACCTTGGTACTCAAATCCACCTTGTTGACAATTACAGTTATGGTGCCCCTCCTCACGGTGGTTTTGGTGTCGGGCTGGAGAGAGTGGTGATGCTGTTCTGTGCCCTCAACAACATCAGGAAGACATCGCTCTTCCCTCGTGACCCACAGAGGCTCACGCCATAGGTTTCTTTTGTGGGACAAACAGCCTGTGCCCAACGCTTTCACCATGTTTACCAATCTGCTAGTCAAGTTACCCCTATACTGATGGTTGCCGCATTTCGCTGACATAACAACACTACCAATGAGTAGCACGGTCAATTGGTTTTGGAGCTTCTGCTATATTCACAAAGCTTGTGTTGGTACCAATTGTGGATAATACTTGTTCCCATCATCAGTTTGCTGAAGGTGTTTTGCTTTTTTCTTGTGTGTTGTTACTTCGGCTGTTCTGTCATGTTGGGCGGAGGGAGTACTACGTTTACAGTTTCAGTTTACTTCTCAGCCAGTTTGCTTTATTAACTAACAGGAATCTAAAATAAAATATAACCCTACATAAAGAATATGAAGGCGCGTGAGTTTAACTGTGTGGAATGTCGTAGAATTGATGTACTCCCTTGGATTCCAAATTAGCTGATGCTTGTTCCAAATTAATTGATGCATGCATGTGTATCTAGATATGTTTTAGTGTGACAAAAAATATGTCAATTAATTTGCAATGGAGGGAGTACACAATAAAAACGCGGGTGCTTACAATATGTGCATAAACCCTTATGAACACACTCGAGACTGAGCTGGCAGATCGAGTCTTGTGAAGACGATCACCATAGGCTCCTTGCTGATGGAACGTTACTTCTCAGTAAAAGAAAATTTCTCCTTTATAAAACGAAGTGTCAAATCTGAAGACTAAACTCTGCTAGAATTCTCACCTCTTAGTATAAAAGAAAATTCTGTCTTCATAGAGTTGTTAGAATAAAACCATCACTTTCTCGATGAACACCACTTTGACGCTTCGCTGCAAGATGTGATCACTTTTTTTTTTGCAATGTGCACTAAAGAGAAATCGATGACAAATTAACAGCGTTTGTGACAAGTGGGACCTATTTGTTAGAGCCAACATGACGAGGTGTACGGAGCCCCACAGGTCAGCTCCAATTAAAAAAATCAAAATATATGAAAAAAAATGAAAATCTGGAAAAAGGAAATGGAGGTTGCCTCCACGGCACCATCGTGGCCGAGGTCCCGCCGCCCTTCCTTCTCGCGGGCCGAGCTCGCATACGAGCGTCGCCGCGCCCCCGCCCGTCGGCCTCCGCCTCCTCTGCTATGCGCCCGCCCTCCACGCCCCCCACCCAACGCCACCGTAATCCGGCGAGATCGCGGCCGAGGTCCCGCCGCCCCTCCTGCTCGTGGGCCGAGCTTGCGGACGAGCGTCGACACGCCCCCGCTCGCCGTCCGTCGCCTCTCCTGCTCCGCGCCCCCACCCACAGCCGCCGTACTCCGGCGAGATCACGGCCGAGGTCCCGTCGCCCCTCCTGCTCGCGGACGAGCATCGCCGTAGCTGCGCGAGGTCCTGCAGAACAGAGTCCGGGGTGGCCTTCCTGGAGTGCGCGAAGGAGTAGAGGAGGGAGACCTAGCAGGCGAGGATCGCGACCGACGGGAGCGGCTGGTGGTGTGCCGTGCACGACGGAGATGACCTCCTTTTTTTTGATTTTTTATATTCTTTAATAATATCTCCTCCCTTCATAATCCATAGTAAGTGTCGGTGATTTGTATTAACTTAGTACAAAATTTGTACTAAGTTTCGACACTTATTTTGGATCGAAGGAAATACAATATTTTAACTAGATTGACAAGTGGAACTCCATCCACCTCGTTAAATTGGCTATGATAAATGGGTCCCACATGTCAGAAACATTGTCAATTTGTTTTAAAATCAGTTTTAGCATTTAGTGTACATTGCAAAAAACTTACAGAAAAGTGGTTATATTTTGTAGTAAAGCATCAAAGTGGTAGCAAATCGAATATTCGTTATGAAAGTGTGGTCTTGCCTTTATAAAATGATGAAGTGGCATATCTGAAATCTAAACTCTCGTGGACTGAGGTACGACCATATTCCTAGCCATGTTGGTTCTCTATTTTAATTAATTTTATTTACACCGTGGGGCTAATGTCAGAAACAGAGCTGAAGTTTCATGTACGTTCTCTGAAAATACTTTGACTATAACGAATACGGACGTTTGTAGCTCGGGCGCCGTGGGGCTAATGTTAAACCTGAAAATTTTGACCAAAAATTCTAGATGTAGAAAATAATGTAGTCTATAAACCTGTAAAACTCTCAACTCAAAATACCCACTATTTTGGGCTGTAGAAAAATTGTCAAAGTCTGACATCTAAAATCAGTGCCAAATTTTAAACCACCGATTTATGTTAGATTTTTTTCAATTTTGTTGAGACATACACCGAAAAAAGGTTTGCCTATGTCTCAATCGACTGAGATTTTCTTAAGTATCAATCATCTAAGAAAAGTGCAACCGTAGTTAAAAGAAATGTGCAACTCGTTCCAGTTAAGTGCAATTGCATTTTTCTGCCAGAAAAGTGCAACTGGGTTTCAATTGCATTTTTTTTAAACAGACGGTTGCACTTTTCTTACGTGACTGAGACTTAAGAAAATCTCAGTCGACTGAGAAATAGCAGAACCGAAAAATATAAGATATTTTGGGTTGAGACTTTGTGTGTTTGGTAGAGTACATCACTATCTATGTCTAGATTTTTTTCCATAATTATTTGATACTTTTAAACCAAGTTTTTAAATTTAAAAAGATATAGGGCTACCTGTGGCCCGAGCTCTAAAACGATTTTACCGACTATAGCATGTAATCACTTCTAAAATTTGGATTGATAAATCTGTAATTGCTTTCCCAAGTGTATAGAAAATTTACAATTTTGTCAGAACCTGAAAAGCACTACGTATGATTTTATCATTTTACCGAGTTTCGGAATGGAGGTCCCTTCGTGACCACATTCTGTGAACATTTGCGTATCAGTTTCAGTTTGTCTGGCCCGTACAAAGATTCATCCGATGTGCTTTCTCTCTGACTGCGGGACCCACACACTGGCTTCTCATCCATCCACTCGGTCGACGGCCAGTCCGCAAAACCCCCCACACTCCCCACTGCCAATGGCGCTCTCCTCCTACTTGCTCGCCGGCAGCCGAGCAGCCTCCCTCCCCTCCTTCCCATCCCTCCGGCCCCGCTGCAGCCACCACAGTCCGCCGTCCCTTGTCATAGCCCCGCTCCCGTCCGCCCAGAGATGGCGTGGCTCGCTCCGCTTCTGCGCCTCCTCGTCTTCACCGCCGCCGGTGCCCCCCGAGGACGAAGAGCCCTCGGACTACGAGGTAGTGCGATGTTTTATTTCTCCAATTTGAGTGATGAGGTCTTGATTTATTGTTTTATCAGATTATTTGTATGCTGCTGCAGCTTCAAGTTTTCCCATCCCCAGGAGTCAAGCATTCAGTTCATTTATGCTTTATTTGAATGAATTGGTATGGAATTTAGAATTATTTTCTCCACGCAAAATGAAAATGTAGGATAAAAAATAGTGCAATTTTTTTTGTCGAAGAACACTCAATTAGGTCAACTGTTGATCTGAGCTATATAATTGGTCAATACACAGGTAACAGGTTCACTCAAAACATGGCTGCAGTAAATATCATATTACATAAGTTGTACATATTGCTTCTTAGTGCGCTGCATTATGTAATTTGAAAAAAATGATGGAATGAAGATGCACGTAAAAGCACCTTTTCCCCACTTCGTCCCCATTTCCTGTCATCTTCAAGGTTGTGCATTGGTAGTCTGACAGTAGGTATCTTAAGGTGGTTCTGCAGCAACTAGCAAGTTTAGAGCATTATACTTTTCCTTTGGGACAAGGAGAATCAAATCCTCCTTTACTGCAAAATCCACCCCTAATGCAGTGTACTAGTGAACCCACATCAACACTAGAATTGTAGCCATTTGTTCAAAATCAATGAGCATACTAGCACTTAGATATTAAACACCTAAGAGATGCTTCAGTTGGGTACCTCTTAGTTGGAATTATGGAAGTGTATGAAATGGTTTTCTATTGTTCCTTTTCTGGAATTACACATTTGTATGACACCTTTTGGAGGCTATATAAATAGTTTGGGGAATGCTTTCTTTATTTTATTACTGAAACTAATCTCATCCATAAAAGCCTCACCAAAGCGTGAATGATGATACTGGTATACTACAATATGATTTGCATATTCTACTCGATTATCAACGTTGGTTGTAGGGAACAAGTCCGTGGAAAGCAAACATATATCTGATACCTGATGTTACTATCAAAGTTTAATATTCTATTTTTTATATCTAATTTTAGTGAGAGAACACTATGTCATAGGAATCCCTTAACACCGAAATATTTATTTTACCTGTATGTGTGCATTGTTGATTTGTTCTTTCTACTACCTGCTATGTTCTATGCAGTTTCTAATACCTTTGTGTTTCACCCAAATTTCAGCTATCAGAGACGACGGGAAATTGTGACCCTTTATGCTCCGTTGATGAAGTTAGCTCGCAGTATTTTGAAGCTAATTACAAGCCAAAAAATGATCTTGTTAAAGCTTTAGCTATCCTTGCAACATCTTTGGCCGGGGCAGCTGCGATAAACCATTCTTGGGTTGCTGCTAACCAGGTCCATAGATTCGCAGTATTTTTTGGGTCAAAATTTCCTTTTTTTACCAGTTTAACTCTGTAGTTTCTTCATCCTAGAAGTAGCATGTCTAGATATATCTCCTTATGTCAGTAGTTGTGGATGTGGTGGTGATGATTCTTGAGAACATGGTTGAAATATTTCCTTTTACAGGACATTGCAATGGTGCTAGTATTTGCACTTGGCTATGCAGGTATCATTTTTGAGGAATCACTAGCATTTAACAAAAGCGGAGTTGGGTTATTGATGGCTGTTTGCCTATGGGTTGTCAGAAGCATTGGGGTAAGCTATAATTTATGGAGCCACCTTTGAGACTTGAACAACTCTTTTGAGATTCAATTTATCAATCATCTCTCTCGAAATCAATTTAAGATTTGGCTCAGTTGGACTGTCTTGATAACGGTTGATATGTACATACATCCTTAGATACTTTAAATAGAGAGCAACTTACTCAATATGTTTATTTCTTAGTTTATCTTGTTAATAAAAAGTTATGAACCTCCCTAATAATTCTTCGTGTTTGGAACACCATAATCTTAACACGAGGATGATTTGCATTTTCTTTCCATGGTATTCATTAGCTAATATTTATTGCCCTTTTTTGTTTTTCATATGATTTAGGCTCCCTCGACCGATGTAGCTGTTCAAGAGTTGAGTCAGACTACTGTTGAAGTTAGTGAAATAGTATTTTTCTTGCTTGGTGCAATGACCATTGTGGAGATTGTTGATTCACATCAAGGTTTTAAGCTGGTGACTGACAATATATCTACAAGAAATCCTAGAACTCTTCTCTGGGTGGTGAGTCTTTCTTACTCTTATGTTTTGCTCCTTGAAGTTTGTATTGCATTGGATAGTTCTTACATTGTAATTCTCAATGTGCTACTACCACGAATCAACAAACAGATAAGAGTTTTCAGTGATAAACCATGGAGAGTTAGTACCAAAGTGTACTAGAGCCACTTCTTTTGAGTTTATAATAGACCTTTGTTTGTCCAGAGTCCAGACTAGATAGATATTTTAAACTTATGATAAACTTATATTTAGTGCTCGCAAAAAGGAACTTACATTTAGTGACCTATGACAATAGATAAAATACACCCTTCGTACTGCACGTTATTCTACTTTGAAGGTATCTGTCTTTTACCTTGAACTGAATAATTCTCCACCCTGTTAATTCAATCCAGAGAAAACCTTAAAACTTCCATAAAAGAAATCTTCCACCTGTCTCTTTTTGCTAGTGTTGCACAGTTCTCTTTGAGATTACTTGTTCTCTTACCATCTGTCGACCTTACAAACTAAGGCTTCTCTAATGCCAGTGACTCAGCAGATTTATTGTTGATATTTGTTTGTGTAATCTTATCTGCCGTCACGCTGTACCTAGTCTCTAGTCCAGGTAATTTTAGTTGAGAAACTCTACCATCTTCAGTACTAAGAATCCGTAGGTCGGCTGTCTCATGACCACCATCCAAGAGGATGTGCATTTGTGGGCCATACTGGCATTAGGGAGTTTCGCTTGATATTACCCGCATGGTGTAATGGAGTGGCGTTATGGTGTAGCCTTCTCATAGTCATGCAAGTAATCTACCTGCTTATCAATGCGTCGAGATGCAGGCTTTGTGTTTCCCTGAAAAGAACTGATCTATATGTTCATTACGATAGAAAGGTTTTAGAATGCCAGGATAGGCTGCTGTAACAGGACGACTGGGAGAGGGTTACAACAAATGGATGGATAACGGACACAACCTTGAAGCCCTTTACATTGGGCAGTGCACCATCCTTTAAGCTCCCCTTACTCGCAGATTAGGAAGGCCAACTGAACTGCGATAACAAAGCGATTCCTTCTTGGTGGAGATTTTAGGGTACCCTAAGTCAGTTCGAATCTGACGAGTCGCAACCATCTTATTTGAAAGCTCATCGAGCGAGGTTCCATAAGCTTTGGTAGATGCGTCGAAGGTGAGCTATACTGTTGAACTTCTTTCTAAAGCTGGCAAATGATGGGCATGACCAAGCCATAGAAGCCTTGCCTGCTGAGCCTGTACAGTACTTCTCCAGAGTCTCCCACTAATCTTCCAGCTCCACATAGACCCAACCCAAGTTGGAGCAAGTTAAAAGAAATATCGAGTTGCACTAAAAAAAATAGCTTAGAGTTGCCCATGGCATCTAGATAGCCCACGGAAGGGACTGCACCTGGAAAGAGAAACAATAGACAGAACTAGCAGAGTACTTCCCTGACATTTCCAAGTCCATGAATCTACTGCATCCAGGAGGAGAGTGATATATCTGTTTGCATCCTCAATATCCAAAAGAACTGAGTGAATGTGGTAATATTCAGAGGATTCCTGATGTCTGTGATCCATTCATCCTCAGGGAAGGCTTTAGTCACCATTCGCTTGCGGTGGATGGATAGTGGGATGACCTTGTAGAGATTGGGGACAAGGGATTGGATAGAGCAACCATTGATCGGTCCAGAAATGGCTACAAGTCCTGCTGCTGATCTGGACATTGGCTTCATTTCATCTCTTTTTGGATCTGTCTTTGGTGAATAAAAGAATGCCGTTGCTCGACTAGTCACTGATTCACCGTGTAACCTTACAATACTAACCTTTTATTTCAGAGCCATTCATTATCATGCTTTATTTTTTGACAAATTTTTTCGAATTTCAGATTGGCTTTGTAACCTTTTTTATGAGTTCTGTACTCGACAACTTGACTTCGACTATTGTCATGGTGTCATTGCTCCGGAAACTAGTACCTCCATCAGAGTACAGAAAGTATGACCTCTATTATCTCAACTGTTACCTTTGTATATAATTTGGCAACTGTTCTGCTCTTATGCCATCATAGTTTCTGTCAATGATCTTATCCTTGTAATCTCCTTATTTTCATTCTTTCCTTACTCTCTACAGTGTACACAGTAACAAAATCTGGTTTTTAATCATCCCCGTATCGTATTTCTACCATTCTTTTCATTAAAACATATCTGGTTCAGTGCTATACTTTCTCACACTCAAATTAGGCTCCGTAACTTTACCATTGTATGAATTTTTTAAAATTTCCATAGGCCCGTATGTTACTTTCTTAGACCTATTATTGACGTATCAAAGGTTAATTTTCTCACCGAATTTTGCTTAAGCTGTGGTGATTAAATGTTTTATTGTAGAAATGCTTTCTTACTATCAAGATGATCTCAAGTTGAAATGTGGGGTTTTATTGCAGTTGAGTGGTTGGTCCAACAAAATTTGAGTTCTGGAGAACTTTCTTGCATACTTTAAAAAGAAATTATGGGGTAAGCCTCCACAGTATTAATAGGAATCAAAATTTTTACTGCACATAGCACCAAGAAAGGGTTAAATAAATAGGAAATTTATGTAGTGCCAATTACCCTTCTGGCACGAAAGAGTAAAGCATGCTAGTTTTGGCATCAAATCTCCCACGAAATTTTATAAAGGTTGTTCTAATGTATGACCATATGAAATTTGAAAGTTGAACTAAAATAATAATTTCTTTATAATTAAAAGGAAAAATAGAAGGGAAATGTTATTAGCTGTACAAACTTCAAACACTCCACTTTTATCTCTTGATGGTGGTATGTTGGTTCATTAGCTTCTCAGCTTGTTTGAAGAACTGTTGATTTGAAGCCAACTTTTTTTGAAGAATCGTTTGAGGCAACTTTGTGTAGCTTGACACTTTCTCCAAGTGGTATGTTAGCACTTGATATTTTTCGAAAATTAGGATCGAGTTAGAGATGAACACGACATCGTAAATTAGATCCCATTTTATCTCAATAGGCTGCTCTACGGAACTTTTTCTCCTTCAATCCATCAATAAAATGGTTTGAAGGAGTGTTTGGCATCTTTAGTAATCATTGGCTTATTTGGACAGATTGTTAGGTGCTGTCGTTGTAATAGCAGCTAATGCTGGAGGTGCATGGACACCAATTGGTGATGTGACAACCACTATGTTGTGGATCCATGGTCAGATAACGACTTTAAAGATAATGCAGGTCAGATTTGCACATTATCCTTGTATTTTTGTGGTATGCTTATGAATGCATTTCCTTCATGTTAGAGCTCTCTAAAATGTTCATCGAGTTTGTGACCTGCCATGCTATAACTTTCTACCTTACTGAACACTGCTGATCAAGACTTTAGAACTTACTATGATTATTTCAGACATCCTATAGAATATATGTCCGTAAGGGTAAACCTTCTAAAGGTTGATTAACTTAAACTGCACCGAAGGAGAACATCTGAACATGTCTCTTGAGAGATATAACTACAAGATAAGACACAAAATTTATCTCTTTTTCTTCAAAGGCACTTATATTTCTACATTTTGTATCACATTCCTTTACGAGTGCTGTTTCTTTTTACCTATTATAAAATTTTAGTCAATACTGCTGATTGCTCTTAGAAATAAGTAATAGTGCAAATTTTAGGTGAATTGCTTAAATCAATATACTAACTCTAAGGAAGATGGTTCCAAATCTAAATTTTCTGTAGTATTGGGATTTTCCCACCACAAAGAAGACATTTTACTGAGTGACCCTCATGATCGTTTACGAGCAGTCAATCATTTTCTGAATTTTTGTGTGTTTGTTTATTTTTCTGCATGCCGCTTCAGCAAAGTGCTGAACTGCTTGGCTTATGTCTGACAGGGCTTGTTTGTCCCTTCGGTAGTTTCATTGATGGTCCCACTGGCCCTGATGTCCTTCACCAGGTTTTTAACAAAGGACCACTTCTGATAATGACATTAAACAATATACTCGTGATGCCTGATGGAATAATTTGTATATGTTCCTTGTAGTGAAGCAAATGGATCATCTCAGACATCTTCTAGTTTGCTGTCATCGGAGCAGATGGCCCCTCGAGGACAACTTGTATTTGCTGTTGGACTTGGAGCCCTATTGTTTGTTCCAGTGTTCAAATCTCTCACTGGATTGCCACCTTTCATGGGGATGCTCCTTGGTCTTGGGATTCTCTGGATTCTGACAGACGCGATACATTATGGAGAATCTGGAAGGCAGCGATTGAAAGTTCCACAGGCGCTTTCACGGATTGATACTCAAGGAATTCTATTCTTCTTAGGTATTCTGTTGTCTGTTGGCAGGTAACCACCCCACCACCACATGTAGAAAAGCTCTGGGATCTTAAATTAGCGTAGCTAAAATCAGGTGGTGCTAGTGTTGGCCTAAAGATATTAGGAGGCATTTTACCTACTCCCTCCGATCCATAATAATTGTCGTGGTTATCTAGTCTTCACTCTAAGATTGATACACCTAAAGAAGATGTGGAAGGTAGTCGTAGTCTTTCACTGACTGGCGACCTAGCAGTGTGAGGTTCTCCTGAGGGTCAAAAGCATCAGAGGCCCTGTGACTGTGAGAGGAAAGAGCCTCTGGTGTCCGAGCTTCAAGAGCCCCCAATAGGCTTAGCAAGATAGCTAGTCTCGGATATCCTATATGAAATTACAGTCAGATTCGCTAAAAAACCTGGATAGCCGAATACGGTCAAATATTGCTCTCTTGTAGTCTAAATTTCGGAGTTGGGATCCTATGTATCGGGTGGACAGATGAGCGGAAAATATCCGTTCCATTTTCACCCTTAAGCAGGAGAAACGACAGGTGTAATAGCTAAGTAAACAGGGCACCACAAACAGCCAAAACCGAAGAACAGCACCAAGAAGATGAGTCTCCTTGGTATGAACAACTGCAAGGGCCTCCATCAGAGTCACTTCTGCGTGCCAAATCCGCTTAATTTTTCTATTTTCATCGCAAAATTCCTGTAATCATGAAGGATTTGGTTTAGGTGACATCATATGGTTCTAGCTCTAGCGCCGCCAGTGGAGAATGGCAGGCCAGCAGCTGCCACAAATCTGCTTAAACTCAGCCAGAGGACCTCTCAATCTGATGCCACACTGTGGACAGCTGCGCATTGGACTTGTTGGCAGTGGCATCTCCCTGTTGCAGCGGCGACTCCTGATGCATGGGAACAAGGTACAAAGAACTGCCAGCTGGCTCGCAACGGTTGTGATTTGTGAAGATGTGACCGCATCAACTTGCCAAAGAAAACCGAGTATGGAAACACTCCACAGCATCCTCTATCTGAAAACTGGTTTTAGTAGCCTCCTCACCGGGGCTTGGGTTCAGCAGGCGGATATGGCGGATCACTGGTGAGAAACTCCAAAAGATGGCGACTCTGCATATAAATACGCAAGTGCAGACTCCATTCTCAATATTTGAGATCATCAAAGTTCACCATGCAGCGAACAACAGAACGGTGCCAGAGTAAGAACCAGAAGATGACGACTCTTCCTTTTCCTGAGCCTAAACCGCTGGCTGCTTGTGAGACAATGGCTGCTGCAGCGAGTAACACTGGCGGCAGCTGGCAGCACATGCGCCCTCAGAAAAAGGAAGCAGCGTGGCCACACTAGAGGCGAGTGTTTGGGCAGCAGCCCAGGGAGGAAGATAGTGTCTCAAGGATGATGGCGACTAGGCAACGTCATAATGAGGCTGGTAAAGACCCACTGAGGCCACAGGAAGAACCACCATGGCAGCAACTATTAATCTGAACGAAGAGGACAGCAAGCGGCAAGATGCGTGGTGGGGTGTTGGTGTGCGAGTGCAGGCGCACGAGGGGTGGAGTCCCCGTGGCGATAGAGGCGGTAGGGACGGTGGGAGACGATCTAGTGTTTTGGGCAAGCGCTAAGCTCTAAGCATGCTTCAAGCCTACCATACGGTGTTATGATTATTCATTATACGGCTATTCGGCCAATATATTACATACACGCACTGGTTTGTCATATCTGTAGGACATCTGTTGTGCAACTGGAAAATACACGGCTAATTTATATACATCTTACCTGCAAAAAAATAATTTATATACATCTGACAGCTCTAACTCTCAGTTTGGTGCTATAAACTTGGTTACCCTGTTATGGAGCGTGTTCTACTTTTTACAGTCTAATCCTTTGCCAAGTAGATAGTCTTAATTTTCTAATTGTTGGTTTTGTTCTGCCTGTCTCTTGGCACTAGCTTGGAATCTGCAGGAATTTTGAGGCAGTTAGCGAACTATCTTGATGCCAATGTTCCAAATGCCGACCTCATTGCAACTATCATTGGTGTAGCATCAGCAATTATAGACAATGTTCCACTTGTTGCTGCAACCATGGGGATGTATGACCTGACTTCATTTCCTCAAGATTCAGATTTCTGGCAGCTTGTTGCGTTCTGTGCTGGTACGGGTGGTTCAATGCTTATCATTGGCTCTGCAGCAGGAGTGGCATTTATGGGAATGGAAAAGGTGGATTTCTTTTGGTACTTCCGCAAGGTAAACTTCTTTCTCATTCAACTCTTAAAGTGAGATGTGAAACAGCATAATAACAATTAACACAATCTGTTACAGGAAAAGAAACCTCATATTATATGATGTTAGCAAGGTGTATTGAGTGCATTCTGATATTTCATTGCCATACTTTTGAATAAAATCACATTTCTGATATTATTTACTGCTGTAGCTTTCATAGAATTGAGAGCAGAAGTTATATTTTGGACTGCAGCTTAGCTTAGAGTTTTTTCTTTGGTATGGCATTTTAAGAAAAATGCTTCCGGTTCTTCAAATGTATTTTAATTAATTTGTGTAAAGCTGTGCTTATTATAGTTCTCTAGAGATGTAGGTTTTGAACCAAAGTTCTGTTTGTTTGTCTACAGCATAGTTCAGCGACGCAAGCTTTGCGTTTTCTCGGAAAATAAAACATAGTTCAGCGGTTGATGCGTGGCCTGCTCATTGTCCTCGATGTAGAAGTAGGTCAATTAATGTTGAAGGACAAGTAGAGTCCCCATGTCCCCTTGATGACCTCAGGCTCAGTTCGGGTTGCTACACTGTTTATTATCATGATCCCCACCTGTTTAAGGGTTACCAATCCACCAAAAAGCAAGGAATCCACGCTTTTCATCTCACTGTTTTAGTATGAGGTTTAGTAAAAGGACAAGAGTTGATGTCTTCGAGACAGGTGAGATTTGGATGATGATCGAATGCGAGTTCTTGTCTTAGGGTTCAAATGTTACATTTCAGAAGGAGTCTTTTCGAATCGTCACCATGGGAAACAAAGTTTTCCACCAGAGTTCAAAACCTAGTACCCTTGACTGTTTGATGTAGACAATAGATCGAAGGCAACTAAATAATGCAGGGCCTGCATAATACACTACATACGACATTGCAAGCGACGCGTGTCCAATACTACAATGGTTTATGCATATGTGAGTTAAAATCGGTCGCTGACATGATACTTGTTGCGTTTGCAGGTGAGTGGTTTTGCCCTTGCAGGTTATGTAGCCGGTATCATCACTTATCTAGCTGCTCAAAATATCCCTCTATCTCTACCCACTTCACTGGCAGAGATCCCGTTTATCACGGGTTCATGAAAGGTTGACCGTGATGGTCCTGTAAGAAAGAGACCTTACTGTAGATTGGAGATGAACACACCCTAATATTGTGGACCAAACCTTATGCAAGCGTCGGCATAATGTGTTGGCAAAGAGAGGACATTTGCAAACTTGGCTCCTCATAAATACACGGGCTGAAATGGTCGAGAATAAACCGTGCCCTGAGCGCCCATTGCTCCAGATTTTGTGTACTAGTAGAATTGAAAGGCTCGGGATGCATATGCATTAAGAAGTTTGTGGCAGGCTAGGGCAGAATGATGATTATGTAAATTAAGTCGCTAGTTGTCCATACCAAGGACAAACGCATTGGCCCCAAAACTCCTAATATCGGAGCTATCTAGTTGTAACGACCAGGTTTTCTGGTAGAAGTATCATGTATGCTTTTGGAAAGAGGGGAGGTGATCTGTACCCTCTGAAGACACAACAATACGATCCTGAAATTTTATCACTCGGTATGACTACCTGGTACAACAGTATGATCCTGTGTTTGATCCCCGAACATGTATGTATTCGCAACCTGGTCCGCCCTGCTTGTAGGAAAAATTTATTAGTCTAGTTCAAATTTTTTCATCAAAATTTCTATAGTTTGAACTAAATTTTGTTTTTGTGGGCTCTCGCGGGTTGCCGCTTCGCAATCCTAGATGTAGGTACTCTGTATTTTCGTTTCAAGTGGATTCCACCTTTTTTGTGCATTTCTGACACGTATTACCCCACTTACTCCACTTACTGAAACTTCAACCAAATGTCACGTCTAGGATAACTCTGACAATGGTTTTACCCTAGTTTAGCATTTTGCTTGTTTTGGTCAAATAGGATTGACATGTTATCGTCGACCGATAAAATGTGTAAACATCAGAGGGCTTCATTGACAAGACTTCTCTTATCCATCTGTCTCATTCCTCCTCATTGTCATGATATTTTGGAACCCTGATCATCACCTCACAATTATAGTTTTAAAACCGGACCGGTTGGTGGTTTAACCAGAAAAAACCTGAACCGATGATCTTACTGGTCCAAATAGCAAAAAATCAGGAAAAATAAGAAGTTGCAAAAGGAATCGAACTCAATACCTTATCCTAGATAGAAATTGTAGCACATAAGGCCCAATACCACTTGAACACACCATGTTTTGTGATTTCATATTGAAATATACCTTAATATATATTTTATTGTCATTTTGTCCTGATTTTTGCTTAAATTTTAATTAAAAGGATCTGTTTTTTGTCGCCATCGAACTGAATGAACCACTAGCCCGACCAGTAAAAAATCTGAATCGATGGCCTCACCGGTTCGATCACCAGTCCGCTTTTTTAAACTATGCTCACAACTTGCTCTACAGAGGTAATTGGTGGCACAAATAAGGATGGCAATTGGGGCAGGTTTAGACGGGCAGACTAAAACCATATCCAAATCCAGATCATCAGCCTCACTCTAGCCCGTCCACTAAGGAATCAATGAGCCTGCATATTGCCCCAAATCTAAACCCAGCGGATACTCGGGTATCCATGGATATACATGTTTTATAGCAACACAGTATAAAATCATTTTAGTAGCGGTTCTGCATGAACGGAAGGGCTGAATATGACTGGGGTGTGGTCGTGCGGGTTGCCCCGTGCAAATTGTGTTAGGGTTAACAAGTTAGATTTAGGTGGGCCTTTCGAGGTAGGGAAGGGGAGGTTAGAGCATCTCCAGCAGAGGCGCCAAATAGCGCAGCGCTAAAATAACCGCCGTTTTGGTGCGCCAGCGCGCCTACGTGCCCCTCCAGCAGGCGCGGGCGCTGTAAATTTTCACGCGTTGAGGGTTTTGCGCTATCCGGAGAGCAATATATGGCGCACCGGTTGAAGCGCGCGCTATCTCACTCCACGAGCGCGCGCCACCAATCGCTAGGCGCCAGCGCTCGAAAACTTCCCCTCAACCATATCCTCTCCTCGCGCGCCCCACCAACCACCACGCGCCAGCGCCAGTGCCGTCATGCCGCCTCGCCGCCGCAGCGCCTCCGGTTTCCGAGGTGTGCGCGCACGCCCCAATGGAACCTTCTACGCGGAGATCTGCGCCGGCGGCTACCGGTTCACGCTCGGCACGTACGAGCGGCCGGAGGTGGCCGCCCGCTCGCTGCAGGAGGCCGAATTCCTCGCGCCCACGCCCGTCCTCATCACCGACGAGAAGCGCCGTCGCCACCGGCTGACGCAACGACGCCTCCTCATCGCTGAGCGCGACGAGGCGGCTATGGAAGCGTGGTGGCGCGAGTTTCCGCAAGGTGTCCTAGACGAGGTAGCCTTCTATGTGTAGAAGCGGGAGGAGAGGAGGGCGGCGCGCGAGGACTGCCGACGTCGCAAGGCGTTCATCAACGCAGTGATGGCTGGCCTGGACACCCTTCCGGACGACGATCCGAGGTGGGAGGACTACTGGACGGCCTCCGACGACACCACCTCAGAGGAGGATTAGTAGATTAGGTTTATTTTTCATGTAGTTCATGTAGAACTCGTGGTCTGTTTTAATTTATGTTCGTTCAAAATAATTTTAGTCCATTTTCTAGATCTATTTGTGTGTGCAAAATTGTGCGTGCGCAGTTTTGGGCGCTGGAAAATCGCGTGCCTAGCAAGGGCTGCTTCGGCGCTCTAGTTTATAGCGCTAGTTTGCCGCCTCCGGCGAAGGGCGCACAGGCTCCGTGTGCTGCATCTGAATAGAGCGCGCGCTATCGGCGTTTTACAACGCGAAGATATCGCACCTCTGCTGGAGATGCTCTTATGCTTTTAAGTGAGTCTGTCACATCTAATGGGCCAAAAGACTCTGTTTATGCCCACCCCATGAGTTAGCGGTATCCACCCCACGAAATCTGTAGACGTAATTGCCCTTCATGCCCTTTCCCAAACGGGTTGGATATCCGTGATACCCGAATTCGTGGATAAAATTGCCATCCTTAGACACAGATGCCTGACTAGGGGTAATTTTTTTTTTGGAATTCACTCTTTCGTCTCAAATCGAACACGGAATATCCATTTATAATCACTTGTTCTTAATTGGTGAGGTGGCATATATGGGCACCGTACCATTTGAGTCAAGTCAAATGTTATGAACCAAGTTACAGCTTGTGGGTGGGTCGTGGGCCGGGGACATAATACTGCCCGGAAGCAGGATTAGCACTGCTGTATGCCTGCATCTGATCTTGTGGCTACAAGTTCCCAAATGACTTCCTTGTTACTCTGGGACCGTCCTACTCCTATACTACGTGCTGCCATCGTATCGTATCGTATCGTATGCAGGCGAGGCGAGGCAAGGCGAATCCAAGCGCCTGGCAACCTAGGCAGCAGTGTCAAACTCACATGAAAAACAGGGAGGCACCTAGGCAGGCTGGCAGTAACACTGCTGTAACAGGATGAAGGCGACACCGCTAGATTATCGCTCACATGTGATGCCGCTGCTGCAGGCTGCAGCTTTACGCGTCTGCTAGGTAGGTAGCTCTGCTATGCCTGCCCTCGTGAAATGTTATCTCTGCTCGTATCTTAATTTGTCACGAAACTATGTCGTCGTGGACAGACCTGATAAGAAATGCGTGGGGTGGGAACCAAACGGTAACGACCGCTGGTTATGTTCGTGTAAAATTAAGAAAGGCATTGCATGTGCGCCGTAGTGCTTCGTGTAGAGCCAAAGCGAGAAAGATTCTTGTGGCCCTATGTGGCATGTACCGTACGTGCGCCTTTTCCTCGGTAACTCGTGACTCACTTGTCCCTCTCGCTGCAGGCCTGCAGCCACCGTACCGAGCGACACGGACCCTTTCCATCCGCGCATATATTAGTAGAGCATCTCTACTGGCGTCCTCAAACTCATAGACGGCAGTTGCTTCGATGGCTATCTAACCTATCGGCGGTTTGGGAAGGCCGCCCCACACCGACGTCTTCGAAAGATCGCATCCAACAATCAAGATTCAAACACATATTTAGTTTTAGAAAGTTTTATTCAAATTTAGGTAAGTTTACATAGTTTGAACGGAATTTAAACTAAAACAAACTAAATAGACTACTATTGGCAGCAACGAAGCTAGGGTTTGCGCCACATTCGCTACTCGTCCTCGTCATCGGAGGTGGCGTTCATCCACTCCGGCATTGGCCAGGGAAAAGGCCAGTGCTACCAGTGATGGACAAGCTGGTGTTGGATGGGCGGCGTTCCAGGCGGAGGCGGATGAGATTTCCCTCCACACACGCGCACAAGGCATCGAACATGCCCTCCCAAAGCGCCCCTCCTCGAGGCGCACCTGCTCCTGGGACTGCGCAATGGCGAGGCAGAGCGCCTCCTCCTCGTCGAGGCATGAGGGGCACCTTGTCCTCGTGCTTGACCTCTGCCATGTAAGCGAGAATGGCCTCCTAGTCGACGGTGTCATCCCATACCTCCTCGTCGGGGATGTCCTCGCCGCTGAACATCTCCCATCATCCACCTTGACCTCCGGTTCCGGCTCCGATGATAGGAATGGAAGATGATGTCGCGAGCCCCGTGTGGCGGCTGCGCGCATGGAGGCAGCTAGGTGCGTGGCACCGACGAACGATGGAAAAAAGTCCATGAAGCATGATCTGCGGTGGAGATGGCTCCCTCCTCAGGGACGCACCAAAGAAAGCCTGTCGGCGCGGCACCGAACGACGGGACCTAAGGTAGCAGCCATGCTCAGCGAGGATGGCATCGACATCGACGCCATCCCAGTAGGCATGCCGCCCGTCGCGGTTCCATGATCTGCCGTAGGGGACAGCGTGCCGGGCCACCGCCTCGTCGGGCTCCTAGTTGAGGACTGCCTACCACCAGCCAACGTTGGCCCAAGTTGTATCTCCCTGCTGCTCCGGTGGCATCAGGGAGTTGTGGTACTGAATCACCTCGTCGAGGTCGGCATCGCGCGACATGGGCGGAATGGCATGGCACCATTGCTGATGCTCCACCTAGACAGGAGGCACCAGTTTAGCGGCACAAGTAGATTGTTCTTGGCCATGATCGTCGCCTCATCCACGGTGAGGTTGCGCGCACAGTCCACCGCGCGCTTGCCGCCACCGCTCCTGCTGCCGCTGCTGCCGTCCTCGTGGTTGTTGCGGTCCATGGAGGAAAGTGGAGGGTGGCAGGGCTTTCACCGGTGAGAGGTGTATGAAATGGGGTGAACGAAACGGAGATGTGTGCACAACTTTTTTATTGGAGCCGAGGGGAGTAGGACGAACAGCCACCGATGCCATTAACTCTGGCTCGTTGAGAGACGAGCCATCAGGCGTCGCTGAATGTGCGCTTGGCGTCTGAAACCGACGCGCTAGCGAGGGCGTGTACGGGTGCGCCGCAAGCATCATTAATTTCGTTGACTGCCGGTTTTAGTGGCTGACAAGCGGGCCTAGCACGATCAAGTCGATGTGACGCACGCTGCCGACACCCCTAGCCCGACCCCTGCATTACCGAGGACGTCAAGAGCGTGCTAAACAGATTGGTCATCCAATCTACCGGTAATGGTTGGGCGCGTCGGTATGAGCCGTTTTTAGGCCACCGACACCCAAAGCCCGTTGGGCCAGGGTTGGGGGCGCGTGTGGAGATGCTCTTATACGAACGAAGGACATATATATTGGAATGCCATGACCAACTCTGCTTCTGCAGCCAGCTGGAAGGCTGCACTATCTCGTCTCTAGCTGTCGGATTAGTTGTCGTTTTTTGTATATTCGCCATTTTTAGCTTTAAAAAAAATGGCACACAAGCAAATCCTCACGAATGCGTAACACTAACCACTATAAAAGCACATGCTATCTCTATAAGCACCTCTATTCAAAATTAACGAAGTCACCACATACGTTCTCGCTGTCGACTGGAACGTCGTCCCTCACTGAAAAAATATTCCATCTTATGAGACATCAAAGCGTAACCCAAGGTTAATCCATGGAGATACCACTATCTTCCTAACCATACAATCACAGGTTGGTTCTCCCGTCATTTGTTTAGCCATGTGACTGTGTGAGTAGTGCAAACGATTAAAAAACCGTTTGGTAACTAATTGAGATATGTTGTCTTTCAAGCAGCTGTAAAAATATGTTCATCGTCTCTAAGAAAATCTTCAGCCGCATCCCCAAACCGTGTCAGACAACCGCGTTGGAACGGCCATGTAGATATTACACATCTCACTAGCCAAACTTTCATAAGCCCAAAAGAAGGGGAATAACAATTTCTAGAAGCTTATTCATACCGAAATCGATAAGTTTGCTTCTACTTAAACATAAACCCAAAAGAATGAGGTCTTAGTCACCGAAATCGATAAGTTTGCTTCTACGTAAACATAAACCCAAAAGAATGAGGTCTTAGTCATTTTTAGCACATATCTTGATAAAACTAGTCAACTAAAATGGCATGTTTTGTACTTCAGATAAGCCAAACCAAATGACATAACTAGGAGGAGGCATAACTGGCCGAGTGAGTTTTTCTAAAGGTCCAAAAGTACTTGATTAAAACAGAGAGCTCAGGATTATACATGGAGAAGATCCCAGACCGGATGACTGGCCCACCCCAAAACCTAGCTACGCAGGAGCACGTTGCAGGTACTTCTCGTTGGCTCCTGCTTTCTGGTGCAATGTGCTAATGTTCACGACGACAAAATCAAAGCCTAACTCTTTTCCCCCGTGAGCACGGAGCAGTGTAGCGCCATGCTTGCGCCTGTGTATTCTATCCGCTCCATAACAACGCCCGGAGCCAGCTCCGCTTTTGCCTCTCACATGTGCAGATGTGCTGCTGCGCCACTCATCTGCCGTCCGGTGCCCATGTGTTGACATGTAGTCGTGTAGGGGGCTTTGCGCGAGTTCACGAGCCCACAGACTTGCATGTAATTAGTTTGATTAGTAAAATCTGTAAGCCACTTACCGAGATATGAATGAATATCGATCAAACCAATTTTTCTGACTTGCTCCGTTATGGAGGCGGGTAAATCCCATGTGTCAGGGTGCGCGCATGTTTATGTTGACTAGCTGCCTTTAGGATGCCCGTCATCTTACTATACTTTACATACCCTAACCATGAGACTAATTTCGGCGGAGATGGCGGATGTGGCTTTGGTGTTCCTCTTTCTCCTTCTCTCCGCGGCTCCAAGCAATGTCTAGCAAGGTGAATAGGGAGTTAGACCGACAAGGTTGGCGCCTGATTCCGCATCCCGCGCCAGATTCTGGGGCTCTGCGCCGGAGCATTGAAGCAGCGGGGAACCTACGGGAGCCAGGAGGTGAGCCAGAAGTCTTGTAACCAGGTGCTTTCGAGCAGCTTGGTGAAGAGAAGAGCTAGCCCAGCAGTGGTGTCTTCGGCGTCGATGGGTGAACGTCACACCAAGATCTCGAAGACTGGCGTGAGCTCTAGGCAGAAATCTATCATCACCGAGAGCAGTAAGAGGTGATTTTTTCTTATCTGTACATTCTTCGTACCAGTAGCTAATTTACTAAAAAAAGTACAGAATGAACTGAAAGTTCTTATTTATTCTCAAATATTTGGACTAGAGTCGATTCACCGGACCTATATGAGATCACTGTAAAAGTTCAACTAGATTTTGGATTGGAGATGAATTTGTCCATGCATGATGTGATAAAACTTGTGAGTTGCAAAGAGATCATGCCTGTTTCACACCTGATTGACATGCTTCGTGCTAGGATTGCTTAGGGATCCAAGCAGAGGCCAAAATAAGTGTGGTTGAATAAGAGTGGGATGTATGCACAAACTGAGCTCTCCCGTGAACTTCAGCAGGTTTGGGATAAATATTCAGATAAACGTCAGTTGGAAATGTTTGCTATGGTTGATTAAATGGATACACCAGATTCAGATCTTGTTGCCAGAAGTACTGTTGTTGTAGTTTATGAACCAGGTTCTGCTAATCGAACCATGTACCATATTGTTTTAATGTGGATCCATACAGAGCAATACTTGATGTTGGCGCAATATGTTGGTCAATTTCAAAGACATGACTATTGAAAAGATTAGAGAGAGGATCGCTGAATAGATAAGTTTGGACCCTAAGAAGATGGCATGACTACGATGGTGGCATTAAAAGAAGAGGAGTTCATTGAAATTGTTGATAATGAAGATCTGATGCAGATTCTTCGAAGAAGAAAACAAAATAAGACGGTGGTGTTCCAGGTTGAGATTTCTAATAGTTTTGAAGATGCTAATGCGGATGAGGAGTCCCATGGAGCGGAAGTACAGGACTAGGTGTCCGTTGATCAGATTCAATGATAATTGTAAACCAAGTCTTCTCCTTTAAGCCGAGGGCTTCCCCTGTAATTTTACATGAATTTTTATTGTAAGATGTACTATGTCATTATGCTTGTTGAGAGACAGTAAATGTAATATGTCTATTGAGCTGTTCTGTCAGTTGTCGAGACAGTCGGACATATTTTTCATTTAAATAATCTTTATTGTTAGCCATATGTACTGCGCAGTTTCACTTTTACACAACTTCAATTAGCAAGAGATAATCCATGCGTATTATATGTGTCAGTACTTAGCACATGTTCACTAGTCAGTATATATTTTGGTAAGAATCATCTGTGTGCAAAATATTGGTCAAGTAATGGAAATACACCTGCAATCAGTTTATAGTATGATTAATTTTCGGAGCACCAAAAAACTTATTTGGTAGGAGAAAGTACACATGTTAGTGACTTGCCACGATCAAATAAACATTGTAACATGGCAAATGAGCCACGTTAATGCATCACCAATGAATTATACCTGGGTGGGTCGAAATGCATCAGCACTTTCTAGCTATAAAATCATTTCTTAGTACGCGTTAATGTTTCTGTGATTAGCTTTTCATTCGAACTGTCTAGAAAAATATTCTTGGTCAAAGAATTAGAGATAACCGTTGCCTCACTCTCCACTCGCTCACTCACCACACCACTCTACCTCCCCTCGCCGTCACTCTCTCTCTTCCATTGGTCATCAATGCTACACGTCTGCATTAACATGCAATTCTAGGACAAGGGAGACGAGACAAGCAGTGGTAGCCTCGTATCCGAGTTCGATCCAACACAGTCCAAAGCGAGTTCTTCTTTTCCCTCGTCTAGGGTTAGGGATGGGGATTTGGAAATTCCTCGACTGAAGCTTGGCATGGTCGATTGCACATACGTTTGTTCGATTTCTTAGATTTGAGTTTTATTTTAGGTACAAGAGACCATCTATGACCCAGATTGGGAGGGTGTAGTGAGGGAGAGGCAGGAACTATGTGACCATGGTCTAAAATTGAGAAAATATGTGTCCTTCCAATGAACTGACATGGGTAGAAGGTCCTTTGGGTGCAATGGAGGTGTGTTTTTATTTGGAATCTCATGTTGTTTTGTTCATATACACGTCAGAAGATTAATTCTTGGTATATTTTTAGGCAGGACCAGTATGGGAAATAGTAAACTGGGTTGATAAGGAGTGACCTGGCACACCAAAAAATGTTTGATCTGGTTATTGGAGTTGTATGAGACTGAAAGAAATGCTACGATTTGTGATGCTTATGATGTGGCTGAAAAATATTACTCCCTCCGATCCATATTAAGTGTCACTGATTCGGATGTATCTACACATGTTTTATTACTAGATACATCCAATTCAGAGACATTTATTATGGATCAAAGAGAGTACAAACTTTCGAAAGAAAACAAAGAGCTTGTAAAAATAAACAAAAAATTGTTGGCAGCACTGAACAGCAAAAGCAATGAAAGCTAGTGGGAAACGATATCACATGCCACTCTTGTGGATACCAACAAGTTGTTAAAGTGGAAGGAAGAGAAGCAGAGGGATCAACTGAAGGAGGAGAAGAAGAAGGTTGAGTACTACATTGCAAATCTATGGGAGGAAGGACATGCAAACAAGGGCAAGCTTAAGAAATTGAGGGACATATTAGCTGGATAGGTTTGTGTTGTATTAGTATGGAGAGCAAACTATAATTAAGACTTGTGGTTGTCTGAAGCGGTAGCATGTTATCAGAATTAAGCCAAACTCGCTGCAAATCCTATCACAACTCATAGTTTAGATAGCTCAGTTTATAGTTGCAAAACACAAATATATAATTTAGTTCATTGGGTGCCCCAGTTCATTACAGGTAAGAAGAGGATAGCGTGCTAAATTATATGCCTAGCCTGACATAGGGCTGCTTGTTTTCCTTCTGAAGCTTTTCAGTGAGTAGGTTGTTTACAAGTATGTCCTCTTTGCCATTTACACACATCCTGAGGGAATTGACCATGTCCTGCTTCAGGTTGCTGTTGTTGATCCAGAGTTTGATATTCTTATTTGTTAGATTCAGATTTTCATGTGAGAGATCCTCGATCATCACTGTATGATACCTCCCTGAGGCGAGGCTCTCCTTCTGTGGTACATCCCAAACGGTGTTGTACCTTTTGAGTTGGTTGCACTTCTTAGTAAGGGTCTTCACAGCTGAGTGGAGCCGACCTAATTCCATTTCTTGGGTTTGTTTTTTCTCCCTATGGCTGGCTATCTGGACATTAAGCTAGTCCTCCACCTTTGCGTTGAGCTCTGGCTTCTTCTCATGTAACAAAGAAAATATGGTTTATTCAATGGACCGATTCACATTGGATTTTTCCATCGCAGAAACGTAGTGGCACAGTCCTATTTTTAACTAGAGCAACAATGGTAAATAAACTAAATATTTGTTAGAAACTGTATGTAGTAGCATAGATTCTTTCTCTAGTGGAGTAGCATATGTAATGGAACAACGACGGAAAATAGAGATAATTCAACTGCCAACTGCATAAGACAAACATGTAGTTCTTCCAACAGAGAACGATATATATTACAAAGGGACAGAGTTGAGATCGCTTCTCCCTACTTGGAATCAATCTTCCGTATATACTAATCGGTACGCCTTTAGCGATGCCTTTATCTACTTGTTCTCTTTTTTCACCGCCGCCTCCAGGACGACTATTCCTCGAAGCATGTCCTCCTTCATCCCTTTCACTACCTCAAGGCAATGGTCCTTGTCATTGTAGGCTTCGATCACCTCCCTTGTTTCGTACACACATACTTAAAGTTGTAGGGGTTCGCGTATGGAAACAATAAAATTTTACCCTACGCCCTTGAACCCCTGATGTTGTCAGGACCTATCTATTAGTAATGAAGTAATGGGAGGGGATTTTCGTGAACTTATCCTTGAAGACCGAAAAGAGTTGTCAACGCTCAGGAGAGCGTGGTTGATGTAGACGATCCGAAGCTGACCTCAAGGTTTTGTTGAAGTCCTCGCGCTCCTGCGGCTCCAAGGACTCCTAGTGCCCCAAGTGTGACACCTCGCGGGGAGTTACACACATCCGGTGCCTAGCGATGACTCCTGCTTCCCCGATCCAGCAACAGTTGCGGAAGTAGAGCTCCTGGATCCGAATCCTGCAACGCGACGGCGCTCCGCGGTGAAGATGTCTCTCGTTCGTGCAGTCCGAACTTGGGACCACAGTCACGGGAGAGAGATAGAAATATCAATTGGAGGTCTCGCCAAAAGTGAGGAAACTTTTATTGAATATTGTGTGTGTTTTCTGGTCAAAATACCCCCACTATATATAGGGGAAACGGGGGTACACCCTCCCTCAAAGTCCCGGGGTGCGACTAATCATGGAAGAGGGGTGAGGAGGCACGCCGGCCAGCCCCCACCATGAGCCCCACGTGGGGCAGGCCCACTAGGGCCGCCGGCCACCCCCTAGGCCCCTCCTAGGGGTGTGGTCCCCTCTTGGGCCTTTTCCCCTCTGGGATTTGGCCCATTAAGCCCTTTAACCATTAAATTGATTTCTCTTTTATTAAATAATTATGAATAAATGATTAAATCATTATTTAACATTCATTCACATATTATTCAATCTCCGTGGCTATGGAACACCTTCCACCTCCACTCCGGACATCCTCTGGACTTATCGAAACCCTTCCGATTTTCTCTCTTCTCTTCTTCGGTGATTCTACCGATCCTTTAAACACTCTCTAAGCATCATCAAGCCCTTAAGCATGATACCCCACGGTTCAGGAACACTCCAGACATGGTCAGGACACTCCCGGACCAATGATCGACAGAGGGACCTGGATGGCCATGTGACCCCTGTGCATTTCACAAAGATCTTTTGTCGTTTGAACCATGACTGTCGCGTCTTATTCCTTTTATCTCTCGATACTTGCATTGCCCGAGATCTGATCAATGACATCACCATGTCGTGTTCAATCTTGTTACCGAACAATGCTACTTGACTCATTTCGACAAGTGATATCACTGTGATCAAATCACACGCTGCGCAGCTATTGGATATAACTTCTCCGAGTGGGCCCTCGAGTATCTTTTCCGTCACGCAGATGGACAAATCCCGCTCTTGACATATATTGCCTCTACGGTTCCTCCGAATACATGAACACACCTTTATGATCACTGTATTACCAAGTGACGTTTGATGCTATCTAAGTATTCTCGGGAGACAGTGATTGATATAGTCTCACGGTCTAAGCAATAGTCTACAAGGTCTATTCTAATCATTGTAACTTGAACTTCGTGACATGATCGGGTCACGATGTTTAGGTTGGTTATTGGTTCATCATCTCATTCTCATAATGAGTTGACTCCATTTCCAACTGGCATAAATGCCACATGATCAGGAAACATTGATCATCTGTTGACCAATGAACCAGTGACTAGAGTTTCACTAGGAACCCCTGGTTGTTTATATGTCACACGTGTATTGATGTTTCCTTTCAATACAGTTATAGCACGATATAAAGCTTAATCATAAACTTTATGAAATATGATAATAGTCCTTATTACTATTTGTCTCTAGGGCATATTTCCAACAGTCTCCGACTTGCACTAGAGTACAAATAAGCTAGCTGCATTTGTTCTTAATCAATGGCACCATATATCCCAGTACCCTGAACATGCTTGCTCATGGAAGAGGTTGAGTCTTGGGTATGTACTTTAAATTTCCCAAATCCTTTGCAACTTACTAATGTCACCTTGATTTACATTAATACTTTATCATCACATGATAACATCTCTATTTATGCATTGTCGTTATGGTACAAGGCCGGTTTCCAGGAGCCTACAGTGACTTTAGATCAACCTCGAGGGATTTCTCATGGGCACTATGTCTTGGGACACATAATTCTATGTTAAAAGCAAACTAGCCCCACCATAACATTATACATCACCTTAGATGGTACCCTTATCTTTTATTATAAATGTAATCATCGAAACACTAGTGCACCCTATGCAACTTTTGATGTTTTCATTCACCTCGCTTCCTACTTGACTTTAGTCGGTATTACAGGAGTTTCCAACATATTCCCTTATGACATAACCCTTTATGCTTTAAGATATGCCATCCTTTATGGATTTGGAAAACATATCTACAGTTCTCTATTAGACATTGCAGACAAACTTAGCTCAATGTTCTGTGATTCAAACTTAATCACTTTTCAAACATTCCTTCTTGGATCATATATTATGTTAAGTTATCATCATGGTTTTCTAAGATAGAACCTATGTCTCAACATAGTGGATGATGATCATCCTTTTCTTTCTTTCAACCATCGATGTTAGACTTAATTCTATTCCTATTTTGAGTTATCAAGGACCAGTTCCTTAATTAACTTCTATTCCGAAACTCTTTTCAAAATCCTTTAAGGAATACTACATAATATTGTAATATACTTATTATCAACTTCTACTCCCTATAAATCTTTATTTATCAGTACTTGCACTTTTATTCTTAATGTGTCATGTACACACTTAAGAATCACTCTTTTAAGATCCCATTCAAAATATGTTCCCAACATATTTGAGTTCGAACTTATATTGCTCCCACTCAAAAATATGTCATTCACATATTGTTTTATGAAGACTTTCATAGCTCCCACTCAATTTCATGCAAATTGCATATCCACTCACTATTTTGAACGACTTCAAAATCCTTTGATCAAATATCAAACTTGTAGATTCACTATGAGACACTTGTACTTTACTAGTTTTAAATCCACCAAACTTTCAACACATTTGAATCAAATTCATTTGAATTTGTCCAATACCTTATTCATGAAAAATTGTGCTTTTTTTCATTCACCCCCTTTTCCACTATGGCTTTGCAGTCATTTGGGAAAATTCAAGTAACCCCTTTACTTGTAAGATTCAACAACGAATTGCTTTCTAATCTCAAGTGAATTTTGCCTCTAGGATTTCTCATAATTCTAGTTTACCATTATTTCCTTAGTAGTTCGTAGGTATGTCATATTCTGGTAATCATGACAAATGATTCACAAATGTCTCCATACAAGATATGGGCTGCATTTTGAATCATACTTTATGTAGTGAAAACACCAGTGGGAAAAACACAATGATCACTATCATTGATTCTTTCCTTTGTGAAGTGTATCGTTCAGGAACGCTTTCCATTGCGCTTCTCAACACTCTGATCTAGGGTTTTGAATCCTCATCATGTTTTTCACTATCTTCCATTTGCTCCATAATCGAGAAATACCACTAAATGTGAAACTTTCTCGAGAATGCACCAAAAACCCAAGCAATACTAGTTTTGCTTCTCTTTTGGTTTCAGCTATGGATTTCGTATTCAAAGTTTTCTAATGAACACTCTACATGGACTTATTCGCTATTGTTTTGGTTATATCGAATAACCCCAAAACTTCCACAACGATCCATACAATATATGGTGCTGATTTCATGAATTCAAATGGTTCACTATATATATACTAATTGAGTGCTAACTATGATGCAGCCCGTCCTACGGATGCTCCTACATCTACACCAACAAGTCCCCCAAGTGGACCCATGACTCGTGCCCGAGCCAAACTCTTACAAGCTAAGGTGAACGCGCTCCTCTCCTCATGCCAATTTGATACATCCTTGGATGGTGTGCTACTTCATGCAACTACTCTATGCATCATCAGGTACGAAGCACCAACACATCACCAAGCACCCAAGGATGGAGAACAAGGAGCAGATCGTGAAGCAGAAGATGTTGGAGCTGCTCAGACCGGAGTCTCCGGTCTGCACACACCCCGGAGTCTCTGGTCCACCAAAGTCTCCGGCCTAAAGACACCGGAGTCTCCGGCCCCACCTATGGTCTGCCCCCCCGAATCGAGCTCGAGGACAATCTGTCTGCCCCTCCAGAGGCTGGTCCGGAGACCGACCAGAATCTCCGGTCCAGACCGGAGTCTCTGGTCCACCACACCGGAGTTTCTGGACCGACCGTCGCCAAGCATGTAAAAGGCCGTTGGGCCTTTGGCTCATGTACCCCTTAGTCCGTCCAGAACTTGTCTTTTATTCCTAAAGTACCCCTGACTGTGTGGTTGGCCTATATATAGTCCCCCACCTCTATTGTAAACCCTAGGCATGATATTGGAATTAGTGGAAACCCCTTGTGGATCTACCTAGTTCTTGCCTCATGCTCCTTGACCAAGGAGCACCAATATCACAAACCTCGTTGGAGTTTGCATCGTGCCTCTACATTGTACAAGGCCTAGGCATTGGAGTCCCTTTGCCTAGACGTCAAGATCTCACCGAGTCTCCCATCTCGCTGTGCCGGTTCGAGAGGGAGTCCTCCGCCCGACGCCGATCCTAGGGATTGCACCGGACCGGTCACCACCGACGTGAGCTATTGGTGTGTATCGTGGTTTTGTGTGTGTGTGTTCATCGTGTTCTTTGTGCGTGCGTTCGTCGTGTTCATCCTCCCCTCCTCTCCCCGCACTCCATCCTCGATTTGAAAGGGAATCGTGAAAGATCGGGCCACCCTAGAGGTTTGCCCTCAACATATTGGTATCAAGAGCTTCGTTGCTCATGATTTCCCCCACAAAATTTTCTTCTATCCACCAAAAATTCGAAAATCCCCAAAAAACAACCCAAATTTTCCTTTGGATCGATCTCTTGATTTGGGGTGTTATTTGTGGTTTTGATCCGACCAAACCTTGTCTTAGGAGTTGGTCCAGCTTTATCCTGCGTTTTCCCAGCCTAATTTGGCCAATTTTTCGCGGATTTGAGGACCCAAGGCGAAGATTTCTGCTCAAGAACACGAGCAGTTCGCGATCTGACTCCAGACCGGAGTCTCCGGCCTGCACACCGGACTCTTCGGCCTACCCACACCGGAGTCTCCGGCCTGCACCGGAGTTTCTGGCCTGAGACCCCGGAGGCTCCGGCCTAACGCCCGATTTTGACAGTTTTGCCTCTAATCTTGCATTGGCTAATTCCCTCTTGTTTGTTTGTGCCGGTGTGCGTGTCGTCAACTAACAACAAGCTTCCGCATCGACAACTCCCGCGCTCATCGACACCATGGCCCACAAACATCATCCCGCACCACCAACGCCAAGTTCATCATCACCAACGAAGGTATAACTTGCGTCACCTTGTTAACCCCCATCTTCCTTTGTGTGTACCTATCCCATGAGAGTGGATCATCTTGTGTTTGCTTGAGCATTTTGTATTTGTCCTTGGATAGTGAGAGTGCAAGAGCAATAACAAGAGTGACTTGGTAGCATCAAGGGAGAGCAAAAAAAAGATACGAAGAAAAAGCAAAAGCAAAATAAAAATAGTCCCCTGTTGGAAAAGAGAGTCTCAAAGCTTGTAAGCAAGAGAGAAAGAAGAGCGCCCAAGGCAAGTGCACAAATCCATTGCTCATTTTTCTTCTTTGCAAACGAGCCACAGTCTCTCCTTGCATTGGCACGACAACGAGCTTAGTCTTCGTTAGGACATTTTGTTTGCTCATTTTCATAGTCGTGTCAATCCCAACAATCTCCACGTGTGTGTATATAGTCGTAGGTTCCCGTCACCCTTTTGAGTTGTTGACCTTCGCCTTTGATTTGAGTTTTGTTTGGATTTTACCCACTTTTGACTATCCCTTTTCTTTTGGTTGGTTCTTTGGCATTCCACAATTCTAACCTACCACCAACAAGCTTTTGAGAGTTAGTTCTTTCTTTACTGTGAGTTTTCTTTGCATTTCCACTTTGCACGCTTATAACTCTCACTTGTGGTTTCTAGTTTGGTGCAATCCCCAAGGTGAGGTACAAGGCTAACACACCATATTCCACTTCCATATACAATACTTGTGTGTTTTGCATGATGGATAGGCAAGGTGAGTCGAGCCAACCACCTCCCCAAGAAGAAGATCAAGGACCGTACATGACGCGCGCAAGTCACTTCATCGTTCGACAAGAGTTCCATGAATGTTGCCAAGCCCTTGAGACGCGACAAGATGAACAATTTGGTGAGACGCAAGCCGAGTTCAAGAACATCGACAACCGCTTCGATGGCATCGAAAGGCAAATGCAAGCAATGCATCACAACTTCGGCCACCAAAATGAAGCGCTTCAACGCTCCGTCGCCGAAACAAATGACAATCTTCGACGCCTCATCGACGAAATGGCAAGACCGCGTTCACGTGCATCAAGCTCTTCAAGTTCTCCGTGTCGTCATGCACCTCCGCAACAAGATCTACATCCAAGTGCTCAAAGATGCAATGACGCCCCCGTGGTTAACGATGGAACTTCTTCGAACTATGTACCCTCCCCACGGCATGCTGCAACATCAAGCTACGATGGTGATTTCTCTTCAAGGCCATGAGCAAGGCAAGAAGCACACCGTCATCACGCAAGGGCACTAGTGATCCAACAAGAGCAACCACAAGAAGAACTGCAAGTACACCACCATCGACCACGACACATACTTGACACAACAAGTGATGACTCCAATTTGGAGAATCAAGCTCGCCATCCACGTGAAGCTCTCCAAGATCCTCCTCCTCGTCATCACCGTCCTGAACGTCAACACCGACACCATGGTCATCATGAGGCGCCTCCTCCACCACACCAAAACTTGGAGCATCAAGTGGTACACGTTGAGCAACGGCCACCACGTCAAGAGGCTCAAGACCATGATCTTCGCCGTGAGGCCCGTGTGCCTAACCAACATCATCAACCGAGGAACGAGCCTCCCCTTCGCCGTCAACCGCGTCAAGAGGCTCCACACCCTCGCCACCATGAGGCCCAAGCGCCTAAACCACGTTAAAAACCACGCCAAGAGCAAGAGCAAGCTCCACAACAACAACATCATGAGCAAGCTCTTCACCAATGTCGCAAGAACCAAGTTCCACCGCAACAACATCAAGATCACCAAGCTCGTCACAATGACCGCAACGATGAAGAAACTTTTGGCAAGCTCAAGTTCACAATGCCCAAGTTCACCAGATCCAATGACCCCGAAGAATGGGCACTCAAAGTCGACAAGATCTTCCGCATGCACAATTTAACAACGAAAAGATGGTCGCCATGGCTTCACTTGAGTTTGATGATTACGCCAACCTTTGGTGGGAAAAAGTTCAAGTTGCTCGTGATGCAAGACAAGAGCCACCAATCACAACTTGGCATGACATGAAGGCTCACATGAGATCCCGGTTCGTCCCCGCGCACTACACGCGTGACCTCTTCAACAACCTTCAATCGCTTCGTCAAGGGACAAAGACCGTGGAAGAGTACTTCAAGGAAATGGAACTCAACTTGATTCGCGCCAACATCGATGAGCGTACGGAGAAAACTATGGAACGCTTCCTTATTGGGCTGAACCACCCAATCAAGTGCATCATGGAGTTCCAAACATACAATGACATGGTTGAGCTTGTGCACATCGCAACAAAGGCGGAACGTCAAGTGCAAGAGGACATCAAGTACAACAAGCCCAAGACGTATTTCACCTATAAGAAAGTGTCAACCGTACAACCCAATGGCAGCTCCTCAAGTACCTCCAAGCCTTCCTTCAAGCCCACACTTCCTTAAGGAAAATTGCCCCCAAGTGGCAAACAAGCAAAGAGTGATACACCCTTCAACGGTGAATGATACAAGTGTGGAGGCAAAGGACACAAGTCAGCTTAATGTGGAAACAAGAAGGTATTGTTCATCCATGACAATGGCGACGAAGAGTACTTGAGTGAAGATGAATTTGGTGCCCGTGCAAGGAAGCAATGGCAAGGCAACGAGTGGAAGATGATTAAGAACTCCTCATGTGTGAACATGACGCAAGTCCATCGCTTGTCGTCACAAGGATCTTGACCACTCAAGCACAAGAGCATGAATACCAATGCTCAAACATCTTCCAAACACGAGCCGACATTAATTGCAAATCTATCAAAGTGATCATTGACGGAGGGAGTTGCCACAATCTTGCTAGCACCGAGTTGTGTGAGAAGCTCAACCTCACCCTCCATCCGCAGAAGCACCCCTACCACGTGCAATGGCTAAGTGACCAAGGGTCCGTGAATATCAAGCATACTGTATCGGTCTCCTTCGCCATTGGTCCTTACAAAGACACGGTGGAGTGCGATGTGGTTCCTATGACAGTTTGCCACATGCTTCTTGGTCGACCATGGCAATTTGACAAGGTTGCTCTACATGATGGTCACACCAATGTATACACCTTCAAATGGATCAACAAAACATGTGTTTTGCAACCAATGACTCCTAGCCAAATAATTGCGGACAATGCAAAGGCTTTAGCGAGGGCACAAAGCGCAACACCTACTTGTGAGAAGATCGGTGAGAGAGAGAACCACCTCATAGTGAGTGAGAGCCACAAGCCAAACTCAAGTGGAAAAAATAAGAGTGTTCTCCTTGCCACCAAAAGTGAGATGAGAGATGTTCGGAACAACCCATCCATCTTGCACTATGTCCTCCTTTGCAAGGGACTAGCACAAGGAACTAATGAATTGACCAATGTTCCTCCATCTTTGATGAATGTTTTGCAGGAATTCAAGGACGTGTTACCCAAAGAGCTCCCACATGGTCTACCTCCTCTACGCGGCATCGAACATCGCATTGACCTTATCCTCGGCGCACCACTTCCCAACTGTGCCACTTACCGCATGAACCCGGAGGAGACAAAGGAGATTGAACGTCAAATCAACCAATTCGTCTCCAAAGGTTTGATCCAAGTTAGTACTAGTCCAAGTGTCGTACCCATGATTCTTGTTCCAAAGATGGATGATACGTTACGGTTATGCATGGACTGCCGTCCAATCAATGCTATCACCGTGTGTTACCGACATCCCATACCACGTCTAGATGACATGCTTGATGAGTTGTGTGGAGCCACTATTTTTTCGAAAATTGATCTTCGTAGTGGTTACCATCAAATACGCATGACTGAATGTGATGAGTGGAAAACCGCCTTCAAGACCAAACTTGGTCTCTATGAATGGTTGATTATGCCCTTTGGTTTATCGAATGCCCCATCCAACTTCATGCGCCTTATGAATCACATCTTGCGTTCTCTCATTGGAAAAAGTGTTGTTGTCTATTTTGATGATATTCTTGTTTATAGAAAATCACTTGAGGACCATATAACACACGTCAAGGAAGTTTTGCAAATCCTTCGACATGAAAAGCTTTATGCTAATCTTCCCAAGTGCACTTTTGCTAAAGACAAGTTGATTTTTCTTAGATTTTTGTTTCTTCCAAAGGAATTGAAGTTGATGTTTCCAAGGTAAAGGACATATGAGATTGGCCCATCCCACCAAATGTGAGTGAACTACGAAGTTTTCATGGATTGGCTGGTTTCTATCGTCGCTCTGTGAAAGACTTTTCAACCATTGCTTGTCCCCTTAATGAATTGACCAAAAAGAATGTCACCTTCGTGTGGGGCAAGGCACAACAAAAAGCTTTTAATGAACTTAAAAAGAGGCTCACCGAAGCACCTCTTCTTGCGTTACCGAATTTCACTAAAACTTTTGAGATAGAGTGTGATTCTAGTGGTATTGGCATTGGAGGAGTCCTTATGCAAAATGGACGTCCTATAGCCTACCATAGCGAGAAACTTGATGGTGCTCGCCTTAACTATCCGATTTATGACAAATAGCTTTTTGCCTTAGTTCGTGTCCTTCAAGTTTGGCAACACTACCTATGGCCCAAAGAATTTATCATACATTCCGACCATGAGTCGTTGAAATATCTCAAAGGTCAAGCCAACTTGAGTAAGAGACACTCTAAGTGGGTTGGATTTATGGAGTCTTTTTCATATATTGTCAAGTATAAGAAGGGCAAAGATAATATAGTTGCGGACGCTTTGTCTCGCAAACACACAAGCCTTCTTACGAGGCTTGAAATCAACATGTTGGGTCTTGAGGAAATAAAATCTTTGTATGCTTCCGAACCGTTCTTTGAACCAATTTTCGCAAAGTGCTCCAATGACAAAGGAGTTGATGATTTCTATTTGCATAAGGGCTTTCTATTTAAACAAAACAAGATTTTCATTCCAAAGTCGTCGCTTCAACTTTGGCTTCTCCAAGAATCTCATGGTGGAGGCCTCATGGGTCACTTTGGCCGTGACAAGACATTGGACATGCTCTCCAATCACTACTTTTGGCCCAATATGAAGCGTGACGTGGAGCGCTACATTCAACAATGCACGACATGTGTTCAAGCTAAGTCGCAAGCTAACCCTTATGGTCTTTATATGCCATTGCCTATTCCTCATACACCTTGGTCCGACATTAGCATGGATTTCGTGTTAGGATTGCCTAGATCTAAGCATGGTCATGATTCTTTATTTGTTGTTGTGGATCATTTTTCCAAAATGGCACACTTCATACCGTGCCATAAGACCGACGATGCTTCACATGTTGCAAATCTATTTTTCAGGGAAATCGTCCGTCTTCATGGTGTGCCAAGAACAATCGTCTCCGACCGCGACGTCAAATTCATGAGCTACTTATGGAAGACCCTCATGGCCAAGCTCTGCGTCAAGCTCCTCTTTTCATCCGTTTCGCATCCCCAAACCGATGGCCAAATCGAAGTTGTCAACCGAAGCCTTGGAACTCTCCTACGTGTGTTGATCAAGAAGAACTTGAAGGATTGGGAGGAATGCATTCCCCATGCCGAGTTTTCCTACAATCGAGCCAAGCACTCAACAACCAAGATGATTCCATTCATGATCATCTATGGTTTCGAGCCCCTCACCGCGCTCGACATCCTACCACTCCCTCTCCATGAGTGCACAAACATGGACGTCGAGAAGCGCGCACAAGCTATGAAGAAACTTCATGAAGAAACCCGAGCTACTATTGAGCAACAAGTCCTTCGCCAAGCCTCAAGGTTAAACAAGGACAAGAAGGAGATGATCTTTGAAGAAGGTGACCTTGTGTGGATACACCTAAGCAAAGACCGCTTCCCCAAGGAACACGACTCCAAGCTCAAGCCAAGAGGAGATGGTCCCTTCAAGGTCCTCAAACGAATCAATAACAACGCCTACGTCATCGACATACCAACCTCCAAGTACCTTGCAAGCAATACATTCAATGTCAAGGACCTCTCACCCTACCATGGAGATGCTCAAGATGATAACCATGAAGAGTCGAGGACGACTCTTTCCCAAGGGGGGGGGGGAGCTGATGCAGCCCGTCCTACGGACGCTCCTACATCTACACCAACAAGTCCCCCAAGTGGACCCATGACTCGTGCCCGAGCCAAACTCCTACAAGCTAAGGTGAACTCGCTCCTCTCCTCGTGCCAATTTGATACATCCTTGGATGGTGTGCTACTTCATGCAACTACTCTATGGATCATTAGGTACGAATCACCAACACATCACCAAGCACCCAAGGATGGAGAACAAGGAGCAGATCGTGAAGCAGAAGATGCTGGAGCTGCTCATACCGGAGTCTCCGGTCTGCGCACACCGGAGTCTCCGGTCCACCAAAGTCTCCGGCCTGAAGACACCGGAGTCTCCGGCCCCACCTCCGGTCTGCCCCTAGAATCGAGCTCGAGGACAATCTGTTTGCCCCTCCGGAGGCTAGTCCGGAGACCGACCGGAATCTCTGGTCCACCACACCGGAGTCTCCGGACCGACCGTCGCCAAGCATGTAAAAGGCCTTTGGGCCTTTGACCCATGTACCCCTTAGTCCGTCCAGAACTTGTCTTTTATTCCTAAAGTACCCCTGACTGTGTGGTTGGCCTATATATAGTCCCCCACCTCTATTGTAAACCCTAGGCATGATATTGGAATTAGTGGAAACCCCTTGTGGATTTATCTAGTTCTTGCCTAATGCTCCTTGACCAAGGAGCACCAATATCACAAACCTCATTGGAGTTTGCATCGTGCCTCCGTGTTGTACAAGGCCTAGGCATCGGAGTCCCTTTGCCTAGACGTCAAGATCTCACCGAGTCTCCCATCTCTCCATGCCGGTTCGAGAGAGAGTCCTCCGCCCGATGCCGATCCTAGGGATTGCGCCAGACCGGTCACCACCGGTGTGATCTATTGGTGTGTATCGTGGTTTTGTGTGTGTTTGTTCATCGCGTTCTTTGTGCGTGCGTTCATCGTGTTCATCCTCCCCTCCTCTCCCCACACTCCATCCTCGATTTGAAAGGGAATCGTGAAAGATCGGGCCACCCTAGAGGTTTGCCCTCAACAAACTATTTCTAACTAATGGACTTTTACATCTGTACTACAATGATTTATTTGGCGCCATCTATCCACCCACTTGATATCAAATATCATATTGTGATGCTTTGCATTTTGACATTTCAAACGCATTGCAATCCACAATTTCGTATGCCAATCTTATAAAATCGAATTTCATTATTATTGATCAAATCGTAATAATTAGATTCTCTTTTATCTTTAATACCCTTTGTTGATGAAATACTTTGATCATATCAAATAGTTTCATACTCATGTTTCCTTTGGTAAACTTCTTTTCAAAATTTAAACAATAATGATAATCACCATTTTGTTAAACCACAATACATCGAATATGTATTCTCTTTTAAAAATGCATCAAACACTTTGTATTCAAGTAATACACGGTGCTTAAGTTATTTTGCCGAACTTAGGCATGATTCATACGTGACGAGAAATCGAATGAATTTCACATATTATCACATAACTTTGAATTAAATAAATGGTTTCATTCATAATGAACATATCATTAAGTTGGGTAATTCCAAGGCATTTCATATTGTACAAATGTTCATGTATTATCAATTAGTTTCAAAACCAGAATAGTTCACACATAATCAAACAAGATATGAACACGAATAGAAATCATTCATAAAAGTGGAACAACTGTTTGTTACAAACTCATATGAATAACCGTCTCACAAAGTGTGAGACACACTAAAGAAGTTCTCAATATTTTGATTACAATAACTATCCAAAAACGATAAACTAAGTGATAAATGTTGAGGGAGGGTGTCGTCGGCCATCATCATCATGCTCGCCATCAACACACAACATCACCTCCTCTCCAGCAAGAACCTCTCATGCAGAAGGACCTGTTTTCAGTAAAACGGAACAAGTATCAAATATACTTAACACTGCAACATGTGTTTGCAAGATTATAACATTTATAAAACTGTATATCAAATATATACCTTTGTCATTGATGACCTCTGCAACAATGGGTTCAACCATAACATCCCTGAAATGTGATATGAACTTGTGGAAATCCCCTGTTTCCGCGTCGCCTCTCATAATGCAAATCCTGGCAAGTGTTTGGTAGCTTGGTGGCAACGATCGCAGCAACACGCCTATTGCAAAAGAGCTTGCAAACCAGTTGTCCAGGAAGTATGCAAGACTCATGTATGCATCATATATTCATAACAAGTGATCATCCAGTGAGGAGTTCTCCTCCATCTTTATGGAGAGGAAATCTCCCATCAGCTCATACTCCCATATGCTCACTTATTCCACAAAATGTGATCTCAGATGTGCCATAACCGTTCGGGGATTTAGACTTCCCACGATCGACCATAGCCCATCTTCCATCCCGAGGCGCATTGTTACTGATATGAATGTGGCCATCACACGACAACAACATCGGTGATCCTGCTGCTCTTGGGTCTCATGAAAATAGGGAGGCTCCAAGTACATCTCGCAGATCATGTAGTTAGCCACGTTGTTCTCTTTAAGGAGATCGTGAAGACGCATGACCCATATAGAAAAGTTGGATCCATCTAACTTGAGCTTTTCTCCTTTTAACCAATTGTTAATAGGGAAGGTGATTTCAGGGAGAACCATTTTCTACATTTATAATTGCAAAAAGGAATTTAGACTAAGTTTATAATTAAATGAGTTACTATAATAACTCCACTCAGAAACACCTATCTCCTGAAGGGTTCTAGTGATAACACGACCCCTTTTTCCCACATCTCCCCCGATCATCACGACCATCAATGTGGGTTCTAGGGTGGACGCTAAACACCGGTCACATCATTGATGTGACTCGTGCTCGATCTTTCGACCATCCATGTTTCGAGGCCATGTCTGTACATGCTAGGCTCGCCAACTCAACCTTAATGTATTCACTGTGCAACATGGCTTAGACCCACCGTATGCGAACATATATATGTATTACACCCGATCATCATGGCCTGCCTCATACCGAAGAACTTTCTTGGTGGTGCACACTAAGGGGGAACACAATCATTGGTAATTTTAATAGGGATCATCTTATTAGGCTACCATCGAGTATCTAATACTAGCACACAACAAGATATACAAACAATAACATTGAATGTAAATGCAATGTGATATGGTCCTTCACATCGTGATCTCCATCTAGCGTCAGCGGATTCCGGCGCCAGGGTTCCGGCACCGTAGACACCAGGGTACCGGTGTCTTTCCAGCATGGTAGTCCATCACCTTCGTGACCATCTACTACTTCATAACACAAGGTAATCACTTTACCTTTGCCACAACTATATCACAATGCAACGCCCCCTGCAAAACAAAGTTAGACACCTCTACTTTATCTTTGCATGTTTTACGTGGCTGAATGGGCTTTTGCACACGAACCGTTCTTACCTATGAAATTTCACCACAACGCTGATCAAGTAGTTGTCTATACTATACCCCTTTCGGGGCCCTCCATTGCAAATGGCATAGCAACTAATACGAGAGAGATAGACACCCCCAAAGCCACTTTATACGGTACAAGCCGTATGTCAAGCGGGGACCAGTCTCGTGAATGAACGTGTAAAGTCGGTTGGGGCCGGGCCGCTTCATCAAGCATTACTGCGGTATACAAAAGTACACATGGGAGGGTAACAACTAAAAGATCAACACCCACACGCTACATCTCGTGTGTTCTACCCGTACTAGCATTACTACACATAGATCTACCTCTGATACCACTGTAGGGGTTCGCGTATGAAAACAATAAAATTTTACCCTACGCCCCTGAACCCCTGATGTTGCCAGGACCTATCTATTAGTAATGCACTAACGGGAGGGGCTTTTTGTGAACTTACCCTTGAAGACCGAAAAGCATTGTCAATGCTCAGGAGAGCATGGTTAATGTAGACGATCCAAAGCCGACCTCAAGGTCGTGTTGAAGTTCTCGTGCTCCTGCGGCTCCGACGACTCCTAGTGCCCCAAGTGTGACACCTCGTGGGGAGTTACACACTTCCGGTGACTAGCGATGACTCCCGCTTCCCTGATCCAACAACAGTTGTGGAAGTAGAGCTCCTAGATCCGAATCCCACAGCGTGACGGCGCTCCGCGGTGAAGATGTCTCTCGTTTGCGCAGTCCGAATTTGGGACCACGGTCACGGGAGAGAGAGAAATATCAATTGGAGGTCTCTCCAAAAGTGAGGAAACCTTTATTGAATATTGTGTGTATTTTCTGGTCAAAATACCTCCACTATATATAGGGGGAAATGGGGGTACACCCTCCCTCAAAGTCTCGGGGTGGGACTAATCATGGGAGAGGGGTGGGGAGGCGCGCCGGCCAGCCCCTCGCCATGGGCCCCACATGGGGCAGGCCCACTAGGGCTGCCCGCCACCCCCTAGGCCCCTCCTAGGGGTGTGGTCTCCTCTTGGGCCTTTTCCCCTCCGGGATTTGGCCCATTAAACCCTTTGACCATTAAATTGATTTCTCTTTTATTAAATAATTATGAATAAATGATTAAATCATTATTTAGCATTCATTCACATATTATTCAATCTCTGTGGCTATGGAACACCTTCCACCTCCACTCCGAACATCCTCCAGACTTACCGAAACCCTTTCGGTTTTCTCTCTTCTCTTCTTCGGTGATTCTACTGATCCTGTAAACACTCTCTAAGCATCATGAAGCCCTTAAGCTTGATACCCCATGGGTCAGGAACACTCTAGACATGGTCAGGACACATCCAGACCAATGATCGATAGAGGGACCTAGATGGCCATGTGACCCCTGTGCATTTCACGAATATCTTTTGTCGTTTGAACCGTGACTGTCGCGTCTTATTCCTTTTGCCTCTCGATACTTGCATTGCTCGAGATCTGATCAATGACATCACCATGTCGTGTTCAATCTCGTTACCGAACAATGCTACTTGACTTGTTTTGATAAGTGATATCCCTATGATCAAATCACACGCGGTGGAGCTATTGGATATAACTTCTCCGAGTGGGCCCTCGAGTATCTTTTCCGTCACGCGAATGGACAAATCCCGCTCTTGACATATATTGCCTCTACGGTTCCTCCGAATACCTGAACACACCTTTATGATCACTGTATTACCGTGTGACGTTTGATGCTATCTAAGCATTCTCGGGAGATAGTGATTGATATAGTCTCACGGTCTAAGGAATAGTCTACGAGGTCTATTCTAATCATCGTAACTTGAACTTCGTGACATGATCGGGTCATGCTGTTTAGATTGGGTATTGGTTCATATTATCATTCTCATAATGAGTTGACTCCATTTCCAACTGGCATAAATGCCACATGATCAGGAAACCTTGATCATGTGTTGACCAATGAACCAGTGACTAGAGTTTCACCGAGAATCCCTGGTTGTTTATATATCACACATGTATTGACGTTTTTTTTTCAATACAGTTATAGCATGATATAAAACTTAATCATACACTTTATGATATGCGATAATAGTCCTTATTACTATTTGTCTCTAGGGCATATTTCCAACAAAAGTGCCTTGATGATCTCCTCCTGTTGGAGGTGTCATTTGATCTGGAGCTTTGACTTGTCCTCTATCAACTCCTTGATGATGGTGTTCTCCATGGGTTGCTTGTTGATGAGCTCGTCGATCTCCTTCTTTAGCATGTCACGCTCTGATTCTAGCCTCCTAACGTGTCATGAGAAATCTAGCGTGATCGCCTTCTGCAACGACTAATCGCGGTGGAGGCGATCATTTGCCCAGGTGAGGTAGTGTTTATTCTCCAGATGAGTGCCAATATCGGCATTGATCGTGGCCACCTTGGCAATGTACAATTCCTTTCTTTCCTGCAACCTTCAGGGAATGGTTAAAATATAATATGAAATTCTAGCGTAGATCTTGATGCAATAATGGTGCAGAAATGTTCTAAAAAACAAAGTATTAGTCGCAAAACCTCAGTGTATCTCAACACTATTAAAAACTGGGTAAAACCTAGTGGACAATGCTTACCATGCTGAGCCGGGGACATTGTCATGGTGGATACTATGGTGCTAATAGATGCAGGTGAATCGTCGGCTCTGGAATAAGTTTATCCATGGCATTGAGCTAAAAATGAAGAAGAAGAATACCAGAGAATACGATAGAGGAGAGGAAGAAAGCCTACACTGAGGACCCCTCGTTTGTTGGAACAACCATTGATAGGAGATTTTGTGCCTATGTGCTAGGGTAATATGGAGTGGGTAAAGCAATAATCGACTGGATCTCTCCTTTTCTCCTCGCTCCTGGTCGCCACACCATTCTTTCGATTGGGATCCATGGCTGTGCAGAGGAAGGGAGGGGGTAGGAGGAAGAAGAAAGAGGGAGCCGAAGAGGGTGAATAGTGGAGCAAGATAGTCAAAGATCTAGGTTGTGGTCCAGACTTATAGTAGACCACCGTCTACTCCCCTTCTCTCTCACGCAATATCAACGGTCCAAACAAGAATGGAAGGAGTAGTTCAGTGCCTTCTTAGAGAAGTGTTGTTGCCATAGGCCAGGGAATAAAACCCAACACTGTCATGATAGGACTCGATTGGACGGGGAAGGCGATGTACATTTCAATGGGGGCTTCAACACTGCTTATAATCTGATGGATATAATGGGAAGCACGCCTGACCACACGCGTCTTGGTGGAACAGTCAGGGCATGTACAATGGTTGATAAGATCGTCTTATCTTAGTTATGCCACATAATTTAGATATAACTACAAAACATAACATACAATGGATTATTTTTTAGTCTTATCTTTAATAAGTAGACATCCTATATTTGTGGTGAGAGATGTTAGGGCAATAGATCTTGTATTACCAGAGGGCCAAAGGCCAGAATATATAGTACAAGTACAGGTGCAAATATACAGGAAACCCCCTAACATATGGGGAAACTACAATACACACAAATATACTCTAACACCCCCCCTCAACACTGAGTTTGGAGAGTAAGAAATCATGCTGAGCGCGAGTTTGTGCCTTTGTAAAGAAATCTGCCAACTGCAAGTCTGAAGGCACATAATGGAGCGCAACAACCTGATCCTGCACCTGAGCACGTGTATAAAAAGCATCAACACCAATATGCTTGGTCAGCTCATGCTTGACCGGATCACGTGCAATACTGATAGCACCTGTACTGTCTGACAAAAGTGGAGTGGGCGTCGTAACAGAGACCCCAAAATCTGCAAGCAACCATCGTAACCAGGTCACCTCAGCAGTCACCGAAGCCATAGCCCGCAACTCAGCCTCAACACTCGAACGGGAAACCGCTACCTGTTTCTTCGTCTTCCAAGCAACAAGCGAACCACCAAGAAACACACAGTAAGCAGAAAGTGAATGACGATCCGTAGGATCATTCGCCCACGTAGCATCCGAGTAGCACTGGAGCTGGAGAGAGCTAGAATGAGGGAAGAAAAGGCGACGAGTAATCGTGCCACGAAGATAGCAAAGGACACGGAGGAGATGACCGTAGTGAACAGTGGTAGGAGCTGAGACAAACTGGCTCAGAATATGAACAGGATAAGAGATATCAGGATGGGTGACAGCAAGATAAACGAGACTCCCAACAAGATGGCGATAACGAGTGGGATCGGGAAGAGGATCACCATCCATAGGACGAAGCTTAACATGAAGCTCCATAGGAGTCTCAACGGTGCGCTCATCCGCAAGAGCAGCCCGAGCAAGAAGATCCTGAATATACTTTTCCTGAGAGATAGAAAACCCATCAGAAGTGGATGAAACTTCAATCCCAAGAAAATAGCGAAGAGGACCAAGATCAGTCATAAGAAACTGATCACGAAGACGAGCCTTGACAAAGGCAATATACTTAGGATCATCACCAGTAATGATCATATCATCAACATAGAGAAGGAGAAGAGTGCATCCACGAGGAGAAGTGTGAACAAAAAGCGCTGGATCATGAGAACTAGGAGAAAAACCAGCAGCAGTCACCACAGAGGCAAAGCGCTCAAACCAGGCACGAGGGGCCTGTTTCAGGCCATAAAGAGAACGTCGAAGACGACAAACCATCCCATCGGGAACAGAAAACCCAGGAGGAGGTTGCATATAAACCTCCTCACTCAACTTGCCATTAAGAAAAGCATTCTGAACATCAAGCTGGGACACAGACCAGCGTCGAACAGAAGCAACAGCAAGAAGAGTACGCACAGTGGTCATATGTGCCACAGGAGCAAAGGTCTCATCATAGTCACGACCATGTTCCTGCTGAAAACCACGAGCCACAAGACGTGCTTTATAGCGCTCAAGAGATCCATCAGAGCGGGTCTTAATTTTATAGACCCACTTACATGTGATAGGACGAACACCAGAAGGGGGAGAGACAAGATCCCAGGTGCCTGTGCGCTCAAGCGCAGCAATCTCCTCAGCCATGGCAAGCTGCCATTCAGGATGACACGCAGCATCCCGATAAGAAGTCGGCTCGGAAACTACAGAGAGGCCATACTGACTAGGGGAGTAACGATCTGGAGCACGACGCTGACGAACAGGTCGTGAGGAAGGAAGCTCATCCGCGGAAGATGACTCATCAGAAGAGGAGGAAGAAGGAGGCGCAGAGGAAGGATCCGAAGCTGGAGACCGAGGAGAACTAGGGGAACTAGACGGAGGAGAGGATGGCGCCGAAGACAAAGGAGGCGCAGCAGAAGGAGGAGGTGAAGGAGAAGAGACAGCGGAAGGTGTATCAGGAAAAAGAAGAAAAGAGAGATCATCCGTTGGGTAAGTACCAGAGGTGGGGCGAGGATAGAAAGGACGCATTTCATCGAACGTGACATCACGAGAGATGCGCATACGACGACCAACGGGGTCCCAATAGCGATAGCCCTTATGCTCATCACTGTAGCCAAGAAAAACACACTCAACAGACTGAGCGGTTAGTTTGGTGCGTTCACGAGGAGGGAGAAGGACATAGCAAATGCAGCCAAATAAACGAAGAGCCGAGTAGTCTGGACAGGATCCAGAGAGACGCTCGAGAGGAATGCCACCCTGAAGAGCAGCGGAAGGCTGAATATTAATGAGGTAAGTCGACGTAGCGACAGCTTCAGCCCAGAAATGCGGCGGAAGAGAGGAAGCAATCATCATAGCGCGGGTAGTCTCAAGAATATGACGATGCTTACGCTCGGCAACACCATTTTGAGCATGGGCACCGGGACACGAGAACTGAGCAAGGGTGCCCTGCTCAGCAAGGATACCACGCAGGTGCTGAGAGATATACTCTCCTGCAGAAAATCAGCACGAAAAACACGAATAAGCGTGGAATACTGGGTACGAACCATAGCCACAAAACGCTGATAAATAGCAAGCACCTCACTGCGAGAGCGCATAAAAAATAACCAGGTGTACCATGTAAAATCATCAATAAACAAAATATAGTATCGATGGCCCCCTTTTGAAGCAAAGGGAGCCGGACCCCACACATCTGAATGAACTAAGTCAAAAGGTCGCTGAGATACAGACACACTAGTAGGATAGGGAAGCTGAATCTGTTTACCTAACCTACAACCCTGACACGAATGAAGCGACGACACATCTCCTGAGACAAGCCCTAGAAGATCACGACGAACTAAGGATGATAAACGGGAACCACAAATATGGCCCAGCCGATGATGCCACTGCTGAAAAGAGCTAGTGACAGACGCAGCAACCGCAGGAGAAGTGGCAGAAGAAGTGTCGACAGAAGGAACGCGAAGCCAGTCTAACTCCCAGAGCCCCGGAGACTCAATGCTCCGAGGGCCAGCTCCAACCAGAGCCTGTGTACGACGGTCCTGAACAGCACAAGAATCAGCATCAAGAATGACCCTACAACCAGAATCAGTAAGCTGACTAGCAGAGAAAAGATTCATCTTAAGACTAGGAACATGAGAAACGTCAGGAACAGAGAAGGAAGAAGTAGAGAGGGTGCCTCGACTGGAAACAGGAAGAGAGGTACCATCAGCCGTAATAACACGGACAGGAGAAATAAGAGAGCGAAGAGCAGAAAGAATAGAAGATGCAGAAGTCATATGAAAAGAAGTTCCAGAATCCAGATACCACGGGGATGACGTACCTGACTGTGTAGAAGATGATGGTCGCGCAGTGCCAGAAGAACTAGTCACAGAACCAGCAGAACCCGACGAGGAGGAGCCTATAGCAGCGAGCAGACTACGAAGACCACGAATAATGTCCTGATCAGACAGAGCACCAGCAGAAGGTCCAGAAGCACCAGTAGGAGGTCCAGAGGCAACAGCAGAAGATCCTGAAGAGACTATCGACGAGCAAGAAACTGCTGACGTAAGCGTGGATCCCTCGTCTAGCAACCAGAGATGTCATGGCCAGGCTTGCCACAGTGGGCACAGGGAGGACGAGAACCACGCGGCTGCTGAGACTGACGCTGACCCTGGGCCGGTGGAGTAGAGAGTAGCGGCGGTGCGAGAGATCGCGACGAAACCGGCGACACGGGGGGACCATGAGCAGCAAGCACAGACGGAACCTCAAGAAGACCAGCACCACGAAGACAAGTCTCCTCAGCACGAAGCTCAGCCAATACCTCAGAGAGCGGAACACGACCACGGGCAAGCAGCTGGGCACGGCGTGGCTCAAACTCCTTGCGGAGCCGTGACAAGAACTCAAAGACGCGCTGAAACTCCAGATCCGCGCGCACAATCAGACAGCAGGGACGGGTGTTACACACCGCTGTACGAAGAGAGTCAAGCTGACGCCAAATAGCAGCACTCTGAGTGTAGAAATCATCAATGGTAGAATCACCCTGCTTAAGCTCATGCTCCTGACGAACCACAGACAGATAAAGAGCATCTCCAGATGGCTGATAGCGCTGACGAAGAAAAGCCCACTGAGCAGCAGCAGTGGGAAGACCCATGAACTCAGCAGCATACTGAGGCAGAACACTGGAAGTGAGAACAGCAGCATCACGAGCATCCTCATCGATCCACTGAGTGTAGTCGGCCAGATCCAGCCGGTAGGCCGTAGTAGCAGCAGAATGCGCCTGAACCTGGCGCTCATAGTCAGCCCGAGCAGAATCATCAGCACTCTGGGCTGCATCCTTGACCGCCTGAGTAGCATCAGGGGCAAGGACAACAGGTGTCGGTGCACGAGGCACTGGAGGCACAACGGGGCGCGGTGGACAGGAGACCTCACCGGAAAGCACACCCCAAAGGCGATGACCGCGCATACGAACGCGCATAAAGGCAGCGAAATCAGGATAATTCGTGCCATAAAAAATCACCGGGCAGCGAGGAATCGCAACATAGCCCGAGGAGGAAGACATTTTTTTTCAAACCAGATCGAACAGATCTGGATCTGGCGAGTCGGTGGCTGGCCGACGGGCGACGGGGAAGACGGGGCGACAGCCGGCCGGGGCGGCGGTGGCCGGGGCGACGGGGAAGACGGGCGGCGGCGACGGCGGCGGCGAGCCGGGGCAGTGGCGGCGACCGGCGGCGGCGGCGGCGGGAGAAGAGAGACGAAAAAAAGGCCTTACGGCTCTGATACCATGTTAGGGCAATAGATCTTGTATTACCAGAGGGCCAAAGGCCAGAATATATAGTACAAGTACATGTGCAAATATACAGGAAACCCCCTAACATATGGGGAAACTACAATACACACAAATATACTCTAACAAGAGAAATTGGTGCTAAGAGTGCTAAGAGATGATCTCTTAGCTAAGATAAGACAACCTCTTTTTTTTTGTTCTCTCTCCTCCACGTCACCTATCATCCTACATGGCATTGCTATGATATGACTAAGATATTGTATGTGCCCTCATGCGTGCATCATCATGTTGTGACGGGAAAGCCATGATGCAAGAAACTGCTGCATGTTCAGGTGCACTAACACACAAACACGTTGGTACAATGCAGCGTACTTCTACCCTAGTGCATCCACTGCCTGTTCGGGTGGATGAACCACATAGCCCCGCACTACAAACTGACATGCATAACGACCGGTGGGTTACTAGTCACAGAGTGTGGTTGGAAGGTTCAGTCGCCAAAAATTCTAGAGAAGGTTGAGTCACTAACATTGGAAACAGTTGAGTGTGAGAAGTTTATTATTCATTATCCATTTTAAAACAACTAATGCATGCACATGTCATCGTTCACACCCAACAAATTGGAACTTTCTCATAGTGGACACCGAGTTCAACCATTCCTCACACTCACGATAAGATCAGTGTCCATTTTCGGGTACCCGGCATCGCCTCAGTCTTAACCACGTCATTGCATGCAATGCACCCGCTCGTGGCAATGACAGTTCCTTGCCGGCGGCAGAGGGGTCATGTGAAAAAACTTGATTTTTCATTTTCTGAACCTCGAAATTTGAATCCTGGGAGGATTTTTTCAAAGGAGATGCAAGAATTTCGCATGCCTTAAGTCCCTTGTCATTTTCCCCAATGCAAGATCATGTAGGATGGCCATTTGCGCGATATTAGAATTTTCTCATGGTGGAGCTATATACTGTTTTTTTCTTGAGTAATGCTCAGCTAATTTAAAATTTGAAATGCAGGTGCCATAACTATTCCCCTAAAGATTGAAAAAAATAGTTTTAGGTGGCCTAGAGGTGTCCTAGGCTAGACCAATTTGGATGGTTCAAAATTTATAAACCCTTGCGTGATTGTGCGCTCCAGCAACATTGGCCTATTTTTGAATCAAACCAAATGAAATAAAAAATAAAAAAACAAAAACCTATGCATGGAGTTCTTATTTGTTAGCATGATCTAGGAAAATCATAAACAAGACATACACATAATTTGGACATGCAAACCTTCATCCGTATAACTATCGAGTAGTAGTTAGCTAGGATTTCAACCTTGATGGTCACGCTCACTGCCAAAACCATGGAATCCCTCCATGGAATGAGCCAAAACTTGGTATGATGGTGCCTCTTGGCATTCAAAAAAACTTATCGAACTAGGGATTTCAGGGTCCTATGAAAAAACTTGATTTTTTTCATGTTTTTCGAATCAAGGAATTAGAATACTAGGTAGATTTTTTTTTCCAAAGGAGGTGCAATAATTCCACATTCCTAAGGCCCCTTGTCATTTTCCCCAATGCAAGCTTATGTAGGATGGAGAATATAATTATGCGGCCCAAAAGTTGAGATGCCAAGGCAAAGCGGTACGCAAGTTGCTTGTAATCAGCCGTGTTGCCCACAATTGGTGTGCCAAATACTCAGAGGGTCTTTTTCGGGTCGAATTCAACATAACGTTTCAACACAAAATATCAAGCTAACACATGTCAAGTTGCCCCCCGTCAGTTTTCGCCGTTATGTCACTGCCATCGCGTAGGCGTCGTGGCTGTCACATAGGCTTGCAGTGTTGGCGCAGTGGATATGACAACATGACCGATAGCGAGTATTGACGTGACAACATAGGGCCCTTGTTATTATTATTTTTAATCTTCGTTTACTCAGAAGCTGGAACGACCGCCACCACGCGTCTCTCTATTGGACTTCCATCCGCGTTGTTAACCACTACCTTAGAAACTCATTGACGGTTCCACCTTTCCCCTGTCTCGCAGAAACCACTCTTCTTCTTCATGTCATGTCTTCTTTCCGTCTTCTTCTTGCCGCCATGGAAGGTTGTCGCACTCTAGAGATAAGCTTCATTGCCCATGAAAATAAGAAGATAGACGTCATCTACACCAACGAGGATGAGACAGTGGTGCAAGTCCTAAGGATGTACGAGGATTGGCTTGTGGAAGACGAGGACAAGTTCATGAGATTGGACCTCGAGTACACCCCGGAGGACTCAGAGTTGGAGAATGAAGTCGCCATCGTTCAACTGGCCATGAGGAAACACGTCCTCGTCTACCACTACTCCTGGTTTGTAGATCTGTTCTCTGTAGTTAACCACTTTTAGGTTTTTCTCCTCTTGTTCTTTATCCATTTGCTCATCTTGCAACTACTGAATTTTTTTAGGACTAAATAAATTATGACAAACCAATGTTGAGAGTCTTGATCTTGCATTTACTAAACTTTTAAAAATTATATTCAGATGATGATCTTGCATTGACAAAACATTTGTAGTTACAAATTTCGGTGATTACAAACTACATACTTTTAGGATTAACAAGAAGTGTCCGGCGCTGCGCTAGTTCCTTGTAAAAAGGAATTTTTTCTGCACTGTCGACAAAAGAACTGATTTTTTAAAATTTTGCCTTTAGGGAATTACAATTCCTGCACACAAGTGGATCAATATTCAGAGTCTTGTTAAGATCATAGGGGGCTCGAGGAAGGATGGAATGGCTACACTCGCAACTAGAATCCTCAATGAGTCGTACGATAGAATGAAGGCAGATTTCCCTACAGATAGACACGATTTCTAGGAGGATAAGCCATTTTCTAAGATAAACCTGAAGTATGCAGCCATAGATGCTTACGTGACCTACCAGCTGTATGTTAAGATCTATTTCTTTCTATGTTTCCTCGTGTTTTGCCCCAGTTGGAAGAGGGAAGACGAGCTTAGGGGATCCCTTTGTACCAAATGCAGTATAGCCGAGTTTGACACTGCATATGCAAATGAAATGACTGCATCTGAAGTAGCTGACACAGAGGCTGCAGCTGAAGCAGCAAACAAAGAGGCAACATCTTCCAACGGCAACAACCAGGCCTATGATGCACCGCTAATTGTGCCACAGGATGCTGAAGATAGGGAAGCCAAGACAAATTCCAGGTAGGAAGAACTTGCAATTCGTGAGCTATGGATGGCCAATAATGTAAGAAACAGCTGAAATGCTCGCAGTTGGTCTCCTAGGAACGATGGCAAGCGCCTCAAGTAGTCTAATGAGAAGTGAATTAAATTTTACTCCTTTGTGTTATGTTTCTGTTTTGTGGAACTCAGGTAGCTTGTCAAGATGTCTAGCGCCTCAAGTGAGAGAAGTGAAATAAATTTTACTTCTTTGTGTTATGTTTCTGTATGTGTCTGGTAGCTTGTCAAGATGACATCTTGTTAATTGGAAGTTTGAAAGAGTACCCTTTTCCTCTCTCACTAACAGTTATGTTTCATTTTGCCCAAATTAGTAGCAAATGTAGAGCGGCTTCTCTCTTCGATCATTCATTCCCTTTTGGCCCTCTTTTGGCCCGATCTAGTAACAAATCTAGAGCATCAAATCACACCAGGCAGAATACATTCATTCAGATTACAAAACAAATGTAGATATAGGTATGCACAGCTAAATAGGATATAGCAATAGAAAGCAGGTTGCTTAAGGAGGTTCAATACATTCGTTGCTCAACAGCCATCACACGCAAAATATAAAAAAATCAAAAAGGCTGCTTAGCAGCAGCAGCAGACACGTCCAACCCATCCTTGCATGCGCCTGCGCCTCCGCCTCCTCCCTATGGCGCTTCCTCCACTTGGTGCTGCCCAGTCACTTGATCTTGGGGGCCTTGGGCTTGATTAGAGGCATGCGGCCCTCTTCGATGGCCACCCGCTGGAGGTTGCGGAGGTGAATGTCGAGCGCCTGGTGTTCAGCGATGTATGTATTGACGTTCACGGTCTAGCTGACTTTGCGGGTGTCGGAGCTTGATCCCTCTGCATGCATCATGATGCAGTTAAAGTCGGTGCCAGCGCGTCTTGTCCTGTAGAAGGGGCAACTGTAGACGCCGCTAGTGAAGAAGGCATCATACTGGCCGGCCTGCAACCTCCTCAACACTTGACGAGTCTTGGTGTGCCTAGACTTGTCATCGCTGCAGACGTCGCTGATGTACACCTATTGGAAAAAAGGGAGGATTAGATGATGTAAGAAGACCGAGCAATCGAAATGTGAACAACCAAACCCTAATAAACCAAGATCTAGCATCCAACGATGGGAACGGGAGAAGAACCAAGGAAGGGGAGAAAACCCTAGTTACCTCTGACCATGGCTCATCGATGCCGGTGTCGTAGGGGTTCACCGGAGCGATGTACTCCTCTGGATCATAGGGGTCCCAGAAGAGCTGGATCTGTGCGTGACCGGTGGGGCCTCCTCCCTGGCGGCTACGTCGGTAGTGGGGACGGGGGCCTGGACGGGGATGACAACTGCCATCGATACCTCGACTAGGGCCTAGACGGGGACGACGGCTGCTTTCAACGCCTCAAGGGGGACCGGGACGAAGACGGGGGCCTCCTCGATGGCAGCCTTGGAGGCAGGGCTATTCGTCTACGGTACCAAAGTTCCCGGTCCAGCGCATGGCGGTACCTAAGTTGCATGAAATTGCAGCGTTTCGAAATGTTGGGCCGCCAACTACTAAGAGGGGCCATTCCGATGCAAACTCATCTCACCCCTGCCAAACTGAAACATTCCGTGAAACTGCCCCATGAAGTAGGCGGTCGGGACCCTCATGTTGGTCATCTGTCCGTGACGCGAGCGCCAACGCGGCAACCTCTTAGGCAAATCGAGTAACTAAGTGGATTGGATGCGTTGACCAATTTCACAAATCCATTCCCACCTTTCCCTTAGCACCGGCGGCGTCGGAATCCACCCTCCAGGCAGGACGATCCCTTCGGACATTTGACTTCTGGCCCCAAGTTGCTGCGCCCAGTTGCTGCGCCCAATCGCTGATCCCGAGCTCCAATGGCGCATGCCGTAGCCGCCGTTGCGAGGCTCTAGCCCGTCTCTGCCACCGACGGGCCGAGCAACTCGGAGGATGGCAGATCCTACTACCAAGTAAGAAGAAGTTCTGGCTACAAGCGGGTGAACTACCCTTCTCTTTGCTATTTGCACTAATTATAACTGCTGGCTGGCTACTGAACCTAAAATTGTTTGTTAGCCCAACAATGACAAACATATTTTGTCCACAGTTTTCTATCAAGTGGGATCTCCGCGGACTACCCTTACCTAGTTACGGTAATCCTCTTCAGGTATGACTCTAAGGGCAAGTGGTATGGACACCATTGTATCACGATGGCAGAAGCGCCTGCACATATCTGCACTATATCTGGTATGGTTGCTGCTCTACGTAATCATGATGAATTATGGCCAAAGCAGACTGCAAAGTTCAGCTTCATGGATAAACGTGGTATCATGGTTCCTCTAACATGTGACAGTCAGCTAATTGGGTTGATGAAAAGGTATGCTTCGGCTTGCATGTTTGAGCTGAATTGTGATGTACTGGATGTGGAAGCTGCTGCAATTGGGAGTCACCCTTCTATTCTTGGACAGGGTGGTTGCTCGAACCTAATTAGCTCCTAGTAAGAAAAAGTCTCTTGGGGTTCGCATGTTTGTGCTGAATTGTAATTTTTGTTTTATTTATTCTGTAGATATTGGGCAGTTATGCAACAGTCTTGTTCTTTGACAGGAAGCGCCGCAAGGGTTAGAAACATGACTGGCAGGTCAGTCATTTTTCTGCCCGAAGAAATTATAAACGAGTGGAAAGATGATGCTGGACACGATTCTGGTGCCCATTGTCCCGGTGATGCAGAGTACGTGAAGCTAAGAAAATTGCCACCGAGGAAGAGGAAGAAGGCAGGAAATGAAGAAGCCAGTGGACATGAAGGCTTGGCACCCAGGCTGCGGAAGAAGGCTGCTGGCAATGAAGATGCATAATAATGTGTTGAACTTGAACCTATATATGTAATTCGGTTAAATTCTGGAGCTCTGTGTGTGGAACTTTGTTGGGTGAAACAATCTACCCACGTTCTCTAAGTAAAATGTACCGCGACTTAGAGTTTGGAAACGCCCGAGTCAGTAGTTGAATCCGAAATTGTGATTGTGCCACTACTATCGGAAAACACGTAGCACCGGTTCCACGATTTCTGAGGGGCGGGAGGTCTCCAAATACGACGGAATGTAAGTGGCACATAAATAAATTATTTAAGATGCTACACTCCACGAAGCAGCAACTTATTTCAGCTGCTGCACACAATGACATGGCAACATAAACAACAATGGCAACCGATAATTCCCAGATGAGGAGGAAATCGGTACCACTTTCTTGCCTAATCTTGAGCCCGTCTATCTCACCGCCTCTCTGCTCCTGCATCCCCTGCATCTGGCGAAGCTCCCGGATCTCCAGTAATCGGGTGTACGTGCTTCCACTTTATAAATTGTGGTTGTGCCATTTGCATGTGGCACAATCCACGTAGATTATGTTTAAACAAACCACCAATGTCAGAATACACTAGTAGAAAAAGGGTCTTTGGTCCACGCTCACGTTCCCAATCCGGGACAGAGATCTAAATCGAGGCAGAAATTGATCTAAATCACAAATTCTTCCACAAATTAATCAAGCCAGAGATCTAAATCGAGGCATTTCATTAATTCAACCACAAATTCTTCTAAACAAATGTGCGATTTCACATCCTACATTAATTCAACCCACTAGTCAACAATTTCACTTCCGCTGCCGCTGTCCTCCGAGCCACCAGCTTCCTCATCGTCGTCGGACGGAACCTCCACGATTTCCGCATTGTTCGCGAGACGGAGCACCTCTTCGCGGCGAGCGGCGACGATGACGGTGTACTTGGTCCGTCTAGGGACGGACCAGAACCTCTCCCGCCCTGCTCGGTTGCGGAGATCCCGGTGCACCATGCGCTCGTAAACGATGCGGTTGCCAATCTTGGACTTCCGCTCCTTCTTGAACAACGCCGGCCAGTACGGGCTGGCCGCCGCGTACCGGGGCAGCGCCCTCTTCCACACGGGCATCTGGCGGCAGCGAGCCTTGATTTTGCTCTCCATCTCAGCTCCGCCGGGGACGAGGAGCAGAGCCACCAGCACCCCCGCATAGCTGATGCGCCATCCATGGGGCACCGTCGCGACTGGCGGCACAAGGATGTCAAAGTGCGTGAACATCACCGCCTCGTAGAAGTTCCGCACGGGCATCTCCATGGCGGCGCGGTGGACATTGGAGAGGGAGCGAGGGGATGGACGAGAAGCGATGGTGCGGTGAAGATTGGAGAGGGCGAGGGGATGGACAACGAAGCGACGCGCTATGTCGCCTCCTATTTGTACACGAGGATGACGAAGTGACGGGCGGAATATCCAAGGGGCATTGGTCAGACAAAAAGAAGTAATGTAGGGTTAAGACAGATTAACGGGCGACCAATTTTTTTCCTCCCAGGACTCTGGGGCCAATAGTTCAGACCGTTAGGTCAACAAGTACAACTATTACAACTTAAAAAGGCACTAAGCTCAAGCTAAATAGAACTAGTTATCACACATCTCCTTGATCTTCCTAATCTTAGCCCGATGCGTATCTTCCTGCAAGAGCAAGGATCGAATCGTCTGCTCCTTCCTTTTAGCATATTCCTTGCATGGCTTCAATTGTTTCTCTGCATTTTTCCTTATGCACTTGTCAATACTCGTAGTTGTGAACTGCAGGACTTTGGCCTGGTAAAGATCATTCCTTGCTTGAGTCAGGTCTTGCTCTGCTTTAGCCTTCAGGGCCAACGCCATGTCCCTCTCCTTCTCGACTTTGCTAACCTTGTCTTGTACCCACATGAGATCTCTCTTATGCTTGGTCGTGTCAATTGGTTTCTATAGCTTCATCTCAACACTGTCAAGAAGTGAGCTGAATACGGATTCTTTCAACTCAACATTCATTTCCCATAGTTTGTCTAGCGTTTTCTGCATCGATTTGGGCCACTCTGGATCACCCATTTGACAACACCGCAACTTTTGCCTTGCATCATTGCACGATGTCCTTGGCACCGTAGAAACCTCCTGCCTGCATTTCGTCCTTCGAATGCTACAAATTTAGCGAGCACATATCCATGTTTACATAGCAGAGGACTATCTTCATCCGCTAAACCGTGATAGTCGGAGTCATACATCGTCTAGTTGGCCTAACACATCATACGTGCATGAGTAAACAGAGTAGATCTAGCTCAAAAAATAGATAACTGGCCACAGATGATAGAGATAGAGATGAGACGACTCACATCGAAATCACTGTACCTGTCGTCACGACGCGTTTCCTCGCTATTGATGACCCACAAGTATAGGGGGTGTATCACAATATTTTTGATAAGTAAGAGTGTCAAACCCAACGAGGAGCAGAAGGTGCTGGCTAGTGGTATGGATCAGGAATTCTCTGCAAATACTTAGCAAACAGATTTTGAGGGGTTTTCGATAAAGCAAGTAAACAAAGTACGAGTAAATAAAAGACAATAGGAATAAATGCAGCAAGTACCCCAATCCTTTATGCAGCAAAGGACAAGCCGGTTGTATTTCTATAGATGACCAAACGTTCTCGAGGACACATGGGAAGACTGTCAAGTGCTTTCGCTTCATATAGTCGATTAATCTTCTCTAGCTTGCTAAGTGTTGTGTGGGTGAACCTGTGCTAATGTACCATCCCATCCAAGACTTAATACATACTTGTGACTAAACCCCCTTGCAAACATCCGTAAGTACAAGAAAGTAATTAAGGTAGAAACCTAACCACAGATTTAAACTCTAAGACCCTTACGTCCCTTGTGCAATGGTTTCCTAACGGGGGTTCATGTTTCTGTCACTCCGGCAACCCCTACGATTAGTAGTCAAATACACAATGCATTCCCCTAGGCCCATATAGGTGAAGTGTCATGTAGTCAACGTTCACATGACACCACTAGAAGAAGTACACCACAACTTAAATAACAATCTATTGAATCTTTCTCAATGCAACTCCACTACTAACAACAAGACTTCTCCCATGTCCTCAAGAACAAAACGAACTACTCACAAGACATCATATGGATCATGATCAGAGATGGAATAATGATGTATAACAATCTGAACATAAACAATAATTCAATGGTTCACTCAATAGCATCAACTACAAAGAGAATCAACACCGGGAAAGTTTCCCCTATGAACTATGGCAAGATTCAACGCAATTGTTACAGCAATATGGAGATGGTGATGAGGGTGCTGATGGTGATGATGGTGGTGATGATGATGATCCCGATGAAGTCCAGCTTGATGGTGGTGTTGATGGCGACGATCTCCCCTCTCCGGGAAGGAATTCCCCCGGCAAAAATCTATCTACCGGAGAGATCTTTCTCTCTCGGTGTTTCCGCCCTGCAGAGGCGGCGGAATCTTTCTGTGGTTGCTCCCCGAGTCTTAGGGTTTTGGGAGGAAGATATACGCCAGAGGGGAGAGGCTGGAGTGGGCCAGGGTGGCCACACCACTCCCTTGCGCGGCATAGGCCTGCCCGCGCCATGGGGTGGTGTAGCCCCCCTATGGCCCATCTCCACTCCATCTTCTGGCATCCTTAATCTTCTGGAAAAATAGGATTTTCCGTATATTTTCCCGGATTTTCTGATCTTCACGAATTTTTCCTCAAAATAGCACCTTTTCCATCAGAATCCTGACTGCAGCGGTCCATGCTCCAAAAGTCATCAACCATGCAAAAACAGATGAAATAACATAAGTATCACCTCTCAATACGAAATATATCAATGAATAATAGTGAATTAAGACATAGAATAGTGATGCAAAATGGACGTATCAACTCCCCCCAAGCTTAGACTTCGCTTGTCCCCAAGCGAAACTGAGCTCAATAAACATGACCTGAAGTTTATGGAGTGAAGAGTCGATAAAAGAATACGGACAAGAAGCATCACATTCATCAAATACATAGATCATAATAGAAGACAACTCACTATTATACAACTCAACTTGCAATGAGTAAAGGAAACACAATAAAGATACATAAAGTGAATCATAATTGGTAATGGCAAACTTAGCTCTTGGTCAAAGAATAGTTGATAATTTGCTGGAGTTCACAAATAGCTAGTTTTTCAACGAAAGCTTTCAAAGTAGTAAACATCAAGATAAGAGCAATGTGCAAAACAAGGAACATATGAAACATGAATGCATAAATCATCGTATGAATGAATGAAACACATCAACTCAAAATACTTGCCGAGATAGAAGGGAATAGGTTTACTGACTCAACTACAAAGTAAAAGAAAGGGCCCTTCAAAGAGGGAAGCAGGGATTACAAGTCTCATAAAGAGCTCCCAAAAATTATGATACTTACTAGCTTTCAGCTCTCATTGCCCCTATCATAGGCATCTTTAGGTGATTAAGGTTAAAGTGACACAACTAAGAGGATATGCTTGACAAGTTATAAGTTGAAATCTCACGCCCCTTACCTATGAGTACCGATCCTCATGCTACTCAACTTCAGTCACGAGCAAGCTCTTGTCATTGTAAATACATGCATATCATCGAGAACCGCCAACGGGGTACCCCTTGCACATGACACAGGAGCTATCCCATAATCAAAATGACAAGGGAAGCAGACAGTGAGCATCTCAGCGATCTTTTTATTTGCTATTTGCATAGGTTTTTATTGAGGATGCTTCATAGAATGCTCATTATAGTTATGATGCAAGTTTCCACCATGATTAGGCATGGCTTAGGCTAGCGGCCCAGGCGTTTCTCTAACACACATATAAACTCCATGATCTTACAAGTTCCACTTTTATTTCACACCGTCGGGATCCATAAGCAAAAGAACATGATATCAACTAGGTACGAGTACCAATGAAGTGTTGAAAGCGGTCCCCATGATACATGGTTCGTCTAACTTCAACTCATAAAGTGCAAGCATATACGCAACAAAGAAGGACCCCATGGTTCAAGTTTATTAAATGCAAGAAAGTAAAGTGTGCCATCAAGTTCGTGAGAGCTTTAATCACTAAATTTCACATAACAAGTTTAATTTGGGAGGTAGATAAAACAAGAATTTACTTGGAATAGCAATAATGCTACTAGGTAGGTATGGTGGACACAAATGGCGAAGGTTTTGGTTTTAAAGGAGGCAAATGTACGAGAAGAATTTCCTCTCTGTACAGGTTTTTGGCTAGCAAGGCTGGGTAGCAAGTATAAGAGTTGAAGGAAACAAACAAACATACAAATGGTAAAGACAAACATGCAATCTTCCTTGGAAGCACAAAAGATCTTAACTAGAGAAAACTAGACTTATGAGCAAATCAAGAAAGAAAGATGATGAAATTATTTTCCTCTAGACTACTTCTATCTTTTTCTTTTCAACTCTCAAAAGGGTGTTGCTACTGACCGAGCCAGGTTTGCCAAAACCAACTAAATTAACTCAATGATCCCAGAGTGCTACCAATACTAACAACAAGATCAATCATATAACCATGAATTGAAAAATAACATAAGCTATGCAAAAGAGTGAACGATAGAACTTCTCATTAGTATTCCATAACGAAAACTCACACCGAGGGATACAAATCTAACGAGAGAGGGGATACTTCCATAATGCAAACCATACTACAAAATAACTCCTCTATTCATGATATGACTCTACTAATAAGGTAAAAATATAGAAGATAGTGATATGATACCGCGGCACTCCCCCAAGCTTGGAACAAACCAAGGGGATGCCAAACTTGATGACGAATTACTCCTTAGGTGGTGGTGGTATCCTCTTGATGAGATCCTTGATCAGTTTCCCAAGGTCCTCAATCTCGAAGGTGAGAGTGCGAATCAATTCCGAGTTATGCTCAATGCGGCTCATGATCATGTCGTGTTGAGAATCCCAGCTCTTGCTATTCTTTCCCCACTCTTCCTCCTTGAAGTCTTCTTTTCCTGCATGGTTAGAACGAGGCAAATCCCAATTGGAGGGTAATTTCTCCTTGGGCATATTCTGGTATTGATGCTCATGGATAAGAGTGTGGAAAGGATTCTTGGTGCTCGGAGAAGGTGTCCTTGGTGCCAAACAGTGACGAGGAGCTTTCCCCCCAGTCTGCATCCGTGCAGTCCTTTTGATCCTGGGAGGGTTCGCCACCACTCCAATGCTTGCAATGGTAGTGCCGGTGTGTTTTGCCTCCTCTTCACTTTCACTCTTGATCTCTTTCTCCTTCCCGGTGTCTTGGAGGTCTTCCTCCATAGGTTCCTTCCCTTTATCCTTGGCGGACACCATTGTGCTTCTAAACCTTCAAAGAGTATGTCCTGGCAGAAACAGATCGGAACAAAAACACGACGAAAACACAATATACGAACCTTGGGGGATCCGGGGGGTTATATATTACGAAGTTTCACTTCAAAAGGAAGGTACTGGGAGAAAACGGGCCGGAGACGGAGTCCTGGGCGGCCTCACCACCTGGTGGCGCGGCCAGGGGTGGGCCCGCGTCATGGGGTGGTGTGGGCCACCCTGGCTCCGGTTCCGTCCCTTTTCTGCTTCATAGCTTTCCTTATTGACTGAAAACTGCAAAAATATAGTTGCATTGTATTTTCGCGGAACTTTTCTTACCAGAACTGTTACCTAGTTGGAAACGGACTCTGCAGGTCTCTGAATTTGGTATTGAGTGGATCCTTCCGGAGTCATCACTTGAATATCATCGATATCTTCATCTTCATATACTTATTACTCGAGTCATAAAACCTTTCTCTTCCTTGTTACACCATTATCTCCACTTCCTGGAAATTTCTTTCACACAAAACTTCACACAGTTCTTATTAACAACATTAGTATAAGTGAAGTGATAAAACCTTTTGAGTCCAATTTCAACTGAAAACCATCAAAACAAAAGTTACTGTAGCAACTCCTTTCGAAAACCCAAAAAGAATTCAAAAAGGAAATCGAATAAAGAAGCAAATGCAAGATTGGCAAAATCTGTCAAAACAGACCAGCAGGTAAAGATCAATTTTTTAGAAAATCTTCTGTTGCTCAAATCAAAAAGTACAAAACTAACGAAAGTTAAATAAAAACCTGGGGCAGAAGCACAAAAAATTATAGATCAATCCGATATACAGATATCTCTCACGATTTTTTACGGTGAAGCACAAAAATCTGTTTCGAAACAGCAACTTCCCCAAATCTTACTTCTCTCTCATTAGAGGTTGATCTTGACACAAAAAGCAAACAAAACGGATAAGGAGCGGTTATTACCGAAGTAATAACTTCCAAGACTCAAATAAACAAAAACAAACTGAAAGCAAAAACAAATTGGGTTGTCTCCCATAAAGCTCTTTCTTTATAGCCATTAAGATGGGCATGATAATTTTGAAGAAGCTCTCATAAGGATATGATTTGAAGTGAAAGAGAGCATTAAGAAGCAAAAACACACGCACATTTAAGTCTAACCCACTTCCTATGCAAGGGAATTTTGTAAACAAACAAGTTATTGGAACCAAAGGCAACTTGCATAAGAAGGCAAAAGAAATGCAACATAAAAACTTTCAGCATAAAACGAGGAAACTTGATATTATTGAGATGCACAAGAACACTTTTCCCTCTCTCATAATAGCTTTCAGTATCATGCATAAACTTAACAATATAGCTATCACAAGGACTATCATAGCAATGATCACTTATTCTAACAGAAAACACAGGAATACTAGCTCTCATAACACTACTATGCGAAACAATATTAGAGGTATCCTTACAAAGGATAGCGTGTCCCTCTTTTTCATATTTAGCAACAAAGCCTTTCACATTTGCTACAATAGGTTCATCAATCATTTGTTTATCAGGTTCAGCAGCCCTACTCATACTTTCATTAACCATACTAGCTATCATAGAATGCTCCTTTACCTTAACTAGGAAAGGCATTTTCTCAATATAAGGTTTAGGTAAAACATGACTAGCAGTATAAACTTCAGTATTTCTTGCAGGAACACTCTTAGCAATATCTTTATAAGGTTCATGATACTTATTCCACTTCTTTTTAGGCACTTCAATATAAGAAGCAAAAGCCTTAAAATAAGAAGCAATAGCTTGAGAGTCTAGACCATAAGCATTTTTAATATTTTGAAAGTCATCAGTTCACATAAAAGATTCAATGCATTCATAATCATATTTTATACCTGACTTTCTACCTTTGTCGTTCTCCCAAGCTTCAACATTGTCTTGAATACGGTCCAGAAGGTCCCATTTAACTTCTTCTTCCATGCGAGTGAATGATCCAGCACAAGAAGCATCCAATAAATTCTTGTCATGTAGAGGGAGCCTTGCATAAAAGTTATTGATAATAATATTGTTGGGGAGCTCATGAATGGGACATTTGAGCATTAGTAACTTCAATCTCCCCCAAGCTTGAGCAGTACTCTCTCCATCAAGAGGCCAAAAGTTGTATATTTGATTCCGATCTTTATGAATTTCACTAGGAGGATAAAACTTTGAATAAAAGAGAGACACTATTTCCTCCCATTCCAGAGCTTGACCATTCTTCACCAGCTTATACCATTCCTCAGCTCTTCCTTTCAGTGATAATGAGAATAACTTCTTCTTAACTCGATCTGTAGTAATACCTGCACACTTGAACAACCCGCATAATTCGTGTATAAAGAGTAAATGATCACCGGGATGGACAGTTCCATCCCCAACATAGTAGTTATCCATAACACGATCAATAATTCTTGTAGGTATTTTGAAAACATCTTTCTCAGCAGGTGGTGGCTTATCTACTACCTCAGCAGTGGTAGTAGCATTTCCAAATAAGAAACTCAGCGAATTATCCATAACGAAAATAAAGCAACTAGCAGAAGTAAACTATACTCATAGTAGAAGTTTCCTTTACCAATTCCACTCTCCAATAGCGCTTCACTCCCCGGCAATGGCGCCAGAAAATAGTCTTGATGACCCACAAGTATAGGGGGTGTATCGCAGTATTTTCGATAAGTAAGAGTGTCGAACGCAACGAGGAGCAGAAGGTGCTGGCTAGTGGTATGGATCAGGAATTCTCTACAAATACTTAGCAAACGGATTTTGAGGGGTTTTCGATAAAGCAAGTAAACAAAGTACGAGTAAATAAAAGACAGTAGGAATAAATGCAGCAAGTGGCCCAATCCTTTATGCAGCAAAGGACAAGCCGGTTGTATTTCTATAGATGACCAAACGTTCTCGAGGACACATGGGAAGACTGTCAAGTGCTTTCGCTTCATATAGTCGATTAATCTTCTCTAGCTTGCTAAGTGTTGTGTGGGTGAACCTGTGCTAATGTAACGTCCCATCCAAGACTTAATACATACTTGTGACTAAACCCCCTTGCAAACATCTGTAAGTATAAGAAAGTAATTAAGGTAGAAACCTAACCATAGCTTTAAACTCTAAGACCCTTACGTCCCTTGTGCAATGGTTTCCTAACGGGGGTTCAGGTTTCTGTCACTCCGGAAACCCCTACGATTAGTAGCCAAATACACAATGCATTCCCCTAGGCCCATATAGGTGAAGTGTCATGTAGTCGACGTTCACATGACACCACTAGAAGAAGTACACCACAACTTAAATAACAATCTATTGAATCTTTCTCAACGCAACTCCACTACTAACAACAAGACTTCTCCCATGTCCTCAAGAACAAAACGAACTACTCACAAGACATCATATGGATCATGATCAGAGATGGAATAATGATGTATAACAATCTGAACATAAACAATAATTCAATGGTTCACTCAATAGCATCAACTACAAAGAGTAATCAACACCGGGGAACTTTCCCCTATGAACTATGGCAAGATTCAACGCAATTGTTACAGCATTATGGAGATGGTGATGAGGGTGCTGATGGTGATGATGGTGGTGGTGATGATGATGATCCCGATGAAGTCTCCGGGAAGGAATTCCCTCGGCAGAAATCTGTCTGCCGGAGAGATCTTTCTCTCTGGGTGTTTTCCGTCCTGCAGAGGCGGCGAAATCTTTTTGTGGTCGCTCCCCGAGTCTTAGGGTTTCGGGAGGAAGATATACGCCAGAGGGGAGAGGGTGGAGTGGTCCAGGGTGGCCACACCACTCCCTGGCGCGACCTAGGCCTGCCCGCGCCATGGGGTGGTGTGGGCCCCCTGTGGCCCATCTCCACTCCATCTTCTGGCATCCTTAATCTTCTGGAAAAATAGGATTTTCCGTATATTTTCCCGGATTTTCTGATCTTCGCGAATTTTGCCTCAAAACAACACCTTTTCCATCAGAATCCTGACTGCAGCGGTCCATGCTCCAAAAGTCATCAACCATGCAAAAATAGATGAAATAACATAAGTATCACCTCTCAATACGAAATATATCAATGAATAATAGTGAATTAAGACATAGAATAGTGATGCAAAATGGAAGTATCAGCCATCTCCCCTTGAACCGATGGCGAAAGGGATGGGGGGTGGCTGCTGGAGAGGGGATTGGGATGGAGGCGCCGTCGGCTTGCGTCTATGGCAGGATGGGAGTGAAGTGGAGAAAGTGGCTTCGAGGGGAATGAAGAGAAGTACGGGGAGGAAGAGAAGTAATGGGGACGTGACACTGGGATATGGCCCACTAAACTCGTGAGTCATGACACTCCCAACAGGTTCATGAGAATAGTGGTTCATGAGAAGAACACACATGCAATGACACTCGTGGATCCATGTGTGGTCTGTGAGAGGAACATACAAGCAATGACACTGGGTGTGGTTCATGAAAAGAGCACACATCCAATGACACCGGTGGATCCTTATGTGGTTTGTGAAAAGAAGACACATCCAATGACACTGGTGGATCCTTATGTGGTTTGTGAGAAGAACACACATGCAATGACACTGGTGATATGTGGTTTGTGAAAAGAACACACATGCAATGACACTGGTGGATCCATATGTGGTTTGTGAAAAGAACAGACATGCAATCACACTGTGTGGATCCATGTGTGGTTCATTAGAAGAACACACATGCAATGGCACTGGTGATATGTGGTTTGTGAAAAGAACAGACATGCAATGACTCTAACTGTGGTTAATGAAAAGAGCACACATGCAATGACACTGGTGGATCCATGTGTGGTTTGTGAGAAGAACACACATCCAATGACACCGGTGGATCCTTATGTGGTTTGTGAGATGAAAAGACATGCAATGACTCTAGCTGTGGTTCATGAGAAGAACACACATGCAATGACACTGGTGTATCCTTATGTGGTTTATGATAAGAACACACATGCAATGACTCTAGATGTGGTTCATGAGAAGAACACACATGCAATGACACTGGCGGATCTATGTGTACACTGTGAGAGGAACACACATGCAATGACACTGGGTGTGGTTCATAAGAAGAACACACATCCAATGACACTGGTGGATCCTTATGTGGTTTGTGAGAAGAACAAACATGCAATGACTCTAGATGTGGTTCATGAGAAGAACACACATGCAATGACACTGGTGGATCCATGTGTGGTTTATGAGAGGAACATACATGCAATGACACTGGGTGTGGTTATTGAAAAGAAGAGACATGCAATGGCACCGGTGGATCCATATGTGGTTCATGAGAAGAACAGACAATGCAATAACACTGGGTGGATCCATGTGTGGTTCATGAGAATAACACACATGCAATGACACTGGTGGATCCATGTGTGGTTTGTGAGAAGAACACAGGTCCAATGACAGTGGGTGTGGTTCATGAAAAGAACACACATGCAATGACACTGGTGTATCCTTATGTGGTTTGTGAGAAGAACACACATGCAATGCCTCTAGCAGTGGTTTGTGAAAAGAACACACATGCATTGACTCTAGATGTGGTTCATGAGAAGAAAACACATGCAATGACACTGGTGGGTCCATGTGTGGTTTGTGAGAGGAACAAACATGCAATGACACTGGGTGTGGTTCATGAAAAGAACACACATCCAATGAAACTGGTGGATCCTTATGTGGTTTGTGAGAAGAACACACATGCAATGAGTCTGGTGGATCCTTATGTGGTTTGTGAGAATAACAGACATGCAATGATTCTAGATGTGGTTCATGAGAAGAAAACACATGCAATGACACTGGTGTATCCTTATGTGGTTTGTTATAAGAACACACATGCAATAACTCTAGCTGTGGTTCATGAAAAGAACACACATCCAATGACTCTAGCCATGGTTCATGAGAAGAACACACATGCAATGACAATGGTGGATCCATGTGTGGTCTATGAGAGGAACATACATGCAATGACACTTGGTGTGGTTCATGAAAATAACACACATCCAATGACACTGGTGGATCCTTATGTGGTTTGTGAAAAGAACAGACATCCAGTGACA